>CM045771.1:133672356-134272356 GCA_025200525.1 Camellia lanceoleosa | reverse complement strand
TTGTACACAATAGAATTAAATCTTTTAAATACAATAAAAATTGTCCAACACATTACACGACTCATACACATACCTCTTACATTCTACACAATAAAGTTGCGCGACTTGTTAGACTAAAGAGTCAAAAATGGTATTTTTTTCAAAACAATATTGGTTATGATAAAAAATTATTTAATGGTCATTAACATGGTTAGTAGATATTTTTTTTAAAAATTTGGGATTCAAAACATGGTTCATAGAACTATCATTAACATAATGCTTAAGAAAATATTCACATAGCTAGTTTTATCTTAGCTTTACCTCTAGATCAAATGGAAATTGACATTATAAAAACAAGTAGCATTTTAAAATTTTATTTGAACTCTCAAAACTTCTAATACACATTAATTTAGGAAGTCGTTATTCTCACTCTATTTTGCTCTAAATGCATTCTCTTCTTTGTCTTTATTATACATACTTACTATTCTCACTCTATTTTTCTCCAAATAAACTCCTTTCTATATATAATAAGAACAAAGAAAGAAGTGTATTTAGAATAAAGTAGAGTAGAAATAATAGCTCCCTTAATTTACATAGCCCCAACAACACATTGACACATCCCTTCTCTCTTACTAGTGTATATTGACGAAGTGGGCAATATATTTATCACTGATGTTAACAAAAATATATAGAGTTAAAACACAAAATGAGTAATAATTAAATTTACTCTCAACCTTTTATTATATATTATTTTGTGATGTATATTCTTTATTCTGCCATTGCTAAGTTGTAAGCCCTTGTTTGGAAATGTGAGTTTTTTAGTCAAAAAAATTTAAAAAAATTATATTATATTATAATTTGTCAAATTATTTTCTTTATTATTATTTTTTTTTCTGTATGTCATTTCATAAAAAATCAAAAATAAAAAAAATAATTTAATTTCCAAACACCCCCGTGTTGACATACATGTCACGCAAGATGATCTTGGTACGTAGCTGCAACTCCAAGCAGTGAGAAAACGTCATCAAATCATCAATCCCTCTCATCTACTACTGTCTATATAATAGTAAAAGCTCATCCATCTTTGTAAATCTTTGAAAAAGCTCATTCTACTACTATCTATATAATAGTAAATTTAATTAAGAAAAATAATAAAAATTCATTTTCTAAACTTAATAATGTGTAAGTGGCATGATTGATTGATAATTAGATAATATATGAAAAAAAGTATTACCTTTAATATTTTAATTGATTGTCACATCACTAAATTTAAACATTAAACCTAATTTTTTAGGGAAATTATGGGAGCATCACATAATTTTGAAGGCAGATTGCATGGTTTGTGATAATCTCTCTCTGTCTTGTTGATAGATTCATTTCAACCTCCTTTGCATGCAAGACCTGACGTCTCTCTCTCTCTCTCACACTTCTCTGTCAAACTCAGTCGGCGTTATGCATACACGCACACTCACAGAACCAGAAAGAACTTTACAAAACCAAAGTGGAAAAGGAGACATTTTTTTCTCAAAATGGTGGGAAATGGGTATGGATCATCTCTCTTGTCCATTGGGATTGTTTTCTTTTTTCAGTAGCATGGTTTACACTACACGCGCTGACCATGGGGTGTGGAACGGAGACCTAGTCATGGTCCAGGTGGAGTGACTAAGGGTGAGGGTGAGGGTGAGGGTACATGCAAGTATAGGTTGGCATGACATGGCATGCATATGTACTAATCAAAAACACACTACTGATGCCAGAGCTCATCCCTCCCAATACCATTGCCATGCATATATATTATACAATGCCAAATGTCATTGATAATTTCCCTCAATTTTGATTCTTTGTTGAAACTAGTCTCCTACTGGCTACTATCATGTATCAGTGTTCATCTGATATTCTCAATTAATAAATAAATAAATCTAAATACATTAGAAAGGACATGTTGTCTCTTAAAAATCAATCAGTGATATTTCAGCAGTAATATTTAATAAAAAACTTTATAGGTGGAATAATCTTGACGCCCTTTATTAATTAGTTAGTTAAAACATAAAAGACAAATCACTTGATGTGTGTGTTACAATTTTTCTCTACAAGTATAGTTTTTCATGATGTCTTGATTGAGAACATTATGTGAATAATATCACATGATATTCCGCAACAACTAATAAATATTCCATATAATCTGATCTCTTATCACATTTTTTCCCCTTTCTAAACACAAGTGTGTAAACTAATGTATATTTATTAATGTCAGTTTCACTGACTTGTATTTTGTAATGAGAAAAATGAGCTAAAAAATTATATTATGTTATATATAGCTATTTGATGAAATTTTGAAATTTGAAAATAATTATTCAATATTCAAACTACCACATTAGATTTGAACAAACTTAATCACGATCGGTCTCTCCAATCAATAAATTTCTAACTCAAGATATTATATTTTCACCTATTTAAGGAGAGGGATTTCGATAAAGTTGAACGTCAAAACTCACTTTTATTGATTCAATCAATTATAATTAATCAAAATTAAAATTAATGTGATAATTTTTATCCCTGAAAAGCTACTTAATGATGATAAAATTATCTAATATAGAAAGCTATTGAGTGTCAATGAGCATTGTGTGGATCATGTCACAAATTAATAACTAAAAAATAATAATAATAATCCAATGTATTTTTCCCCCAACTCAACCCAATTAAGTCTGAATTAACTCATATCTGGACGATCAATAACTAATCGATAATAAAATTTCACTGTCCCATATCATTCCCTGTGGTACATTTCCACAATATTCACTAATCATAACCATCTTCAGGCATCACTTGGCAAGTGATAATGAAATGAAATGATCTAATTAGGAAGTAGCAGTACTTTGGGGGAGTGATGAGGAAATGAATGGTCTAATTAGGAGCTAGTAGAGCTAGTATGATGAAAGGTCACAGAAAAATTTTCTTCTCTCTTTTCTGCTAAATCTGGCTAGGGTTTGTTTTTCTCTTGGCTTTTGGGTCCACAACTGTCTGTCTCATATGCAGTGGTATGTTGCTTTTGAAGGTGCAGTATCATTCAAGTGAAACACCTTTTACCTTGGCCTCCTTCCTCTCAAACAATCATCTCTCTCTCTCTCTCTCTCTCTCTCTCTCTCTCTCTCTCTCTCGTATGAGTAGAGAATAAATATTAAGTGTAACAGTGATATTATCTTCCATTATATCTTACTCAAATTATGTGCAAATTAGATCAAGTAAGAAGTGTGAATAGGATTCTCAATCAGCATAATTGGCCCATATTCAATGGTAAATCTAAATCTGCTTTCTGGGAATTATAAAATTGCAAGGATGAACCATTTTGAAAGGTCTATTATGTTTATAGTTTGAAAAAAAAAAAAAAAAAACAGAGCTTTCGAATTTTCTAGAGAAAGTCATGGATTTTTTCATGAAAGGTATTAGAGTTGCATGCAACAACTAGAATGTGTCCCACTGATTGTGTCAAATTTTATGATCAGATTTTATACACATAGAAAAACTAATTGGATAAACAGAGCATTTGTTATTCTTAATAGGCCCCGTCCAACCTGGTTTGCTTACAGGTTGTAACAGGGTTTTCATGGGCCAAATTTTTCATATAGAACAACCAAACCTATTGTCTCCGAAGTGGGCCTCCATCTGGAACTCGGCCTATTTACATTTATGTTAGATTAAACTTCTCGCCATTTTGTTAATTGGATAAAAGGGTCTAAGGTCTCGTTTAGCGTACAATATTTTTAGTCAAAAGTTAAAAAGTTATTAAAAAAATTAAAAAATTTATAACTTATATCAAAAGTCAAAGATTCATTTTTCTCTTTATTTTTTGTACATCTTTTCATAAAAGATCAAAAAGTTAGAGTGTATTTAGTAACGTTTACGTTTTCAATATATATATTTACAAAAATTTTATAAACTGGTTTTTGTTTATTTTTTAAAAAATATAAACTACAAACGCATTTGGTCATTGACAAAATGTTTAAAAAAATTTAAAAATATAAAAAAAAAGTGAGAAATGGCAAGTGGTGGCAAGTAGCGGCAGAAGACGGTGGTGGAAAGTGGTGACGGTGGATGGTGGGTAGCTGGTGGTGGGTGGGTGGTGGTGGTGGGTAGATGGGCAATAAGTGGTGGTGGCGGGTGGCGGCGGTGAAAGGCGGTGGTAGGTGGATGGGTGACGATGGCTAGTGGTAGGTGGTAGCAAGTGGGTGGTGGTGGCGGGTAGTGGTGGTGGGTGGGTGGGTGACGGTGGCCGGTGGTGGGTGGTAGTGAGTGGGTGGTGGTGGCGAATGGTGATGGCAGGTGGGTGACGGATGACGGATGACGGGTGGTAGCGGATAGGTAATGGGTGGCTGGGTGATGGTGGCCGGTGGTAATGGTGGTGGCGGCGGCGCGGCGATGGCAAGTGGTGCGACAAGCGGTGGTGGGTGAGTGGCGGTGGTGGTAAGGGTAGTAGTGGTGCGTGGATGGTGGTGGCGGTGGCGATGTGGGTGGTAGGTGGTAATGGTGATGGTGGTGGTGGTGGTGGTGGCGGTAGCGTGATGAAGGCGGCAGAATGGTGGTGGCGATGGGCGGCGGTGGTGGTGAATGCGGGTGGTAGTGGCGGTGGTGGCGGTAGTGGTGGAAAATGGTGGTAGCTAGTGTTGAGTGGTAAAAAAAAAAAAAAAACTCAAAACTCAAAACAGAAACACATTTTTTGTGTTTTCATTTTTTGGCCCAATTTATAAACTGAGACCACTGATTTATAAATCAAAAATTTTACCAAGCAAGTTTTTATTTGAGTTTTTTAAATTTTTGTAAATATAAACAGAAAACTGAAAATATAAGTGTTACTAAACGGTACCTTAGTGTTTTTGGTTTGAGTTTTCTGAATTAAGTTTTTTGAAAACTGAGTTTTTTAGTTTTCATGTTTTTTTTGTTTTTAGTGAATATTTTTAAAATTTTAATTTTTTTTTAACTTTTTTAGATGCACCTTATTTAGATTGTGAAAAAATATTTTTAAAAATTAATAAATACATAAAAATACAAAAAATGTATTGAATTCTTGTATTTTTTTTTATATTTTTGGTATTTAGTGAATTTTTAGAAGATTTTTTTTTACAATTTTTTTACTTTTTAGGTGTATTTATGTTAGGTGTCTTTAAAAAGTAAAAAAATTGTTTAAAATATTAAAAAAACTCAGTAAAAACAAAAAACATGAAAAAAAAAGAAAGCCGAATTTTCTGAAAGTGTTTTTGGAAAAATAGAACCAAGCACACTAATTTTTTTTACTTCATATTTTAGCCAAAAAATTAAAAAGTTACTAAAATAACTTGTTCCCAAATGAGTTAGGGATTGTGGATTCATCTTTGAACCACTTTTGTGATTCAAAAATTTCATGTTGTAAGTTTTGTCAAATAAATTATTATGTATAAAATTAAATTGATTGAAAATTAGTAGGTATATAATTTGAGCATATTTATCTTAAAAAAATACAAATATAATTTTAAAAATTGAGTGTCTATTTTTTTTAAAAGACAAATATGATTCAAATTATTCATATTCTATTATATCATAGAAAAATGATCCGGACCCACCCCACCCCACTCCCAACAACCTCCACACATGCATAGAGATTAATGATTGGATTGAAAAAAAAAAAAAAAAAAATGACCAATCATAGACTTGTGGAGGTTGTGGAGGTGACCCCTGTGGGCGTATATCATATCACCAAAATATACCCAAAATGGACCAATAACTATTTCAATTGGATCTTTCCATTTAGGTGAGTGTGAAAAAATGGGAATGATCTTGATTTTTTATTTTAAAATTTATTTAAAAATAAAATATATAATATAAATTTAAAATTCATGCATAAAATATGAGTGATACCAAAATTATTCAGCTTGTTTGTTTCTAGTTATCAGAAAATTCTACTATTTTATTTTTCATATTTTAATGTTTTCAATGAATTTTTTTAAAATTTTTAGATACACCTAACATAAATACATTTAAAAAGTATAATATTTGTGGGAAAAAAATCTTTTAAAAAATACACTAAATATCAAAATATATATAAAAAAAATACAAAAATTCAGTACATTTTTTGTATTTTTTAATTTTTTTTAAAAAAAAATCACAAATATTTTACTATTTAAATACATCTAAGTAAGGTGTGTCTAAAAAAGTAAAAGAAAATTACTTAAAATTTTAAAAAATTCACTAAAAATAAAAAAAAAATACGAAAAATAAAAAATTCTATTTTCAGAAAACTGAAACCAAACATACTGATTGTTGTCTAGAAGTAAGTGAATTCCACTATCAGCTAAGCTATCTTGTTTCCTGTTGTTTGTTGGGCCATTTGATTGAACCGTAACTTTGTATGCTTTCAAACCAACCCGATCCTTTTAAGGCTTTTTTGGCAGTAGCCAAAGCTTTAGAATGGCAGCACATTACATATAGAGGCAAGCTCAATAAAGACTATCAATATCTCTATAGGATGGATCCCCTCTCCAAGGGACCTTCAAACTCAACATTGATGGGGCAGTTATGGAGGCAAAATTTTGGGCTCTTAGATATGGTTTGAATTTAGCAGTGGACTTAGGTTTGTTGAGAATTGGTGTTGAGTCGGATGCTAAACAGTGACCAACCTAATTTTGCAAAAACTTTCTCCACATCACCATTTCAGTAATCTCATATGTGATTGTAGGTATGTTATAAGACAGCTCGGGATCACAACAGTTGATCATATTTATCGAGAAGTTAACAATAGTGCAAATATTCTAACAAATCAAAGTAGTCTTGTCATTGAAAGATTTCATATTTTTATTTTTGCTCCTTATTTATCGGATCAATTGTATGACAATGTTAGAGCGATTTCATATCCCATAACTTTGTCTGTTTAATTTATATTAGTTCTCAGTTTACCAAAAAAAAAAAAAAAAACGAAAGTAAATTCCATATATCAACTATTTACCTACAATACCACAGGTCCACAGGAGCACAGCAAGAAATACCACTGGAAAGTATGGGTATAATAGTCATTTCAGTTATTGTAGTACATTCAAATTCCAGGAAAGCTGAATACTGAAGGGTAGTTATTGTCCATTGGTCCAAAGAAGTTTCTGGATTTGACCCACAAGTTTTTTACTTTGGTCAAAGAGACGAAACTAACCCCGTTGTTCAAAGTAAACAATTCAAGAAACTGAGTTGACTCGTTCGTAAATTTCAAAGAAACCTATTTATTATCATTAAACAGATTAAAAAATAAACCTGTTGACTATGAAGAGTGTAAGATCGAGTACTTCTCGGCACACATTAGCGATGCCATAATCACCGTATAATTAGTAGACTTTTCTTGTTGGATTATTTTTACCCAATGGAATTTATGAAAGTCAAATGATTAATTTGGAGAATGGTCTGCATCAATAGTACAACCTTTGATATTGATTTCATGAAAATAACAACTTGTTTGGAAAACAAAAAAATGGTAAACATATATAATTTTGGATAAATTACACTTATACCCTTGAGATTTGGGTTTAATAGATATCACTCTCTGATATTTGAAAAATTACACTGATCCCCTGTCATTATAATTATTTAGACGAAAAAAAACATTAAACTCGTACACTCTCTTTTTTTTTTTTTTTTACTTTCTTTTTTTTTTCCTCTTTCCTTTACTTTTTAAAAAAAATATATAATTTCTTTTATTTTTCTACTAAGAGTTGTTACCTTTTATATAAGTAAGGAGGTTTGTAAAATGAGACTATTAACTACAAGGGTGGGAATGTAATTTCCAAAACGTCAGGGGTAGGTTGTAATTGAACCAAACCTCAAGGGGTGTCAATGTAATTTACCCTATAATTTTTATATAAAAATAAAAAATAATAAGATAAATTCTAAATACATTTTTTGAAATTTTCTTAAATTACAGATTATTCTCTGTAATTTTAAAAATTATAAATACTTCCTTATCTGAATTTTTTATTTAAAAGAATTAGTATGAAAAATAAAATTTCTAACTTTTTTATACAATAATAAATTTATATAAATTATTAATTTAAATATATTTTTGACATTGTTAAAAAAAATTTAATTGACTTGGTGATTTATTAATAAAATGAGTCATTTGTTATGTAATTAAAAACTTAAAAGAACGGGATATAACTTTTAAAATTATAAGAAATAATTCGTATTTTAAATAACAAGAGATGTATTTATAATTTATCCATAATAATATAGCATGTCAAAGTCAATAATCGCCCTTAAAATAAATTGATTGAGAAAGTCTTCATCATTTTATAGAGATCTACAAGTTGAAGTGGCAAAAAAAAATAAAATAAAAAGACATGTTTGGTGTAGTTTTGTTTTTTTGTTTTTGTTTTTGTTTTTATTTTTTTGATTAAGTTCTCAAAGAAACTAGCAATATGAAGTCAACATAATTACGGAAAATTTGTCCACAAATCACATATTGGGATTGTTGATCTATTTAGTTTTAAGAGTGTTTTTATGAACTAATTAGTCTTTTTGTTTTAAAAAGTTATATTTATTTAATTTGGTATTATTTGAGTTTAAGCGAATACCCTTTTATGATTTATTTTTGGGATGAGAATGGAAAGGTGAAGTGTGGGAGATTCTTTTTGGTGGGATTGGTGGCTGAAGTATTGGTAGTCAAGTGTGAAAATTTACATTTCTGTTAATGTGATTTTTCGGTGTTATATTGAAGTGTTATATTGGAGTGCTACATTTAAAAAAAGTACACTAAAAGGTTTTTGTGTGTTACATTGGTTGGAGTGATACATTCGGAAAAAAAATACACTAAAAAGTTTTTTTTGGAATACTACATTATTACGTTGTGTGCTACATTGATTAGAGTGTTAGATTTAGGAAAAGTACACTAATTTGGGAAGATTGACTTTTTAGTTTTTTTTTAAAATGTTTTTGGCTTTTTTGGGTTACATCACTTTTCTATTTTTTTGCATAAAAATCTAAAAAAATATTATAAAAAAGAAGAAGTCAAAAGTCAACTTTTTACCATATTTTCAAAACACCACTAAAGAGTTTTTTTTTTTGTAATGTTACATTGTCTCGTTTGAGAAAAGTATATTAAAGAGTTTTTTAGTGCGTTACATTAGAGTCTAACGTTTGAAAAAAAAAAACACTAATTTTTTAAAACTGTTACGTTTAGTAATTTTAACATTATGAGAAAACTCGCAGTCTCTCAACACATAACATACGTGTGTTTATACTTGACTTTTTATGTAATTCACGCTAGAATGGAACCTTTGGACTCATAAGAAAAAATAGAAAATTAAACAATTTATAAGATCGCTATTTAAGATTTGTTAAAATTTCACTCCATAAATAATGCTAATTGGTGGTTTAAAATTTATAGAGTGATTATATGGATGTTGTATGGGTTGAATATGTCACACACAAATTAAATCATCTCTCTATTTTTACTTGGAAAATAACTCTTTTGAATTGTCCAAAGTAAAATTAAAATGATAATAAAAGATCAATTAAAAAGGAGGTCTAGAAATCAAGAGCATATTGGAACAAAACAAATATTTATTTTGCAATCAATGTATGTCCACAACATTAAAATTAGGATTTTTTTTAAGATCTCTAATATTACGATTTTATAAGATAAATGACACAGAATATTTTTATAATAGTTGAGGTCTTTCAATATTTTCACAGAAAAAATTCGACTCAGAAAAATTTTGTTTGGTTCAGAGAAATTTGACCCCAACTCAGAGAAATTTTAATTTTCACAAAAGAATTTCTCTGATTTTACAAAAAAAATTCAAATTTCTACCATGATCATTCTAGAGAAATTTTAAAATTTTTTTGAGTCGGAGCCGAAATTTCTCTTAATTAAATTTTCTCTGTAAAAGTATCAAGGGACTTTAGCTAATTAAAGGATGTTTCACTAATTTTCTCTTAAAATTACATAAAAATATTAAAAATATACATGCCAATATAAAGGGATTCAAATCTGATCAAATAAGTCTCACGGAAAAAATAAGTCTCAGGTCATATATATTTTATGTGATTTTTGTATAGGTAGAATAATTTTTTTTTTTTTAGTTTTTGACTGCGGCACTTTCACAGAATGGTGGAAATCAATAAATTTAATGAAAATGGGCCATGGCTATGAACCCTGGGACATCTTTTGTCAATTGAACAACAAAAAAAGCAAAGGGTCTATGATCAATAGGCATGATTTGGTAGTTGAAGCCATTTATGAACAATCTAACTCCATGCAATGGTTTGACTTCTTTACACTACTTTTCAACATCTTCCCTATATATTTTGGAAACTTTATAAGTAGGTTGCATTATTTGTTTACTTTTTCTGTTTATTCTTATTTTTGGTGATTTTTTTTATTTTTAAATTTGAGTCAAATGTTTTCACTTTACGGTCTATCTAGACTAAATGATCCTAAAGTTTAAAATGAGCTAGTAAATTTTTTTCAAAAGGTCCACTAGAGATAAAATAATAATGTTACATCGACTGAATTTTGACTCATTCAAATTGTTTAAATTTATGCATGTCGATCGTTCGGTCGGTCATCCGAAAGGATGCAGGTTTACACACCAAATAACAAGAATGAGTGACAGCTGCAGTTGACTATAATTGACAATGGTGACTCCGATCGTCTAGCTATATCATTTGGGCAGAGTCGGTTCCATAAATTTCGGTGAACAAAACATTTTTCAATATAAAAATAAGTCAAATTTCTATTTTTTTTTGGACACATTTTGACTTGTTTTTGCCTTTGGTATATATAAATATATATTTTGAATTCTAAATTTTAGCGTCGTCTAATCTAGACTATTCTAGTCAAATCTAACAAGTAAAAACCATTGACCCAAAATAAAATACCAAAATTTACTAAATACAAAAATAAATCGACTTATAAATTGTGCCAAATAAGTAGTGATATGAGAAAGTAAATAACCCCAACGAGTCTATAGATACAAAAGTAACAGCATAAACTAATTCTAACCATATATATTTTTGGTTATAGACTTCTTGTAAAAATAATTCTAACCATATATATTTTTGGTTATAGACTTTTTGCAAAAATTCTAAAAAAATAAGAATTTTAAATTTGCAAACTAGGTGATGAGCAGCAGGACTTGTCTTATACAAAGTTCATTGGACATCTTCAAATATAATTGATCAGTAATATTGAAGCAAGTGACAAACATAACTTTGTTCTTGACAATTAGTCCAATCTACGAAACATATAGTTGAATGATACTTTGTAAACTTCACATCCACCGAAAGTAGAAGTCTAGAAGAGTAAAAAAAGTATAGCGTCTTCTATTTTTATCAGTTATGGTCCCTATGTTAATGGTATAACTATGAAGCGCATAGATGTCTTATATTAGAAATGGGTTTCTATATATATTCCAACCTCATGCCTCTTTTGCAAGATTGAACCCAAACATTCCTTCAATGATGATGGAATTGGAGCATGAGATAATACCAAATCTAAACAACTTGATAGCAATTCGGGCATTTTTAGGGGTATTCTTATGCTAAAATCCTAGTAATTTATATTTTTCTAAGAAGTTTAACATACTTTTATGATATATGTTTCAAAACGTAGTACACTTCTTCTCAAAATAATGAGTTTAGCATTTCAAAATGCTTCAAAAATTTTCCTATTTATTTGCCAAATGATTTTCAATGATGAAAATGTAAAACAAAAAGTAGTAAAAACGCAGCGGATGAAAAATATTTAAATCATACCTTTAGATGATAGAACCTCGTGGGTAAATCACGTGCTTCTTGAATGATTAATCAACCCAACAGTGGAGTGATATTACAGAATGAATATCACCCACACAATTCACAGTGCAAAAGACTTGATCGTTGTTTTTGGGAGAGAGTCAGAGAGAGAGGAGAGTCTGGAAAAGAAAAGGTTATGGGTAAAAATCTCATAACGTATCTGATATACGTATCTCATTCAATATATTAGATTAACCATATAATCTGATATATAACCAATATCTATCTATCTATCCATATCTATTGATATGATAGATATAGATATCCTGAATGGTTATCTAAATAAGTTTGAATTAAAATTCAAACTTACATGGATAAGGTTCAAGAGGTTCAGGCTCAAAAAGCTCAAAGGGCCATGCCACATGGGCGCCCAATTTCTAACATCTCCCACTCGCACATGAGTTGGCATAACACTGCCACATCTCTATCTCCATCTCCCAAAAATGAACAATCTCATACTAGCCAATGCACCATGGTCATTGAGAACACTGCGTGGGAGCTCTATACTAGAAACTCAAAATGAGCCAAAGATAGAGACATCAACCCAAAATGAACAAAAATAGTGTCTCATATACCCCAGACCCATCTAATTACACCGGTCCAAAAAACATCTCTAATGCCTCAAAAACAGCATGTTTGACCCTCTCAATTCTTGCAATATATTCACACTCAATTCGCCTCTCATACAGAGCAATGTGAGTTCTTGCAATGAATATACAATGGTGGTGTAATACTAGATGATCTTCCCTTTGCACTCATGCCATTTAGTTTAGGATTGACCGTTTTCCCGATGATGTCCCTTAAGGCGAATCATACATGACCGCAGCAACATACCAAAGTAGCGAACATCAACCCCTTACCTTATGACATAGTCAAAAGTCATAAAGGGTACATAAATGAAAGTCATATTAATAATGACACGTAAGACTCACACGGTGAGAAACAGGATCCATTCTCTCACCTCATTACTTGGTCGCCAAGCACATAGTATGAATACATGCTACGGTGGAGTAACTCTTCCAAAAGAGTGACGTCATACTCGATACAAATCTGATGATATTAGTCTAGTCGCTTAGCGCCTAACGAATTCTCTATTTGCTCGCCTTCTAGGCGCCAAATGAGATCTCGTATCTGGCTAATCATAACAGGCACAACATAGAAAGTGGGTACTAACATCCATGTTTGGTCCTTAACACGACCTCATCGTGGTTGTAACCAAGGCGACATGCGTAGTGGATAATTTCAGTCTCTCTTGGTTCCAAACAAAAATAAACCACTAGTCACATCCTTGCTCGCTCCCAAGCGTCAAGGGCGATTGCTCGTGTGAGTGAGCCAATCTTGCCTGCTAACATCATCATCTGCTAATCATTATGACACAAATCATAATAGTGTCAACATCCCATCATCTCAAAATAAGTTATCGATTTTTAAAAAAAAATTGACCACGACTATGCAATTCTAGATTCCAAACATAAGCCTTATCAGCACCTCTTGCGATAAGTATATACAACGGAATCCACCATGTGCGCCTCACATGAAGTGATTCAAAAACACAATTCTAGATTCCAAACATAAGCCTTATCAGCACCTCTTGCGATAAGCATATACAATGGAATCCTCCATGTGCGCCTCACATGAAGTGATTTAAGATCACTACCTCTTGCACAATATCCTCTCTAAAGATATTTTGGTGACCAATTTGCGTTCATTCTTGATGCACCCAACTAGCGCAGATACGCCCAAATAGCGCATAGAATCTTACAATGAGCAAATTAATATACTACTAGTAAAGTATTTTATCCACAATCTAACGAGCAAGGTCAATGTCTAAACAATTCAATTGACTATTTACCAAAGATAACACTTATTATGCTGAATACGCCCACATAGCGTATTTTAGGCTCCCACAACAAAGAAAAGATTAAGGAATATAGGTCATTTGTTTATCTTAAAGACAATCCGAGGATTCACTCAATAGCTAAGGCTCTAGCTTTTACCGATAGGTAAGTCAATGAGTTTGCGATTTTGCATCTAGAATCGTTTTAGGATATTCCTTATGTAAGTCATTGAAGACAAAACATGAATTCTCTCAAAACAATCCTTAAGAATCGTATATCCGAGCATATAAATTACATCACCCATGTCCATCATATCTAAAATAGAGGACTGCCCATCCTAGGTGGCGACAACCCTATAAATTCCTGGCTTATAATGACTAAGTAAGGAAAAACTTCTTTTGGACCATTGATCATGCCTCAGTGGTCTTCATCGATTATCGTTTGCCTATCATGGCTTGACGAAATCTAAGAACCACTATTTGGATAACTGTTTTAGGCTGTAAAAGATTTATTGGAACTAGCAACCTTTTTGCGCTCCTAACTTTTCACCATAAAAACAGAAGGTAAATCCCTACGGATCTACTTATCCAATTCTCCAACGAGAAGTTGGGTCACAATGTCCACAAATTAATGTTCCGAACTTATGTCAATCATAGCCTAAGTCAAAATAATCTCACTCCCTAAGAGGAAGTCAAAATAACCTCACTCCCCAGGAAGAAGTCTTTTCATGGTCTACACTTTCCTCAATGGTGCGACTTTTCAATGTCTAACGAGCCTTATGCCTCAACAATGACTATCCAAATTACGCATAACTTTAGAACAGTTTCGCGTCATAATGGAAAGTCAACCAAATTATAGAAATGGTTAATCCTCAAAGACTTTGTCTTAAACTGCGCAACATTAATCCACTTTCTAAAAACAGGAGACTAGAGCCTTTGGCATTATCCTAGGCTCTTTATCATCTTGCGGAGCAATCATGAATGTTTTCCTCTCAATCACCCAGTGATGACATGGAAATTTTCACATTCGCTACCACGCAATTAAGAATGTAAAGTATTCTCCTCTAATGGATTAATCCATTAGTAGGCATATCACTCCCCTGCCCTAGGATATTGGAAATTTCTTTCCATTCTCAACTAGGCTACATAAAGCTATGCTTAGAATTCTCTATCTTATAGAGTTCCAAAACTCTATTCACGTCACCTTTACTAAGAAAACTTTATGTGACTTAGTTACACTCCCACAAAGTCGCTTACCTATATGACCCGGATGGTGCACATGACCGGAGGTGCACATGACAACATACAATAATGTACCACGTGACCTATGTGTTCACAAGACAAAGATACAATAATGCGCTATAGAACCCTAGGTCTTAACCCGTAATCTTATGAGAAGTAAAATAAAGATAAGTCATTGAACGGTTACAGATCGCCCATAGATGGCTCTCCGCTAATCCATTACTCAAATGGAGTGTAAAATATGATATGGAGGGCATTTAGTTAGGGATATAGGCAGCAAACTAGTGCAATTCCTAATTGGGAAACATTTTGCGCCATTATCCACCTAACATTAACAATATTTAATTCCTTATCTCTACTACACCATTGTGTTGTTGAGTATTAGGAATAATCAATTTTCTAAGCATCCATTTCTCTTCACAGAGTTCTCTAAAATAACTCAAATAGATACTCGCCACCTTGGTCAAAACTAAAAGCACAAAAGCTGTTATCTAATTGATCTCAACCTCATATGTGCAATGTCAAAAAAATCATCTCAAAACTTTTTGATTTATGGGAGATCAAATAGTCTTGACTCAGATGCATATCGTAATCTATAAATGTGTGGAGATTGAGGCTTAGCTATCATACCCTTACACATATCTAGTCACAAAAATCATAGTGGACTAAATGCGCCAATACAAATGACCTTCCATGGCTTTCCTACTTACTTGTGCCCAACCATTGCGAACAAAGTTACACATTCACATAAGAACAGGATGTCATAAGCGAGTGGGCCCGAGAAGGCCTACTCAAACCATCGTGTCATCATCTCATTAATGTGATTAAGTATAATAAGCCACCGGTTCATGACCAATGTCATAAACTAATTCCAATCATCTTTATGTGTGAGTTCTCGAAAACAAGTTTTAAAGGTTTAGGCCCAATTAGGTAATGACTCACAACTAACTCATATTTACTAGATCATAAAAGGATGTCATGGAGATTTCAAGTGCGCCTAAATCGCAAATTTAACTAGTAAGTGCTAATCCTGCACCTTCAAGTCAATTTTATTCTCCATACACTTTAATGCATCTAGTTGAAAAATGACGACTCTCTTGCCATATCTATTTCTCGCCTATAGTTACTTGCAATTAATTCTACTATCCACAAGAAGGAGAGAATAAGCTATCAATCTTTGTGACTCTTGAAGTAACTTAAGTGCGAATTAGGCTAAAGTGTCTAATTCAACACAATGCTCTCACAAGCGATGCGTCAAATTCTTAGAGTCATAACAACCTTGTCGGCCTTGACCTTTTCATTACTATGCTGCAACGTTTGCGCTTAGTGGTAAATGTTATTAAAAAACGTTAGCCTAGCTAAGGAATCATACAAAGAAGCCCCTCCTCATGTCTCACACCTAAGTGTGGAAGCGATAAGAAGTGTCCTGACTTAGACAAGTTGGCAATGCTCATAGATTTTGCAGCCACTAAGCGCTAATCTTTTCACTTAGTGTTAATAGATTTTGCAGCTTCTAAGCGTTAATCTTTTCACTTAGTGTTAAAGATTTTGTAGCTTCTAAGCGCTAATCTTTTAACTTCATGTGATATTTCAATGCACACTATAATAGTGCATGAAATTTTGCACCATCCACTCCCAATAATTGGGTAGAGAGCAAAACACTGCTCATACTGGCTACTCGTCTTACACTTAATGACTAATTTATTTAAGCTCGCATTTCTTGAATGACGTGACTCTTGAATGTTACTTCATCCAATGATGTAACATTATTAACAAGTCAAATTACAAAGTCAATCCGTGCAGCTCAATAGTCAAGATCATATACAGATCTATTGAGGGCTTACTAATTTCATAACTCCAAAACTCGCCAACCAAAACTACGTAACATGCCGCTAACCATAGCGCACACATTAGTTTTATTGTACCAAACAAGGCAACAAAAACACGGCGACTTTGAGTCATGTTTCCTTACTTTGGCCAATTAAGGTTTGACCTAAAGTCTCCAAGACTTTTGCTCATCTAAAGAATGGGATTAGTTTGTTCACATTTGAACATCTCTACTAAGTCTAGGTCAACCAAATTAACTTCCATAAGCTGAATTAATTTAGAGAGAAATTCGCATTAGGATTAATTTGATTAGCATAATATAATTTTGCCGCAAAAAAACTAAATTAAATAGTGACAATATTACACAAGTCGCAAGATCGAAAATCCGCTATGCTCGTAATCATCTCTTGCGCCACATGTGACAATTATCCAAAATTTAATTTAATTTATGCGCAAAATATTGGTTTTCGGGAGTTAATCTACAAAGATTTCTCTCAACCGAATAACCTCCCACTGACTATGGCATATACAAAGCATGATAAATTTCATACAACAGCATTTTAATGTAAATTTACAAATAACTCATGCTATATTCATTTAATAATGGAATTCTAATAAATAAATAAATAAATAATCATGCTCCTCTAATTTCAACATATTAAAAATCCAAAAAATATGTTGTATTCAATATTCAGATTATGCCATAATTAAAGTGTACATCATTTTGAAATTTTTTGAAATTTTCTGAAATTTTCTGGAATTTTAAATAACTAATAAACACACATAAAATTAGAAATAAAAAAATTGTAAACCGATAAATCATGACAATATTACCAGTAGATAGTAAAACATTTCAGAAGTCCACAATAAAAAAATCAACCCCAGAAAATTATTTATGCAATACCAGAATCATTTTAAAGCATAAAAAATGAATTATTAACACATAAAATATATATATATATATTTTTTTTGTAAAATTTTCAAAATTTTACAGAAGATACAAAAATTAATTCTAAGTCTGATGGTACCAACCATGCTTAAAACAAAGCTATAACGAATAAATTATGGCCAATTAACGCAATTCAGAATTAAAAAAAACAAACAGAGCCTTAGAGCCAAGCCATGAAAACGGTTCGCTCGGCTCGCCATTATCGCAGTCACAGCCTCATGAGGCCGGCTCAACGCATGGCTGGCGCATGGCAGATGGCGCTGGTGTGACGCCACGCGGCGCGAAGCTGGCGGCGCGCTTAACGCGCTGCGGAAGCGGAGCGGGGACGGCCAAGGCGCATGAGGCGTGAAGCGCGAACGAGCGTGAATCACACGCGTCACCTTCCCGGGTGTTTTCTGGTCCGATTTTTGTACTGTCGAACTCCATTTTTCACAATAAAAACATTTATGGCATTAAAAATGACATTTAAAGAACATAAAAATGAGGTATATCACTCTCTCAATCTAATGGAGTTAAAATGCGAAAAAACGTACACTTCATCTTCCTCCTCCATTAATATTCATACATATATCATGTATATATATTTATATAAAAAATATACACATAATTTAATGCATAAAAATAAGCACGAAAATACCCATATTTAAGGCTCTGATACCAATGTAAAACAAAAAGTAGTAAAAACGCATCGGATGAAAAATATTTAGATCATACCTTTAAATGATAGAACCTCGTGGGTAAATCACGTGCTTCTTGAATGATTAATCAACCCAACAGTGGAGTGATATTACAGAATGAATATCACCCACACAATTCACAGTGCAAAAGACTTGATCGTTGTTTTTGGGAGAGAGTCAGAGAGAGAGGAGAGTCTGGAAAAGAAAAGGTTATGGGTAAAAATCTCATAACGTATCTGATATACGTATCTCATTCAATATATTAGATTAACCATATAATCTGATATATAACCAATATCTATCTATCTATCCATATATATTGATATGATAGATATAGATATCCTGAATGGTTATCCAAATAAGTTTGAATTAAAATTCAAACTTACATAGATAAGGTTCAAGAGGTTCAGGCTCAAAAAGCTCAAAGGGCCATGCCACATGGGCGCCTAATTTCTAACAGAAAAAAAATAATAAAATACAACAAACTAAAATTTAAAGGGTGTAAAGGTTTGGCAAGACAAAATGTAACATTCTACAAATGTATTAATTTGAAAAAAAAGATTATATTTTATTAATTTTTTTATTTAAAAAAAATTATTCTAAAAGTATTTTAAAAAATGTAATAATGTCATATGTACAAATCTACAGATATCGTACTACATTTTAAAGTATGTTAAAACTTATTTGTATATCTAATTGAATAATTTTAGTTAGTCAGAGCTTATGTTCTTATATAAAAAGTCATGAGTTTAAATATTAACAAGTGAACCAATATGAAAAGTCGGATCTCAAAGGTGGATCATTGGTTAAATATTTAAGCAAGTAATTGCTTATTAGTATATGTGAGAAGTCATTAATTTGAATCACAAAAGGTAGACAAATAGTTAAATATTAAATTCCCATTTTTCCTTTGAGGATATTCTTATGCTATGTCCAATTCACTTAAATGAAAGTAAAACTGAATAAAATATTTAGGAAAATGATTTTTCTCTCGAATTTTGTCCCTCTGAATCCCCCGATTACCCAAAATGACGTCGTTTTGGATAATTTTTTTTTTTTTTTTTTCTCCTTATGCAGTCTGAACGTCTAAAACAGAGGGAGAGAAAGAGAAAGAGGGAGAGAAGAGAGAAGAAGAGATGAGAAGAGAAAGATGAGGGGAAGAGGGAATGGAGAGAGAGAGAAAGCGCCCCTCCGCTTCCGTCGATCGATCGCAGATCGCCCCGCCGATTGTCGCAGCTCGTCGTCGCAGCTTGTCGCAGCTTGTCGATCGATCATCGTAGCCCCCGCCTCTACCTCTGCCTCTGTCTCTACCTCTTTCTTCTTATTCTCTTCTTCTTTCTTTCTTCTTCTTCTTCTTTTCTGATTAAAAAAAAAAAAAAAAAAAATCAAAACGACGAAACGACGTCGTTTTGAGTTCGGGGGATTCGGGGGAAGAAATGATTCGAGCTACGTAGCATAATTGAAATATTTATTTCTTAATTTTCTTACAAATTAACCATTTATTTACAATGATAAATGGTAAAAGATAATTTAATTTATAATGTATTTTGGCCCTGTTTAGTGCAGCTTAAAAGCTGCTTATTTCAGCTTTCAGCTTAATTTAAGCTATTTTGATGTGTTTTGTTTAGCTTATAGCTTATATCTTTTTGAAAGTCAGAAATCAGCTTATTCTTTGAGTGGGGCAGGAGATGCTTAATTTATAAGTCGAAAATCAGCTTATGTTCATAGTTATAAGCTATAAGCTGTTTAGGCATAAGTTATAAGTACTTTCTCACAGTTCTATCAAACAGAGTCTTTATATTATATATTTTAGTGTGCTAAACGTGAGAATTAATTTTTTGGTCACATTGAAACCAATGAAGAGTTTGTGAAATAATTATGAAAATGCTCTAGTGAAAAGTCCTATTCTAACCCTTATTTTCCTTATTATCTAAAAAATTATTTACAATTAAATAAATAGATTATATTTATCACAAGTATGGTCTATATTATACTAACTTTAAATCTATAATATGTATCCTATTTTTGAAATAAATTTTGCACTTTGCTACAATTTTTGACAAACGAGGTCAAAAGATTCATCCAGTTTGATAAGCTACCCAACCCCAAAAAAACAAAAGAAAAAAAAAAAAAAAAAAGCCAACTAGACAAGGACGACAACTAAAAGGATATTTAAAAATTTAGAAGTAGAAAAATGCCTCAGACCCCCAGTGGGGGTCACTGGGGGTCGTGTGTGTAGCCTTTTCATTAGCTAAAAAAAAAAATTATTTTTTTATTTTTTTATTTTTTTAGTTTTCAGCGAATCATGGCCCGCCACCTCACTGGGGGTCGACCCCAGTGGGATCTCTAGCATTTCCGTTTAGAAGTATAACAATTTAAAAATGTCATTTAATAGGTGTTTTTTAAGAATTAAATTATTTTTAAAAATTAAAATTTTAGTTTATACATTTTTTAGTATGCCAAATATCAACTTTCAACTTTTCCTTTAAAAATAATAATGTTTTACAGTGTAAAAAAGTATACATATTTTAATTTTAAATTTTTTGTATATAATATTATTCTTAAAAAAAAAAAAATTAGATTCATTCATGAGTCTTATTAACAAATACTCATAAAATAAAAATAAAAAAATCATGAGAATAATACGAGACACTTATATTAAATTCAAAACAAAATATATTTTGATATATATTTCAAATTTTCATATATTTTCAAGACATTTCTGATTTTAATCTCAATACTAAATAATGTCACAGGGACACATTTCGCATTTGTTTTCACTTATAAATAGAGAAATGCTAAAAAAAAAAAAAATTGATTATTGTGGAAAAAACTTTAAAATTTTGAAATCAATAGAAGTTGTTGTAATTTTTTTTTGTTGCCTCCTTTTGCACTTAATTGGTTTTTCCGATTTTTTTTTATTTAAAAAAGACACATTTTAGAAAAGACAGTTATAAATAAACTAAAATACAAGGACCACTTTGAAAACTCACATAAGTTGCAAAGATAAATGAAAAGACAAAAACACCCAAACATTCCCGCGATATTTTCAGTATCCCTAAATCGCCACGTGGTGTCCACGATATTATGATTAATGGAGGGAGTGGAGTTCATGAATTTGTGTTAGGTGGTTGAAAAATATAAAGAGACGGAGTTATTTTGAAAAATTAGTTAAAAATTGATTTTTTAATTTTTCTTTTAAAAAATGAATAAAAATATAGAGAGGTGTTGTGATTTAAAATAAATTAAAAGTCAATGTTGCCAATATAGCTTATAATAAATTGTGATTAATAAAGGATATGACATGAGATCTCTACACCAATCAATAATCTTTCATCATACAGGACTTTTTAGTAATTTCAAGAAAAGTTGTGCCAGAACCTTGCCTTAGACTGAAAATTCGACCAAGACTAAGGGGCTTTAATGGTAAATCGATTCCCAAACCCATAATGATATCTGCAACAGGAGCCCCAATCCCACCACAGCTATCGAAAACAATTTTATTTTTTCAAGAATTTTATTTTTTACATTTATAAAAAAAAAAGCTCACAATCAAAAGAAGCTTTTTTTCTGGGTTTTTAGGTATCTCCATCTCAACTTCCATTCATTTGTTTATTTAATTTAACTATATATATAATATTCTGTATTACCAATTGCCAGTTGCTTTTGCTTCTATTCCCTTGATAGATTTCTCTCTCTCTCTCTCTCTCTCTCTCCGTACTGTGTCTGTGTGCCTGTTGTTGTTTAGAGGATCTTCAGTTATAGTAACAAAAATCTGTTCTTTTTTTGTTTTTGTTTTTGTTTTTGTTTTTTTGTTTTTTTAATTTTTAATTTTTAATTTTTTGGGTTTTGGGTATTTGTTAATCTTCTTCATCTTCAGAGGTTAAGAGAGAAGAAGAAGAAGAAGAAGAAGAAGAAGAAGAAACCATTGGATTAGAATCTGACATTATTGTATTATTTGTCTTTTGTTTGGGTGTTAGATTGAACAACATGTCACAGACCAACTGGGAAGCTGATAAAATGTAAGCTTTTCTATTCACATCAATCTTTTTATATTTTTCCTATTGTTTCAGTCCTGTTCGTAGGTTTCTGATTTGTGTTCAATTAATGGTCTTTCTTGTCTTTTCCTGTTAGATTTGGGTTTTTATATTTGATTTTCTGGGTTTTGTGTTCTTAATTTTTTGAATCATTTTTCTTTTTGTAAGAATGGGCTGCCGTTGTTTTGTTTTCACTGTGGGTGTTCTAGGGTTTCCGTTTTGGACAGTTCTCATGTTCTGAAGTTGTGCAATAACAGTTATTGTGGCTGAGCTGCTCAACAAATTTTTTTTTTTATAGGGTTTGGATTATGGGTGTTTCTGGGGTATCTGCCCTACTTCTCTCTCTCTCTCTCTCCCTCTCTCTCTCTCTCTAAGCAGTTTTTTAGGTCTTGAATTTGTTCCCACCAGTATTCATTACTGGGTTCGATAAATTTTTGCATTTCTAGTGTCTAGTTTGAATGTTTCGGTCTGGGTAATGTTTTTGGATTCAAGTGACCAATTAATCTTACTTTCTTTCATCTTTTGGTAATTTTTGTTAAAGTTGTTAGGATTTTTATTTACTTTTTTTTGTTAAAATGGTTAGGATTTGTATTTACTTTACTGAGATTGTGTAAGCTGTTTTTCTTTTTCTATTTTTTTTTTTTTTTTTTTTTTTTTCAAGTTTCAATTTTTCGTTGATATTTGGCGAACTGTGTTTATTTTTGGATAACAGGCTTGATGTGTATATCCATGATTACTTAGTAAAGAGGGATCTGAAGGCTTCTGCGCAGGCTTTTCAAGCTGAAGGGAAAGTATCCTCAGATCCCGTTGGTAAGATTATTTACAAATTATTTGTTCAAAATGGATGGTAACCTCTTCAACCCCTTGCGCCCCAAAACAGATACATTTTAAAATAAAAATAAAAATAAAAACTTTTTTCAGTTGTCGATTCGATTTTGTTATGTGGTTTGTGGTTTGTTTTGAATATTGGGACATGGGTATTTCAGCTATCGATGCTCCTGGTGGTTTTCTCTTCGAATGGTGGTCAGTTTTTTGGGACATATTTATTGCTAGGACGAATGAGAAGCACTCAGACATTGCTGCATCTTACATTGAGGTTGGTTCGACAATTTATAATTTTTTTTTTTTAAAATATGTTTTATGTCAACATTATATTTCTTTGATAGTTTCCTGGGTTGTGTTGAATTGGATTGAATTGTTCATTGATGTAATAGTCCTTAATGACTATTCACCCAAAAAAAAAAAGTTCTTAATGATGAGAATTAAAGATTGCATTCTTAAAGACTACTAAGACCTTTTGTCATTGGGATTGGGTATTCCAATTACATGGTTCAATCATTAAAATGGTCATTTTCTTGATCAAAACTGCCAAAAATTGCTTGCTCTCTACTATTTTTGTTCGCATAGCAAGGATATTGGCTTGAATGATTCTTGACAAATGTCAAAAATGACTGGTGTGGAAATGGTTTTATTATTTTTACCCTGAATCCCAATGTTTCTTACTTCGCTTGGGACCACCATAATCTACTGGAGATCCTGTCATACTTCTTTAATATCACTGTATCTGCTGTTATCAATGATTGTTGTGAAATAATTGAACTGCTTTACTTGACGTTTTCTTTATGTAATATTCTGCTGACTGATCTGTAATGTTGCATTGTTTGAAGCATTATTCGAAATTTATAATATGTTTACTGATCTAAAATATCTTTTATCTGAAATGTTAATGGAAATATATAATAAGTTGACTATCATTCTGACTTTCTCACATAAGGATCCAAAAAGCACTTCCTTTCAGACTCAATGTCCCTTTTGTTTGCTCAGTGTAAGAGGCTTGCAAATGTTAAAATGTAGGCTTCATCTTGCTTGTAATTGAATATATTTTAGGCATGTATTGATCAATTGGCTGTTGGGCTGTGAATGAATTTGGAGAGACCCTACTGGTTTGAATGGTAGGCCATGAGGCACAGGATCGGGACTGCACCCCTTAAACCATTTTAGGGATTTACATGCGTTGAAGAAAATTCTCTCGATGACAGTAGAGGTGGTTCATTTCATCTCTGACAGGCTGGAATTTTAACTGTTGTGAATTTTTAATAATTCTTGTCTTTTGGCTGTGGCCTTTGCACGCATTTGGTTCCTTTTGGAGAAACAAACTCTGAAGATTTCTATGTTCAATGATTGATTATCGTTTTACTTGTAAAAAGTTGCCCTATGATTGATTATATATTTAGCACTTTACTAAATACATACCCGGAAATTGCAGACTCAGTTAATTAAAGCTAGGGAGCAACAGCAACAGCAGCAACAACAGCAACCTCAACAACAACAACAACAACAACAACATCCGCAGCAGCAACTGCAGATGCAGCAGCTCTTATTGCAGAGGCATGCTCAACAGGCACAGCAACAACAGCAACAACAACAACAACAGCAACAGCAGCAGCAGCAGCAGCAACAGCAGGCACAGCAGCAGCAGCAGCAGCAACAACAACAACAACAACAGCAGCAGCAGCAGCAACAACAGCAACAGCAACAGCAACAACAGGCACAACAACAGCAGCAACGAAGAGATGGGGCCCACCTCCTAAATGGTACCGCTAATGGGCTCGGCAACGATCCTCTTATGAGACAGAACCCCGGAACAGCTAATGCTCTGGCAACAAAGATGTACGAGGAAAGATTAAAATTGCCACAGAGGGATCCTTTAGATGATGCTGCTATGAAGGTATATGTCTTGTTTGGGGTTGTTGAATCATGAATTCATTCCAGTTTAACCAATTTGACTTTTGGGTACAGCAAAGGTTTGGTGAGAATATGGGCCAGCTTTTGGATCCGAACCATGCTTCAATATTGAAGTCTGCTGCTGCAGCTGGCCAGGCTTCAGGGTACTTCCTATGCAACTTGATTACTATTATTTGGAGATGACATGACATGATGTTGCTGTGTAGGGTGTTTGGCACATTTAAAAAAGTATAAAGAAAAGAACTTTATCTTGCATGGCATTAGTATTTATTCATCCTATTTATTTTCCACAGAATTGGTACTTGTCTATCCGTAAATATTAAGTGGGATCCCAACTTCCCAAGAGGCAGGAAATGATACGCCACTGTCATTTATTATTTGGCAGTTTGACTAGTTTAATGAAACTACTCTGTGGTGACATATGTTTATGCCTTCAAATTATACAGGAAATGAAATGAACTGCTTTGTTCTCATGGAATCTCTTTTATGTCTTTTTATACAACAATAAAAGTTTTGGGTGTTGCATTCTGATGCACATCCTATTAATGTTATCTGTGTATAATTATTTCCAGGCAAGTGCTGCATGGTGCAGCGGGTGCTATGTCTCCGCAAATTCAATCTCGGAACCCGCAACTTCCTGGCTCTACACCAGTGAGTACTTTTCTTTTCCTATATAAAGTGATTCCATGTACTCTATTCATATATTTCCTTTTGCAGTAAGTAATGAATTTGTGTGAACAGGACATAAAGACCGAGATGAATCCAGTATTGAACCCCAGAGCTGCTGGTCCTGAAGGCTCTTTAATTGGAATTCCTGGTATACATAAAATTGACTTTCCCTTTGATTGTGCTAAGCTCGTATTGTTCTTATAACATGGTTGATTAGAATTTAGAGTCATTAAATTAAGTTGGGATTTTTCTCAGTCTGTTTTCCTATTAAATTCATTGTTTGTATTCTTGAAGAACTCCTGGAACTTAGCTGATAAGTTTATTGTTTTAGGATCAAACCAAGGTGGCAACAATTTGACTTTGAAAGGATGGCCTCTCACAGTGAGTGCATTATGATTCCTGCTGTGCTATCTTCTTGTACCACGCCAATACTAATGAAACTGTTCTAATATATTTTTACTTCCTCTATGGTTGAAACCATCAACAAGGTTTACTAGAATTTTGCGTGTTGGAAGTAATTATTTGTTGATAATGCTTTTGGTGAGATTATTTGTAGTTGAACATTAAATATTTTAGTTTAATACTTAACTGCACATTTAACAATGAAAAACAGTTTTTTCAATATGTCCTGTGCAGAAACATGGGCAAGAGTCCATGAGCACTGCACTGAACATGGGTGTATAGGTCACCCCTGTTACATGCTGGGCCCCATGAGTGTCATGTCATCTCCCATGTCGGGCCTTCACTCTCCCCGTGGCAAGCCCTTAAAGGTGCCATGATATCTCCTAAGCAATCCATTGGGGTTATGATTCCTTCTGTGCTATCTTCTTGTACCACGCCAATACTAATGAAACTGTTCTAATATATTTTTACTTCCTCTATGGTTGAAACCATCAACAAGGTTTACTAGAATTTTGCATGTTGGAAGTAATTATTTGTTGATAATGCTTTTGGTGAGATTATTTGTAGTTGAACATTAAATATTTTAGTTTAATACTTAACTGCACATTTAACAATGAAAAACAGTTTTTTCAATATGTCCTGTGCAGAAACATGGGCAAGAGTCCATGAGCACTGCACTGAACATGGGTGTATAGGTCACCCCTGCTACATGCTGGGCCCCATGAGTGTCATGTCATCTCCCATGTCGGGCCTTCACTCTCCCCGTGGCAAGCCCTTAAAGGTGCCATGATATCTCCTAAGCAATCCATTGGGGTTATGTGCCTAGCCCAAGCATAGTCACGTCAACCGCCAAATATGGTCTTCTACATACCATCACCATCCCTATTGCCACCACTTTGTGCATATGAAGTAATTGATTGCCATTATTTCTTTCTTGTTTTATAGTTAGTTGTTATGCAAATTACCTTATTGGCCGTGGCCTAGCAAATCATTCTTTCGCTGGTTCTTCAATATGCAATTTTGAAGCGAAATTACTTTTCACCCATTTGGGTATTATTTATTGTGCTACTGTTTTACCCTTCATTTTTGCTAGGGTCTGGATCAACTTCGCTCTGGGCTTCTCCAGCAACAGAAATCATTTATGCAGGGTCCTCACCCTTTTAATCAACTCCAGATGCTGACACCACAGCACCAGCAACAGCTTATGCTCGCACAGCAAAATTTGACATCACCATCTGCCAATGATGTGGACAGCAGAAGGTTGAGAATGCTTCTGAGTAGTCGAAGCATGAATGGGAAGGAGGGGCTTGCTAATTCTGTTGGTGATATAGTTCCAAATGTTGGATCACCTCTACAAGCTGGTTGCGCTGTTTTGTCTCGTGGAGATCCAGATATGATAATGAAGGTACTTCTTCCCCCCCCCTGTCAAGGACCTTTCTGCAATTGAAGAACTTGCTTCTCTGGAGGTTCTTCTTTTTCAGGCATTACTATTTATTACAATGAATTTAAGAATCTGGGGCCCAAAAGTTTTGAGTTCCTGAAAGTTTCATTGGTGTAGTTAAAAGTGGCTCAGATGCAGCAGCAACAACAGCAGCAGCAGCAACAACAGAACAGCAATCAACAACAGCAGCAGCTTCAGCAGCATGCTCTTTCTGGCCAACAATCTCAGAGCTCAAACCACAATCTCCATCAACAGGATAAAATTGTGGGTGCTGGCAGTGTCACTGCTGATGGTAGCATGTCAAACTCCTTTCGAGGAAATGATCAGGTCTGTCTTTTTCTGGTTTTTGATCTTCCCAGTAGTTCATATAGGAGCTATAGTTGTTTCATTCGTATTTGTTGTTAAGGTTCATGACCTTGGCATTCTTTCTACTCCCCCTTCTCATTTTTTCTTCCCCAATTTATTGGACCTTTTTCACACCCAGGTCTATTTCTCTCATTCATTATTTTATTCATACACTTTTTAGTATCACTGTTCTGCTTTGCTTAACCTCTGACTTATAGTTCAGGGATGAAGCAAAAGACTAATCTGAAGCAGTAGTTAATTTTCTGTCTTCTTCTAATTAGTTCAGTCTCACTCACCGTTGGCAATTTCCATAGGATTAGTGCAGACATGTATCTAACTGTATTATATCAACATGTGCTAGGCGTTTAGTAGACAGTTGTTTACCAATAATCATCTTTCAGAAGCGCCGCTACAATTTATGCATTGCATGGGATCAGATATAAATATTATGTGTTTACCTCTTTGCCTTCTGGATATTTACTCTCTCTCTCTCTGTTTAGCAGTATTAATTTGTTATATATGGATATAACTAGAGAGGGTTACCCGTGTCTAGAGTAACTGTATTGACCTCTGTTGTTTTATTGTTCTCCTTAAGCATTAAATGCTCTTTAAATCAGGATGATGTGATGGTTTTACTTGATATAAGTATTAAAAAGAATATGTTGAGGGAGATGAATGGTGTTCACATTACAATTTTGGGGGTTACGCAATGATATTCAGTGATATGGTTGTGAACTTCATAACTTTACTGGTTTGTCCTATGCAATTGTTGACTAGATTCCCAACATGTTTGTTGATACCTTTTAAGGCTTCTAAAAATCAGACTGGGAGAAAGAGAAAGCAGCCTGTGTCATCTTCAGGTCCGGCCAATAGCTCAGGAACAGCAAACACAGCGGGACCCTCCCCAAGTTCAGCACCATCAACACCATCAACTCATACACCTGGAGATGTAATCTCAATGCCTGCGTTGCCACATGGTGGTAGTTCTTCAAAACCTTTGATGATGTTTGGCACCGATGGTGGTGGCACTCTTACATCTCCGTCAAATCAATTGGTGAAAAAATTATTTATATTCTTGTATTAACGAAATATTATTTATATATATATATGTAGATATCTATTACATCAACTCTCATTGGCATTTCATTTTTGCAGTGGGATGACAAAGATATTGTGCAGGCTGATATTGATCGTTTCGTGGAGGATACATCTCTTGATGATAATGTTGAGTCTTTTTTATCTCATGAGGATACAGACCCCAGAGATACAGTTGGTCGTTGTATGGATGTTAGCAAAGGTGAGTCAGCTGAATATTTTTATTTTATTTTTCACTTGGCATTAATGTCAAATTTGTATTCGACTATAATCTTGTTTGATCCATCTAGAGCATATTATGAGGTACCTCTTTGCATTCTATTTCAGGGTTCACATTTACGGAAATCAATTCAGTTCGAGCCAGTACAAACAAAGTTGTGTGTTGCCACTTCTCATCAGATGGAAAACTGCTTGCAAGTGGTGGCCATGACAAAAAGGTGCGCACATGAGATTCTTTAGTTTCATGAATGACTGAAAGAAATGTATTTGTTGAACAATGAAAGAATAAATGTTTGAAAGCTTATTTTATGTTGCTGGGAGTCTTAAAGCTGCTTAATAGTAATTAATTCAATCTTGGAAAAGTAATTTGTTCTTTTTCGCCTGATGATTTCTGATGCAGGCTGTATTGTGGTATACGGATACCTTGAAGGCAAAAAGTACACTTGAAGAACATTCTTCGTTAATTACTGATGTCCGTTTCAGCCCCAGCATAGCACGTCTTGCAACATCTTCTTTTGACAAAACTGTGAGGGTTTGGGATGCTGACAATGTTAGTACACAATCTTTCCTTTCTTACTCCGTTGTGATTTCGTATCATTTTTTGTTGATGGATCATAATTCTTCTTCTAATTCCTACAAACAAATTGGATACAGATCAAAACTGATTCATTTCCAGGATTTTCTGTCATTGACCTATAGTGGGCGTGTAACTGTGTTGGTGTTGTTCAATTGCAATTTGCACATTCTATTTTCACGAAAACATGATGATTTGATTTGATGTAACAAACTGAAGACATGTTTACTTTGAAGATACTTGATCACATTGCTTCTTCTCATGAGAAGTTTGAGCGGAATTCATTGCCTCACAAAAGAAAACGAGGGAAATTTTCAGTGGAGAGGACATTTGACTCTCTCTCTCTCTAGTAAAGGGAACACAGGACATCCCTTGTTAAATAACCTTAATTCTTAGTGTCTGTCATTTATTCCTTGGTCAAAGGGTGTTTTTATGTTACATCTTGGGCATTTAGGTAATTTATATAGTCACAAATGTAATTTATTAAAAAACGTTTGTGAATAATTGTATAGCAAACTTGATATATCTTTTGGTTGTGCTTTTTTCATAATTACATTGTCAACTTTTGGGACTTGCTCTCCCGTTTGTAATGCAAGCTTTGGTATAAGCAAATCCCTTTGCTGCTCAGATGTGAAAAAAAATGCTGATATCTTTTGGTGCTTAAGATAATAGATGGTATTCAAACTAAGTGGACAAATTAGTTAGCAGTGATGGATTTTGTTTTATGCCCACGTTCTGACATCATATCTGGAAGATATATTCTGGGTAGACTCTGGTAATTGAGTTTTTGGCACATCATATTGTTCCTAGACTGTTTGTCTGTAGCATTTTCTTATTATGCTACCTTTTTTTTTTTTTTTTTTTGAACAACTTATTATGCTCATATATGGGACATTTTACATAGAATTCTTGCACGGCTTTGTTTCAACCTATCTCTTAATTCTTTTAGCTTTAACTATTATATTTTCAGTTTCATTGTGTGAGAACGTATTAATATTTTGGTTTGCTAAAGTGGGTGTTTGGGAAGTTGCTATTATAGTTTTTGGCTATTTAGTAGGCTAAAATTTTTGTGTTTGGGAAGATGATTGAATTTTTTTTGTAGTTAGATGTGATGTTTGTGAGAAAAAAAGTGAAATGATTATGGGTTTGATGTGACATTTTGTCTTATTAGTTATTTTAGCCTATTTTGTCTTTTTGTGGATTTTAGCCAAAAAATAACCAAAAACCCACTTGCCAAACATGGCCAAAGTTTGGAGTTTTGGAATGAAAACAATACATGATTGCTTGGTTTGTGCAGTTTGAACCTCAGATTTTAAGAATACCTTGGGTGCATGCATTTCATATCTGGAAGTTTAGATATAAATAAAACATAGTTATGATATAATAGGATAAATGTTATATAGATCTGTATCGATTTTATTTTATTTTATTTTATTGTATTTTTACTGTTGATTTATGGTGCCTTTAATTCAATTTATCTTTTGATATGGTGCCCTATTCTTTGTTGATACCTGCTTAACTTGATTTGATTTCAACTGCAGCCTGGCTATTCACTTCGTACTTTTACTGGACATTCGGCTTCTGTTATGTCTCTGGACTTCCATCCAAATAAAGATGACCTAATCTGTTCTTGTGATGGGGATGGTGAGATACGATACTGGAGTATAAACAACGGTAGTTGTGCTAGAGTTTTGAAGGTAGAACCTAGTGAACTTACCTCCGTTATGAAATTATGCATCAGTTTTTTTCTGCTATTTATTTGTTTGATTATTTTTGTTTCACGCTTCGGGGCTGCAGTTGATTTTACCATTCTTGTTTTAATTAGGGTGGCACAGCTCAGATGAGATTTCAACCCCGTCTGGGAAGATATCTTGCTGCAGCTGCTGAGAATCTTGTGTCCATACTTGATGTGGAGACACAAGCTTGTCGGCATTCATTACAGGTTGGTTTTTAATTCAGGCCAGCCCTATTACCCAGGAAATAAGCAAGGTGCAGGTGTTTGTCTTCTTGTGTTCTTTCTACCTTGATGTCGTTGAGCTGACTTTTTCTTTTTTGGATGTTGGATATGTGATTGTAGGGGCATACGAAACCTATTCATTCTGTTTGTTGGGATCCTTCTGGAGAATATCTAGCATCTGTCAGCGAGGACTCGGTTAGGGTTTGGACTCTCGGAACAGGGAGTGAAGGGGAATGTGTTCATGAGTTGAGTTGTAATGGCAACAAATTCCATTCCTGTGTTTTCCATCCCACATATTCTTCATTGTTGGTCATTGGCTGTTACCAGGTAAGCCATGTGCGTTTTCTTATATGTCTGCTTTACTGTTTTGATTCTAATTCGTTTATTAGGTGGTATTACGCCTATTTAATATGGCAAAATAAATCCATACCGTGTTATAAATTAGTTTCCTCGAAAAGGCCAAAACTTCTTTGCAAAGTTATTGAGGAAGTCGTGAACACATTTTTCTAATTTATATGTCAGTGTCTACCTTGTGTTTGCCATCTATATATGGATTTAAGATACAAAGTCTACAAGTTGCTTGTTTTGTTAATGAATTGAGTGGATTTCCATGCACATAAATGACCACTTAGTTTGGTTGTTCTGTAGAAGTCTGATTTGGCTCCCTTGAGCATTGTAAAGAACCTTCAGTTAAGTTATAGTAAAGAGGATCCCTGACCCTTTTTGTCTCTCTTCTGCTGAGGAAAGCATTCATTCTTTAGTTCATTTCTCAAAAAACTTAAAATGGTACATGCAAGAAAGAGGCCAATTCAGCATTTTTTGTTTTTACAATTTTCCATGGTGTAAAATTCTCCAATGCTGACATTGGTTTCTGTTTCTGATGCGCTCAACTGTTGAAATTTGCTTAGAGTCTTGAGCTTTGGAACATGAGTGAAAACAAGACGATGACTCTTCAAGCGCATGATGGCCTGATTGCTGGCTTGGCTGTGTCGACAGTGACAGGTTTGGTTGCCTCGGCTAGCCATGACAAGATTGTTAAGCTCTGGAAGTGATGTCATTATTAATTCCTCCAATCAATCCCCATTAAAAATCTGTTTTTATGTTATTTTTTTTTTTATTTTATTTTTTCCCCTATCAAAATGCTTGTAGTCTTTGTCGGTCTTGATAGAGCCATCTTCATTTTTTGTTGTTATGAACCCCGGAACTAAGATACTAACCTCTATTACTGTTGCCGTTGCTGCTGTTTTGTTATCGCGGTTAATATGAAAGATCTGATCTTGGTGGACTTTATGTAATATTATGTACTCTTATGAAAAGGACATTTTCGGGACTGCCAAACTTTAACCGGCGTCATTAAGGGCCGTGTTTTTAGTTGTTTCTTTTGTATGGCAGTGTTTCCTGTCAGGTCAGCCGGCCAATTTTCTTCATCCTCTTGGGCCTAATTAGTTAATTACTTGTCAATTTTTGTAGCCCATGTTTGATTTAGATTTTGCATTTAAACAATTTAATTTGAACATTGGTTTTTTAGAATTTGCATAATACCGATATTTTTTGCATGGAAGTTTTACAGAAACGATTGTCAGCTCATCCCAACATTAGTTTTGATCATGCAAGGGGCTTAAATCAACCAAGGGGCACAACAATAGTGCCTCCATATCTCAATTAATATCTATACTATTATAAAGTGAGCACCCCTCATGGTGTCTTGAAGCTTTTGTCATCTGTAAATTATATATTTCAAAAAAAAATTACAGTTGCACGTCTCAACTGCTCTACACGTTCTGTTCTTACACTTGCACGTCTCAACTGCATTCACTTTAACTGCCCAATTATATATTTTTTTACTTCATCCGTCACGTTTGTTCCCTCACTTTTCGCTTCATCCCTTTGCACAAGCTTTTCAATGTTCATCCCGTTGTCAATTTGGAACCATATGATCCGTGGATTGTCACAGAGTGATCGACCCATTGAATCCATTACCATGTATGATCGAATGCGAGACCAAGGATTTTTCGGAAACAATCTTACCTTCATTTTCGTTCTCAAGGCTTGCACTCGAGTTTCAGATGTTGTATGTGGACATAAGGTTCATGTTTGTTCCATGAAACTTGGATTTGAATTGTATATTTATGTTTGTAATGCTTTGATTCATATGTATGTTTCGTGTGGCGATTTGGGTTTTGCACGGAAGATGTTTAATGAAATGGGTGACAGAGATTTAGTCTCTTGGAAGATGTTTCATGCTTTATCCCTTTGCACCTTTTCGACGGATGATGCCGGAACTTTTCAACGGATGATGCCGGATGATTTTGCGGTCGGAGACTTCGATCCAGGTGTTGTGGATAATTGGGGCAGTGATTTTCTTTTTCTTTTTTTTTCCCCTTCTTCTTCATGCATTTGAACACACTTGATGACCCTTTAGTTCGTGCGAAATGGATGAATACAAAGAAAGCTCTTACAGAAGAAGCAGTGGTTATGAAGCAGTTGGATGCAGACTTCAGCTTTTCAAAAGTTGGTTTGTTTATTTGTTTAATTTTGTGAGTGTATTTTTTTTTTAGTGTTTTTATTTGGTTTGTTTGTTTGTTTGTTTTTTTTTTTAAACAGATTTAGTTTGTTTGGTTGGCACTAATTTTGTATGCGTGTGTTTATTTATTTATTTTTTTTGGGTATGTTTTCAATAAAATTTCTTTGTCAGTATATTTTTATTTTATTTGAGATAATACAGAAATATATGAGAATGTGTGTATATATATCATATTAAATTCAGAAAAAAAAATTATGTAATTGAATATATAAATTAAAAAATAAAAATAAATAAGAACATATTAAAATTTTTATCAATTGAGTTTTCAAATGAGTTTGCACACGCATCGCGTGTGCTCGGCGGCTAGTATACACACACACATATATATATATCTAGTTTTTTATTTATTGACTCTAAAATAAAATATTAGAATGCTTTAAATAAACAAAAAGGCTATATTGACCATAAAAATCTGTGTTACATTTTGTTTTATTCAATTGAACGATATTATATAGAAGATTCAAAAAGATGTGAGACCACTCAAAGTAACATTTTAAAAACAGGAAGTTAAGGTTTTCATATAAATGAAACTAATAATTTGAATATAAAGAAAAATAATAATAAAGAAATCACACCTCGTTTAGTTCAAAATTTATTTTCTGAAATATTTTTTAAAAATAAAATTTAATTTGTTAAAAATAAAAATTAAAAAAAATACATATTTTAATTTTTAAAATTAGTATCCCTCCAATAAAAAGAGAAAATAATATAAAAATAATGATTTTTTTAATTTTTTTTTATAAATAATTATAAAAGGAAAACCTAAACAAAATACCATCTCCAACCCTTCACAATTTTTTTCATTAATTTGATTATAAATTTGAGTAAAAAATTTAATTTGATATGAACTATTTTAATTTTTCATCATTATTTAAAAAAAAAAAGAAATTTCCCCTCTTATTCTAATTTTTTATTTTATCAAATTTGATATAAAAAAAAAATCATTTCTAATGTTTAATGTTTTTTAAATTTTCATCAAATTTAAATTTTTATGAACAATTTAATGAGTTGTCAATTTGACGAAGAAAATTACACCTCCTTAATTTGATAAATATAGGAGTGAAAATGATTTTTAAATACTTCCATCAAATTTGATGGAAGAAGATGGGAAGAACGAAGGATGGTCTAACTCATCCTATAGGTTATTAGAAATATTGTGCAAAATATCATCCTATTTGTTAAAACCGCTTAATTTATACCGATTCATCGACTAATCACGAATTAGCTTAATTTGCGATTTGAAATTTATAATCCGTCTTCAAAATCATTTTATACTGTTATAATTAATAAATATATTATTTTTTACCTCTAATAAAATAAAAAATTAAAAATGAGCGCGTAAGAAATTTAAGATTTAAAATTTGTTATAAATTAGTAATATGTATATATATATATTTATGTAAAATTGGTTAATATTATATATATAAAAATTATTATACAAATTAATATTATATATTATTTAAATATTTAATAATTAATTAAAATTATTATTTAATTAATTAATAAATTAAAACCGTTGAAAGAAAGATTCAATTATTTACCAAGTCACTCTCTGTCTCCCGTATTCTCTCTTATGGGCAACTTTTTAAGTAATGTTAGCAATTATGAAGAAACGGAAGTGCTATAGGACTCTAATTAGAGCTGTTGTAGTGCAGCACTAATGAGCTGTTTATTTAAAATAAAATAAAATAAAATAAAATAAATCACAAATAGGGTAGTGAAAGACAAAAAATAAAAGAAGAAAAGATAAATTAATGTTTCATTAAAACTTTCTTTTTAGAGGTCTAAAATCATAAAAATAATTATAAAAAATTATACACTTTTAAATTACACTTGTAATAAAATACCTAAAAAAATCTCCATGATAAACTACATGATATTTTTTGCATGCTCCACTTTTTTTATCTTCTTCGTTTCTCTGTAAGATTCAGAAGCTGCGAACAAAAAGACTTGAACTTGAGAGACATACGAAGATACATAACACACATATATACAGGTATAGATACACACACACACACACACACACTCAACCCCCTTCTTCATGTTCTTGTTTCTCTGTGTTCCGTAGTTGATGCGCTTTGAATTGATACATTACTCACTGAAGCTTTGGGTTTAGTGTTAATGCAATGCGACTTTTCTCTCTCGAAATATGGGTTTCCCAGCACCAATTTTTCGAGGCCTCATTTACCCAATTCCAACTATTTACACAGTCTCAAGACCATTGTGGGTTTCTCTATGCTCTTGTTCATCATTTTGTGCTGCTTTGAACGTTATTAGAGAACCAAAACAGCTATCTACTGATTCGGCTTTGGATGATTTCGAAAACCCACAATTTCAGCTTCACATTGGGTTTGAGGAAATACCGACAAGGTCGTCGTCTACTCCTGATTGGCCTGAAAGAAATGCGAGAAATAGAATGGAGAGGCTTAAAGGGTATTCGGAAAAGCTCGGAGAATGTGCTTTGAAAGTGTCTTTGAATGAAGGGAAGGCAATTCATGGGCAGGTCATCAAGAATGGGATAGACCCAGATATGCACTTGTGGGTTTCATTGATTAATTTCTATGCGAAATGTCATGTTTTTAATTTTGCGCGTCAGGTGCTTGATGAAATGCCTGAGCGGGATGTCGTGTCTTGGACAGCTCTGATTTCTGGGCTTGTGGCTGATGGGTATGGAAATGATTGTATTCATTTGTTTTCTGAGATGCGGAATGAGGGTATTGGACCGAACGAGTTTAGCTTAGCAACTTGCTTGAAAGCTGGTTCCATTTGCTTGGACTTACAATTTGGGAAACAGGTACATGCAGAGGTAATTAAGCTTGGGTTTTTCTCAGATATTTATGTCGGGTCTGCTCTTGTTGACCTTTATGCAAAATGTGATGAGATGGAATATGCAGATAAAGTGTTCTTTTGCTTGCCCAAGCAAAATGATGTGTCGTGGAATGCATTGCTTAATGGATATGCTCAGATGGGCGATGAGGAAAATGTTTTGAAAATGTTTTGTGGGATGATGAAGTTGAAAATGAAGTTTAGCAAGTTTACTTTGTCTACTGCCCTCAAGGGTTTTGCCAATTCTGGGAATTTGGGAGCTGGCAGGGTTGTGCACTCTATGGCAATCAAGATTGGGTGTGAACTTGATGAATTTGTAAGTTGTACTCTTGTAGATATGTACTCCAAGTGTGAGTTGGCGGATGATGCACTCAAAGTATTTATGAGGATAAAAAATCCTCACAAAGTGGCTTGGACTGCAATGATTACTTGTTTTGATCAGCAAGGGCAGAAACTAGAAGCAGCAAAGCTATTTCACTTGATGAGGAAGACTGGTTTGAGACCAAATCAATTTACCCTTGCTAGTATAGTTAGAACTGCCATCGATTTCACCCCACATTATGGTGAAAGCATTCATGCTTGTGTATACAAATATGGTTTTGAATATGAAATTTTACTCCGCAATGCGTTGATCACAATGTACATGAAAATTGGATCTGTAGATGATGGTTTCCGGGTTTTTGATACAATGACTGATAGAGATGTAGTTTCATGGAATGCCCTCTTATCAGGATTCCATGACAATGAATCCTTTGATCAAGGACCAAAGATCTTCAACCAGATGCTTGTGGAAGGTTTCAAGCCTAACATTTACACATTTATCAGCATTCTAAGGTGTTGTTCCAGCCTTTGGAATGCCAGTTTTGGGAAACAAGTGCATGCCCATATTATTAAAGAGAGCCTCAATGGTCATAGTCATGTGGGAACTGGTCTCATCAGCATGTATACAAACAGTGGGTGCTTGGAAGATGCAGGTGTAATCTTCAATAGACTGCACAAGAAAGACCTTTTAACATGGACAGTGATCTGTGCTGGTTATGCACAGAACGATGAAGGTGACAAGGCTGTTAATTGCTTCAATCAGATGCGACAAGAAGGTTTGAAACCCAATGAATTCACTCTGTCAAGTTGCTTGGGTGGTTGCTCCAGTTTAGCAACTTTAGAAACTGGGAAGCAGTTCCATTCCTTGGCTTTAAAGGTTGGAGTTTCAGGAGGTACATATGTTGCTAGTGCGCTTGTTGACATGTATGTAAAATGTAGGTCCATAGAAGATGCTGAGACTATCTTCAAAGATATGATTGAAAGGAATACGGTCTCGTGGAACACTATCATATGTGGATATTCACAACACGGGAAAGGAGAAAAGGCTCTTCAAGCATTTCAATTGATGTTAGATGAAGGCTGTGTGCCCGATGAGGTTACTTTCATAGGCATACTATCTGCGTGTAGTCATAAGGGTTTGGTTGAAGAAGGGAAAAAGCATTTTGACTCACTAAACAAAGTTTATGGAATTACTCCTGCAATTGAGCACCATGCTTGCATGGTCAATATCCTTTCTCGGGCAGGCAAGTTTAATGAGGTTGAGAACTTCATTGAGGAGATGAAGCTAACCCGGAACACTCTTATCTGGGAAACGGTTCTTTGGGCTAGTAAAATGCATGGAAATGTAGAATTTGGTCAAAAAGCTGCAGAGAAACTTTTTGAGCTTGAACCTGAAATGGACTATAATTATATATTGTTATCTGACATATTTGCAACCCAAGGAAGATGGGATGATGTTGCAAAGGTTAGGGCATTGATGTCCAATCGGGGAATTAAAAAGGAACCAGGGTGTAGCTGGGTTAAGATTGATTCTCAAGCCCACATCTTCTTTGCTCAAGATGGTTCAGATCCAAAGATAAGGGAAATATGTCTACAGATGGGGGAACTGACTTGATAAAAAGTTGAATTTTGCTCAAATTCGAGGATATATTAAGCTTGAGTATTTTGTGAGGTGATGTTACTTTGCTTTAATCCTTCAAAGGCCAATGCTAACAAAAACTGAGTGCTGCCAACAAAACATTCTAGTCAATGGTAAATGCTCTTGTGGGTGAAGCATTGTCATAGGGATGGTCTATAATTTCATAACTGCTCCTCTTACTACAGGACGCTTACAGAGCCAACACTTAGATCCAGCTCTATCCAAAAGAGATTCAACAATCGATTCTTTGGGATCCTTCCTTTCTTCAAATAGAACGAACAAAGATAAGATCAGACCGATTCCTGAATTGCAGCTCCCTCATGGGTATGCAACAAGATGTACATCCCATATGAATGAAGTGAGCCATTGAAGGCTATATTCTGCTGAATGATGAGTCTTATATTAAATAGTTCTAGAGTGACATGGCAAGTGATTTTAAGTGCATTTTAGCATTTATCATATGTAAAATGAAATATTACCGCATAAAGTCAAATAAGAACTTGCCATGTCACGCTGCAGAGAACTAATCCCATGTAACAAGTCTACAGGTACAAAAGTCAAACACGTAATTGGACACTGAAAATAATAAATGGAGGAGATGTTTGAGAAGTGTGCTCCACTAATAAATCTTGTAAGATCTGATTCATATGTGTTTGTTTCTGTATTCCTAGTATTGTTGAATTCTATATCCAACCTCAAATCAGATTTTTCTTGCCTTTGAAATAGGGGAATGAGATTGCTGTTATCCTTAAAACACAACCACTTTCTTCATTGTTGGTCATTGGCTGTAACCAGGTAAGCCATGTGCCCATGTGTACTTTCTGATACGCCTTTTTTACTGTTTTGATTCTACTTTTCATTTATTAGGTGGTATTGCGCTTATTTAAAATAAATCCATACTGTGTTTGCAAATAGTTTCCTTGAAAAGGCCAAAACTTCTTTACAAAGTTATTGAGGAAGTTGTGAACACATCTTTCTAATTTATATATCACTCAGTGTCTACTTTGTATTTGCCATCTACTATATGGATTTAAGATACAGAGTCTACAAATTGCTTGTTTTGTTAATGATTTGAGTGGATTTCCATATGCATAAACGACCACTTAGTTTGGTTGTTCTGTTGTCCGCTTTGGCTTGAATGGGCGTTCTGAAGAAGCTTCAGTTAAGATATAGAAAAAAGAGGATTCTTGACTCTTTTTTTCCCTCTCCTGCTGAGAAAGCATTCGTTCTTTAGTTCATTTCTCAAAAAACTTAAATTGGTACATGCAAGAAATAGGCCAATTCAGCAATTTTTTGTTAATTTTCTCATGGAGTAAAATTCTCATACACTGACATTGGGTTCTGTTTTTGATGCGCTCTACTGTTGAAATTTGCTTAGAGTCTAGAGCTTTGGAACAACGCGTGAATGCCTGATTGCTGGCTTGGCTGTACAGACAGTGACAGGTTTGGTTGCCTTGGCAAGCCATGACAAGATTGCTAAACTCTGGAAGTGATGTTATTTCTAATTCCTCCAATCAATTCCATTAAAATCTGTCTTTATGTTTTTTGAACTGGTTTTGTTTTTTTGTTTTTTTTGTGGTGTCCATCAAAATGCTTGTTGTCTGTATCAGTCTTTGATAGAGCTATTTTCATTTTCTTCTTGTTATGAACCCGAGAAATAAGATACTAACCTCTGTTACTGTCACTGTTGCTGTTGTTTTGTTATTGCGGTTAATATGATAGATCAGATATTTGTGGGCTTTATGTAATATAATGTACTCATAACTGTTGACATGTGAGTGCATTGTCGTCTTTAATAAATATATGCGGGACTCATGCCTCTGTATCTAATCATAAAAATAAAATAAAAAAATTTTAAATAAGAAATCTGTTTATGAATATCATTTTCATTTTGATATGACTTAATTCAGTGCATGATGATCAACCAAGAATTGGGTGCTTAACATTTTCTTTAAGAGATTATTATACTTGTGGCTCCTAAACACATGGCTAGTAGATGTTTTGTACCATTTGGTTCGCATCATTTTCTTTAAGCTATATTACTAACAATATTGCATGTTGAATTGATAGTGAGGTTCTCAATTCCATGAGTTCAAAGATGTTAGAGCTGAACTTGATGATTGTGAAGATGGTTTTTGAGAGCTTTGGAATGGAAAAATACTATGAATTGCATGCAGAGAACAACAGTGGCACTCTTCGCATGATCACGTACAAGGTTGTTCCTCCCATCACCGACTCGCCCACTGTTGGTGTTCCCTCCCACACTGAAAAATTTCTTGACCATTTTGTGTCAAAATGAAGTGCAAGTTCTTGAGCTTCAATCTAAAGAAGGCAATTGGGATCAAGTCATGATTCCAATGGGATCCTTCATTGTCTTTGTGGGTGATTTGCTTAAGGTTAGTAATTTTAATTATCATAAAAAAGTACACAATATAAGGCTGGTAAGAAGAATGAGATGTTGTCAGTACTGCATTATGCGTGAGTTTTTTTAAAGGGCAAATTACACATATTGTTGCTATAATTTGTTGCTTGCGTCAATTTAGTCCTTAGTTTTTAAATTGCATTAATTTTAATCTTTAATTTTTCACTTTGTGATGATATGCCTCTTTGGAAATTGGACTGAAAACAAGGAACAAAATAGTCCATGTACTCATCTCAAACTGATTGAAGGGTTGCATCCAATTCGAAATGGTCCCTTCACTTAATTTCTATCAAATTTCTTATGATATCAAATAACAGGACGGACATAATTTATCCAAAAAATTACTTGCTAATTAAAATTCTATTTCTTTTTTAGTTCTTTAAATGCACTTGAGTTGCCACTCTTCAACATTGTCAATGTTTTCAAGCTCCTAACAAATATGAGATTGAAATTGGTGCTAGGCATGGAAATGGAAAGCCTTCACGCACCGAAACACAGGGTGATGATGAGTGGCAATGAAGTTAGGTATTCTGTTTTTGCTCCCAAAGGAAGAGGTAGCCATTGAAGTCCCTCAAGAGCTTGTCTACAAAGACCATCCTCTGATCTACAAGCCTTTCCATCACTCTGATTACATTTCATTCTTCTCTTCCAACCATGGTGTCGAAGATCCACTCGAATAATATACAAGTGCTTGATCTATCTATCTATCTGTCTAACTATCAAGAATTGGTGTGTTTGTAATAAGGTTCTGATCATTCTCTCATTTTGTGTGTTGAGTGTTGTGTCATAGCAACTTTGGAACTATGTCATGAAATCAATTATCCTATATCTCTTTATCATCTAATAAATAAATTCGGTAGAGAAATGATGTTTATTACCTCATTTAATTCGGATTGAGATTTTTTCCAATATTTTTTAATATACAACTTATTGAAAAACAAATCCAATGGTCGCAAACCAAAAGGATGGAAAAAGATTTATTAGAAAGAGACTCTTTTGAATGAATAATTGATCTTCTTAGTGTTCATCAAGTCCAACAACACATTTCCAATTTGAAACCCACGGAAGTGAAGCCATTTTCTTCATGCATGTCACAAGAAATAGCATTATCTAGTTTCAAAAGCACCATGTACTCTCCGTCCTAAGGGCCACAGATTAGTCAATTAGACCATTGCACCAATCAAATGAATACAAATCGCTTTTAATCGAGCCAATAATAAACGGACCTTAAAATAATTTGGCATTTTATAATGCACAAAAATTTATTAAATTACATACTGTGTCATTTAAATTCGTTTTAAAACATTAATGAAAGTTTGAAAATATATTCAAACTCGACTTATTTACATAGAAATCAATCTCAATTGAGCCAAACACTTATGAAGCATCGGTTACAAACACACACTCTTGACATTTATTTAAATTAGAAATTATTCCCTATAGTTCTAGAAATTATATTATATCTCCTAAGATTTTTGAATTCATAATAAATAGGCCCTTTTAGTGATAAATCATCAAATTAATTAACAATTTTTAATAATGTTAAAATTTTATTTCAATTAATAATTCAGATAATTTTGTTATTGTATAGGTGAACAGTTAAAAATTTCACTTTTTTAATTAATTCTGTTAAATAAAAAATTTTGATAAAAAATATTTATAATTTTTTAAATCATAAAAAACAATTCATATTTTAAGCGAGTCACATAAAATATATTTGTAATTTACTCTTTTGCATGTTGTGCAATTTGTGCTGACATGAAACAAAGTGGGCAGATTTCATTAACGTACAAACACATAAGTTGCCAAAAAAAATCGGTATTCTAAAAAATTTGGCAAAGCTTCAGAAAACCCTCATTTTTAGAAACCCCAAATTGTAATTCCAAACAATAATCTGTGTATATTTTTTTTGATTGCAACACGAAAATATATTCACAATTGGCAAAGATTCAGAAAACCCTCATAATTAAAAACCCCAAATTGTAATTCCAAACAATAACTGTGTATTTTTTTAAAGATGCGTTTTGATTTGTTTGTAGTGTTTTATTTGAAAAATGAGTGAGAGTACTAATTAGTGCTACCACTAATGATGTGGCAGTTGGTCTTACTATGAATGATTTGATATTTTGGCCTTGGTGTTGTATTTTTTTTTTTTTATTTTTATTGAATGCCATGTCATTAGTGATCTTTTTAGAGTTCCAAAATTAATGATCTCTATCATTGTTGATTTTATTTTACTGATGCAATATTTTTCCTTTACTAATTTGTCCTAGAGAATTTTTTGTTCATAATTTTTCGGGATATCATGCATGATGTTCATGTAACAACAAAAATAAAAATTTGACCCAGAAAAATATTAATAATAACCGGGATCCGTTCATGAGCAAAGTCATGGAAAACAGGCCCTCATTTAGAGAAATTATTGGTGGGTCTTGAGGTACCACCACATGGTGTTTTAATAGTGTTATAATTAGTGACAGGGATAAAAATCACAAATTTGTGTTAGATGATTATAAAATATAAAGAGATATAATAAATTGTAGAGTTAATTATTTAAAAGTTTTATTTATAAATGTTATAGTAACTAAAGTCTTATTTAAGACTTTTTAAACCAATAAATCTTATTTAGTAAAATTGAGAATATTATCGATTTTTCTTAATTTTTAAAATTAAGAATATTATCAATTTTGCATAGTAATATTTCAGATAATTGTTTCGATGAAAAAAAAAGTATGAAATTAAACGTTTTTGTTTTTCTACTTATTGGTTTGATTCAACTATCTACTAAAATCGAGAATATTATCAATTTTTTCCATTTTTAAAATTCATTTCAGTTTTGCACATCAATGTTCTATCATCATACTTCTTTATGAATACAAAATTTTCGGTTTTGCATAAAAAATAATTTAATTTTTTCAAAAACAAAATAAATGTTTTTTTTTGGCAAATATATATATATATATATATATTTTAGTTTTTTCAACTTGAAAGTTGATTTTTTAAAGTTTTGAAAATCAAAATAAATGTTAAATCATCATGTTCCTTTATAGATAATTATAAATGATGAACAATCATTATTTGAAGGATAATTTTGACTATTAAAAATTTAATGAGATTTGGAGATCCAAAAAATCTTAATTAAAATTTAAAAATAATGTCATATGCACCTTAGTGTACTAACTAGTGTATTAATTGATAATGTGACATAATTTAAAAGGTTTTTGATATTTATAATTTGTATAGTGAGTGAGATCAATAATAATGTCATAACTAATATTAGTACACTAATTAATGTATTAATTGCTATATATAGCACTATTAAAAATTTAATAGAGTATAAATTTATAAATTAAAATTTATTTGTAAATGCCTCTAAATCATAATTAATATACAATAATATTAAGTGGCCACAAATTCTGTGGCTCGAATGGTCTAAAACTGTTAAAACGACGTCGTTTTGACCACCAAACATTTTTCATTAATATAGGATATGAGGACGTGGCACATTACATAAAGAAAAATATTTGGGACTTCTAATTTAGAGGTACCACTAGTGATGTGGCAGTGGGGACCCACTGCCACTATCAATCATGTGTCTTGATTTTTTTTTTTTTTTTTCTTTTTTCACCTCATTAAAAATATGCTTAAAGATGTATTTTTAAAAGTCTCTAGCATTGTTGTTACATCAATCCAATAATTTTTCCCACCTTTACCAAAGAATGAGATTCCTGACATCCATGCGTCACAAGACAACAAAAAATTAGTAGTTAAAACGAATCCTGTTATATGATAGCTGCAAAAAAAAAAAAAAAAAAAAAAAAAAACTTAATAATGTGACAGAACAAAATTACAAAATTAATAAAAATAAAAATAATTTTATAATAAGTTGCAAGTAAAAAATTATAAATATATATGTATATTTTTTCCTCTTCAACTAATAAATAATTTTCCCTTTTTAAGTCAACAAACATGTGACCAGATGATCTGACTATAGGAGTGACCTCAGGCAAATAGGTAAATGAACACATAAACATTATTTTATCAATCTCGTTAGGTAGCCCGAATGGCTCAGCTTTTTTTTTTTTTTTTTTTTTGACTTTTTAATCCGTTTTCTCTCTTAAATATAAAGAAAAAGGAGAAAATAAGAAGATGAGGAAGAAGAGAGAAAAGGGAGAAGGAACATAGAGAGAGAGCGAGAAGAGGGGGAACAGAGAGAGAGAGTGTGTCACGATTCAAACCCTTCCCTATAGGTTTAGCGTCGTAACCGGTCAGTAATCCTTGGATTACCAAAGACTTCTGTACAGATAAATATATAATTTGGGACTAGCGGAAGTAGATATATAAAACATATATAGTCCAACGAGCTGTGTACACATACATGGAACATAAAATTTAAAACTTATATACATATACACATGACGTCAACATTACATAGGCTTATGGCAATATGCAAATACAACTAAAAAGGGACTTAGCCCAGTGTACAGACAACAAAACAAAGCAAAATAAATGTCTTTAACATGGTTCACAAGCTTGACTTCGATAAAACAGAAACCTCCTCGGAAGGCATTGTAACTGGTTAACTCAAAAAATTGTCCAGGTAACAACTTAGGCCTGATTACGTGCTTGCTCGCCTATACACATAATATAAATAGTAAACGAAAGCCCAGTGAAAAATAACAGAGTAAAGGGTTTAAATGAGTGATGTCCCGTATAAGATTCGGGAAACCGAAACAGATTTATATTCATATTCTTGATCGAATCATATAAAGAAATCAGAGTTCATACTTAATCTTACATAGTACATCCATTAGCGCTCACAGATTAAATACAGAGTATTAAGGATTACACTTGTCAGTCCCATAAGGAACCTCCGAGCCGGGAACAGATAACTTGTCAATTCCATAAAGAAACCTCCAGGCTGGGAACAGATAACTTGTCAGTTCCATTAAGGAACATCCAGGCCGGAAACAAATAACTTACTTGAGCCACAGAATTGTTGCCGTGAATACTTTACAATATATGGACAATTATTCATTCTACAAAACATAATCGTTCCATAAAACAAATCTTATTACATCATACAAAAACTAAATAACATAGTTTTACTAAGTTATTACTCACAGATAATTCCAAAGTAAACAGACAGAGCAGACAAATCAGATAACTTGCAGCACGTAACCTGCATAGATACAGAATGAATACGCACTGAATTACACACCCGGAATCATTAACTTAGTTCTTTATTATCTTGGTGTGTTTCTACTTCTTATCCTCATTATTATGTCTTAATCTTAGCCTAGAAATGCCTAAGATGTAATGAGGATGCTAGAACATATTGTTCAACACTTAGTCAAATTTGCTAAAAACAGGGATCTTGCTTAAACGCAACTTCTTTCGCTCGAGCGAACGGCTAAATATGTGAGTGGTCACTCGAGCTGGCCGCTCAAGCGCAACTTCCTTCGCTCAAGCGGTCTGTAAACTTAGCAAAAGTATTGGTTGCTAAATTTTTTCGCTTGACGTACGCTTGACGGTTGCTCGAGCGTGAGACTAAGGTCTTCGCTCGAGCACAACTCTTGTCGCTCGAGTGGTTTGCAAAATGTGTAAATTTCTAGGAGTATGCATTTTACGCTCTAGCCAACTTTTGGTCGCTCGAGCGAAAATGCAAAAATAAAGGTGGTCGCTCGAGCGCAAGATCTATCTCTCGAACGGAGAGGCAAAATCGGGAATTTTTAGATTTGCTTCCAAGCTTCAAAATTCATTTTCAAACCAACAAAACACATTCTCTTGGGCCCAAAGCTTGAGGAAACACTTGGAAACTTGTTGAGAATTCAAAATCATTTCACAAAATTAAGGCTCAAAAGCTTGCCAATTGTACAAATTCAAAGTCAAACTTTAAGAATATGATATAAACATGACATATATGACTTGTTATGAACTTGAACTTTCCAAAACATAATCAATTAAGGTCAAATAGTAAGAAATGTGATGAATTCTCAAAACAAATTCACGATAGACACATGCATAGGGGATTTGTTTGAAATTCAAACTCAAAATGCTATGATATATGCATGCATGCAGGATTTAATGCAAATTCCTTCATTTCTAGCTCTTAAGCTCAATTCTCATGTTAAACACTTAAACCTCTTATATTCATAAACTCACAAACTCAAAAGTAAGACCAAAGGCTTGATTTCTTACCTTAAACCTTGAATTCACAAGTGTAGAGGCTTAAACTTGTAAATGCTCTTCAATTCTCTAACAATTCCTAGCAATCCCCAATTTCTCTAGCTTTTGATCCCAATTTTTCTCCTCTTCTCACTCTCACACGTTTTGGAGCTTAAAGATGAGGAAATGAGGGTGCAAAAATGAACTAGTGGGGTCATATTAGCCTTATATAGGCTTAATTAAGAGTTGGTTAATTAATTGACATTAATTATTCTAATTTTGATCAAAAACATGAAAAATGGCAATTATGGTGTCTTGGACGACGTGCTTGTCGGACGGCACACGCAAAAATAATGCGACTTGATGGTGCATATCAGATCCGGTCCAGTAAGGGAAAGTCATGTGGTGAAAACGGTTGAAATACTGTGCGTACTAGCTCATACGCATGCGGGAACTCTTGGAGTTCTTGATTCAATGAAGCAAATATCTCAGCTAGGAGGACGATTTCGGTTGAGAAACTTGAACGAACTAGGTCATTGGTTTCAAAGCATTTATGAAAGCAGACTATAGGTCTTGGTCATATTGAGCCGACGAGTTCTGACTTCGGCAATAGATGATAAAGCGAGCTTAGCCGACGTGCTAAATGGAAGAAATAATATAGGTTCCATCACCTCAGGATGCCGAGGTAATAGAACCTAGGGGGCAGTTGTGGGGAGATAATTTGTGAATGACAAACACGTGGCCGAAGTGACACCGAAGTGTCAGCCGGGGTGTCACGTGTCCTGGTCATGACGCCGAAATGATCTCGGCTAGGCCGAGGTTATCTGCAAGGATACCGGAATCCGAGATAAGCGGATAAGGGACAAGAGTCCTAGAATGGGAGAAGACTTCAGTTTGGGTAAAGACAAGACTCTTAGAGAGCTTATCCTAATCCTACTGGGAGTCCAAGATTAGTAGTAATCCTGAGTCCATTAGAGCTAGGCTTTTATTGGGACTAGGATTGTGTGGACTATAAAAGTAAAGCACCTCCATGGGTCTAAGGTATGGTTTTTGTATTCTGAATAGTGAGTTAAGCACTTTTGCTATCTTTGAGAGATAACTGACTTGATCGTCGGAGTGCCCTCGGGTAGATGAGCCACCACCGGAATCTCTTCTTTCGGTGAAAGGTTGTTCGGGCTTAATCTATTATGCCAGTGTTCTCCAGCTGAGTGCTTGATTGATAGTGTGGTCGGAAATTGACATACACAATAACATATATAAATTATAACTCAAAGCCTCCGTTTGGGAAGTGGGTTGGCTTTTTGACTTTTTAACTTTTTTGGCTATTTTAGCCAGGGCTAAAAAGCTCGGTTTAAGAAGGACTTTTTGACTTTTTTGACTTTTTTTGTGAGAGAAGAGTGCAATGATTATGGGTTGGATGTGATGTTTTGTTTGTTGTGGCTAAAATAACATATTTTGTCTTTTGTGGCTAAAATAGCCAAAAAAACTCTTGCCAAACGGAAAAGAAACACAAATTATATAAGGCTAGTTATGAAATCATTAACACACTCAGAGATGATGTTGATTTTGTGGAATGTGATTTAACCAAATTACTTATAAAATAAAGATTAAAAAAAAAAAAACTCAGAATTTGTTTTTGTGATTTTTGTTTTTTGTCTTTGTTTTTTTGAAATACACAAAAAATTTATTTGACAAATTGCTTCGAAGACTATTCACTATGTTTAGTTTTAGTTTTAGAAAATTTTACTTTTTCGCTTTTTCATATTTTTTGTTTCCACTAAATTTTTTAATATTTTAAGTAATTTTTTAATTTTAAACACATCTAACATAAAGACACTTAAAAAGTATAATATTTGTGAAAAAAAAAACTTTAAAAAATTCAATAAATACATAAAAAAATACTAAAATTCAATACATTTTTTGTATTTTGTGTATTTATTAATTTTTTAAAATATTTTTCTACAAATATTTTACTATTTAGATACATCTAAATAATGTGTATTTAAAAAAGTAAAAAAATTACTTAAAATTTTAAAAATATTTATTAAGAACAAAAATACGAAAAATAAAAAACTCAATTTCTAAAAAACTGAATTCAGAAAACTGAAACCAAACACATTGATTTATAATGAAAATAGCTTTTAAGAAACTTAAGGAGTTTATAGGGCTTACTACGAGTCTCATTTCGATTAAATAGTTCATTTTGTAGAGTCCTCAATGTATAATATCTATGAAAAAATTGAAGTCAATTCAATAATTTTAACAATTTTATTTTATAACATTTGTTTTCAAAAAAATTTTGATGGTTTATTTCAAAGATATAGTTATCATCTATTTTTTTTGAAGACAAATGTAATAAAATGAAAAAAAGTTACGATTATTAGATCAAATTAATTTTTTTTCATGAATATTATACATTAAGAGATTTATAAAATGAATAATTTGAATCATCGAAATGAGAATCGTAATAGATTTTATAGGCATTTCCTAACATGAGAGAAGTCCAATCTTAAAACACACTAAAAAATTATTTTTGATTTTTTAGAAATCAGTCTCCAACCACTCCAACACTATCACCAAAAAGATTTCGAAGCCTTCGCTGGAGACACTAAACCCTAACAAAATCCCGTCACCAACTCTGGCACCATCACTACGACTCTATTTTCTCTGTCAATATTATTTTTCTTGAATTGAAAAAATTGATTTGAAATCTATGGTATAGAATATGAGTGGCCAGACAATATGAGGGTTGGCGTGGAGATACCTGTTGGAAAATTTGGTTTATAAGACTTATTTTGGGCCGATTTTGAGCCCAAAATTGAGTGGGTCTCAAACGTCTTTTGGGGCGGGTCCGAAGAGGTGAAGTGTTCCTTGTCGCGTGACAAGTCACACGGTGAAGACGGTTCGTTAAAACCATTTATGAGTGAATGGGAACATGACATCGTTTTCGGGTTCGTGGAATAGGAAATTTAAGGAAGTAAATGTGGGTTTCTTTGGAAAGGGTTGTTCCACATTGAAATTTTAAGAGAGTTTATTTGTGTATATAAGCTCTAGCCTACAATACTTGGGTTGGGTCCCAAGGGGCACCCCAAGTTTGTAGAAGGAAGGAGTTATGGACAAAATGAACCTTAGTCCACAACACCACATGCGCGCGCCATTGTCCGTCCGGCCGTGCCGGGGTCGGGTTGGTTCTTGTAGTGATTTTTTGGACAAAATTCTTTTGAATTTTTTCAAAAAAATTATTATGGGAATTTTGAATTCAAATTTGTCCAAATAATTATGCCCATTCCAATTATCTTTTAAACAGATTTTTGAACCCAAACAAATTCAAACTGCTAGGTAGTTATCTGTAACGACCCGGAACCGTGTGATACAATTATCAGTAATTAATTAAGCTTGAGTGTGATTTAATTGAAGACTATCTGTTTACTTTTGGAAAAATATCTGGTGAAATGACATCTTCGGGACTGAAAATAATGACCAGAATGAGTTCAGAAAATGAAATTAAAAATACCTATGCGATACCGGGAATATTTAGAACGATCTGAAATGATAAATTTAAGACTGAAAATTATCTGATTCGTTAGGCCTTGTTTGGTACCCGTTTTGGCTCAAAATGGATTATGTGTTATATATGGCTTATAAGATAAGGATGGATGGATCACTTTTTGACTCATTAGACCAAATCAAGAAGAGAGAAAATCTGGAGAGAGAGAGAGAAGAGGGAGTTCGAGAAAGAGAAGAGAAAAGGGAGGCCAAGAAGGAAATTAAGGGAAATCAAGAGATTAAGGTAAGAATTTCTTCCTATTTCCTTTAATTAAGGTTGGTTCATCAATGATTTCATGGTAAACAAGAGTCTTGAAGAGGAAATTATGTTTAATTTGAGCATCCATGGCTTTACATATGTTGATTTATGTTTCTTTGGCTCATTTGAGGGAAATCTCCATGAATATAGAGATATGAAGTTGCATGTATAGATTTATGGGTTTTCATCTTAAATCAAGGGTTTGATCTTCTATATGATGTAATTGAGGTTTGATTAAAGTTGTAATAGTTAATTCAAGTTGTTGTTCAAGGTTTTGAGACTTGGATTTCATGTATTTGGGAATGATTTTGTAAGAAGAAATGAAAGATTGAAAGAGGAAGAACGGCCAGAAATTCGGACTTTACCTTTGTCGCTCGGCGAAGGAGATAGGCCCGCTCGAGCGTAGAATTCAGCCTCTCAGCAGTTTTGACGGATTTGTACTGTACGCTCGAGCGGACATGGGGGCGCTCGAGCGGGAAGGTTTATTTTCAGGAAAATTCTGGAAGTTGCTCTGCATGATTTTTAGCATGTTAATTGTGTTTTTTAGCATATTATGAACATGAAATGAGTATGAAAGAATGTAATAAGGAATGAAAGGAAGTAAAGAATGAATGGAATGCATGAAACGAATATGAAAGGAATGAACATGAGAAGAATGTAAAGAAAAGAATGAAGTGCATGAATTACATGATTTATGATATGTATATTGAAGAAATGTTTTATAATGTCAATTGCAGGTCGAACTTCGAAGACCGTACAATCGGTATTGGAAACCCACTGTGAGTAACATCACTGTAAAAGATATGTTTATATGAAAGTATGTTCAAAATGATTATTATGATATGGTTTTGAAACATTGATGTTTTCTGCGAACGAATGTCCTAGTTGCGAATCTATTATGGCATCCACAGTAAAAGGAAAAGGTTACGAGATCTCGGTATGTGTCGATTAACCGGTGTACGGACCGGTTACTCTAGTCGAAAGACAGAATGAAATGAAAAGGTTCTGTGGAGTATGCCATTAATGACTGATGACTGATTATTTTATGTATATATGAAATGTTGGAGTTCGTTCACTAACCCTTTTACTGTTATGTTACTTGCTGAGCTCTAGCTCATTGTGTGTATTTATGTATTATAGGTGAACAGCCGGGGAGTCAAGCCGAGGCGGAGTTCTAGCTGAGCCGCCGTTTTGAAGCCTACCTAGTCTAGAGTGCCTCAGAGTTGGGGCCAGGCCTGGAAGGCCGTTTTGAGAGTTTTGGTTTGTTTCTTTTATTGTATAATTATAACTGAATGATATGTGTTGTACAAGATTATTGTTGTGAGCATGTTATGTAAAGATTGTGGGTATTTAACTCATCTTTTTGGCATGTGAATGTATGTTCATATTTATGCACAGCTCTTGGACTATTAGTTTCTTTATTTCGCTTCCGCGAGCCCCTTTAATTTATGTTTAGTACAGGAAGGCCTGTGGTAATCCAAAGATTACTGGCCGGTCTCGTCACCGAACTTCTAGGGGCGGGTTCGGGGCGTGACATTATCTGTCCGAAAAACTGCTACATAACTGTTACAGTTTGAAACCGAATCTGTTTGTTTGTTTTTTGCACCTGTTCAGTTTGAATTCATACCTTTTAAGGTTTGAATTCATACCTGTCTGGCCCTATAAATACATACAATATTTCAGCATTTGAGAGATCCAAAATTCAGTCTGATATTCTATCTTTTGCTATCCTAAATTCTATACTTTTGCATTATTCTTCATATTAGTTTTAGAATAAAATTCAGAGAGTTAGAACACAGGTTTGGTTCACCGAATAAATTGTTTGGAGTGCTACTACAATTTGTGAAGATCATTGTATCCTGGGAGATAGACGTCACTCAACCGTAAGCACCGTAGCGGGGCGAATCTGTCTTAAGGATAGAGTGTCACACACTCGACTTGGTCTTTTGATTTTTATTTGGTTCGACAAAATAAAATTCTGTAAGTTTTATTTTATTTTGTTTGATTTAGTTTCCATTTATTTTATTTACACAGAAGATTGTTCAAACAATACCAAAATGGAGTTGGGAGTAGGGGTGCAATCGGTCCGGTTTAGTCGGTGTTAAGAATATATTTAGTATTAAGTTGATTATTTCGATTTTTATGATTGAGAACCCAATACAGACCGTATACTACGGTTCGGTTTTATCGATTTTGCCGGTTTGATGTAGAAGATAAATTTACATGAAATTTTAAAATATTTTATAGTGGTGTTTTGGGAAGTTGGTAAAAAGTTGAATTTTTAGTTTTTTGACTTTTTTTGTGGCTTTTTTTGGCTAAAAAAGCTAAAAAGCGAAAAAGCTGACTTTTTTAGCTTCTTCCCAAAGTGCCCCATAGTAGATTATAGAATTTTACATTGAAACTAAATGAAGAAAATATATGAAAATTGCTCTATAAATGTTTTTTTCCCTAATTTTTATCATAAAAATGTATTATATTAGTTACTTCCACTACTAAAAAAAATAATTTTTGTGACCGCTATAAACCGTCGCAAATAATAAAAAAACAGTTGCAAAAAACCTTTTGCGACGGCTCATGCGATGGCAAATGGGGGTCGCGACTATGGAGGTGGCAAATACTTTTTATGACAAAACAAGCATAAACTATTAAAACTATTTGCCTAAAATACTTATAGCGACTGTTATTTTGCCGTCGCAAAAAACAAAGAAAAACACTAACATGATTTTTGGTGATCATCTTGTTATCTTGTTATCGTCGCAAAAAAAAAAAAAAAAAAAAAAGTGTGACGTTAAGCACTTTAGGAATAGCAATGATAAGAATTCAAACAGTATATCATTTGTAATTTAATCAGACATTCCATTTGAGCCTCAAAATTAGAGCCATATATGAAAGTTACTACAACTAAAAGCTTGAGAAAGGTTCTTTTATAAAAAAAAATACAATCCAGATAGAAAGCTAGTAAAATGAAAATCTACAATGCTAGTGTTCACCATTGTACAAGGTACCGGTCAAGTTCCAATTTGTTACCATGGAGATATATGTTCCTCAAATCCAAGCTTGCACCTGATCAATACACATTATGAAGAGCAATAGATCAGAACACTGAGTATCAAATTTCTAGATAGTTCTTTAGATAAAGCCTAGCCGAGCAAAGAAAAGGCAGCGATTGCAAAGAAATAATGAAAACATTGCAAAGAAATTATGAAAATCAAAATAGACAGCCAGAACACAACTTTACAATTTCAAACACTATATATATATACCTATAAAATGACTACCAATTTTTATCCCGAATGCAGGATTCTTGTGTATGTCATTCTACAGCAATAATATCAACATCAGTATATTTTTTAATCACTAAACACTAAGCATATTATAATGAACATCTTAAACTACTAAATTGATAAAACTCAACCCAATACTCTCAAAACACACCAGCCCATATATACCTAAATCAACCCACAACAACCAGTACAAATATCAACTCAAAAAATCTGACCCAACTTTTAAAAACATAAGCTGATTGAGCCCAAACCACACCAGCAATAATAATAATTATTTTTTGTTCTTCCCTTGAAGTATATTAGTCATGAGTTGCTATGATCCATATTATGCTCATCCTTCAAGTAAAGTTAGTCCAGTCAAAGTTCCTAACAGATTTGATCTAATCCCAAATTGAATCCAAGACAGATTTGATGGCTCAATACCAAGATGGACATCTTTGTAAAGTGTTGCATCAAAATAGCCAGCAAATCCTATTAATCAGGTGTAAAAAAAATCTTGTAAAGTGACAATTTGAATTCTTAGAAACGCTATATAGTACCATATCCATTACTCTCATCCTGGTTCTTATTAGTTCCTCAGATGTTCAAAATCCAACCAAGCCACCTTAGTATACAAAAGGGTAAGATGAAATGTGGGACTAAATGTACAAACCTTGAACTCTTTTTTCTATTCTTTAGTTCATGGAAGGCTTCCACCATGAGTTTTGGCCCCACTCATCTGACACCTTCAAAAGAATGACAACAGATGTAAGTTTATATGAAAGTTTCAATAAAAATTAATATTCTTATGTTTATAGATACAAATGTAAGTTGCCTCATAATTTTTGAAATTTCTTAACTCTTGAAATTTCTTAACTCATTAACAAGTATAACTGTCATTAGAGAACCAAAAACAAAAACATGAAAATTACTAAACATAATAACAAAGTCTAGCAAAAAAAATGCTAACCTGTAGAATGGATCACTCTGTCATTACAATTTGTTCAGCAGCCATGGCAGCCAACCTATTCCAATTGTGTATTTTCTGGTCCATGGACGGTTTTAAACAACAAACTGTGACAAAGATTAGCTGTAAGGCCCATTACTCATAAAAATTAAAGAGCTACATTTTGAATATTGCTTCTAATGAGATGAGAATGTCAACAAAAAACCTTCTCTTGTAATACTTGTACAAAGGCCTCAGAGGCATCACCACTAGAAATAGCCACAAAGTTTTACGCTGATTTTCTCAAACCAACTAATCAACCAATAAACACGAAAAACATCGAAAAAAGAACAAAAAATTAGAACAAATCGAGCAATTTATGGATCAAAGAACCAAAATAGAGGTAAAACAAAAAAGAAGAAGCAAATACAGAACCGAGGACAGATTTGCATTGTGATGCTGAATACATATACATATGTATATAAGCATTCATGTAATTATGCACTGATAGGACACTATGTACACAATGAAGCTCAAAGATAGTCTTTGTGTGTGTGCGCGTGCACGTAATGTAGGTGAATTTTGAGGTAGATGAAACGCATGAGAGTTGTGCTTACTCTGCTGCATTTGAGTGCTCCGAGAGAACTTTTCCATGGCAGAGTTAGGGTTTCTCTGCGACGAATCGCTGAAATTGCAAAGAGAGAGTAGATAATGTGTACGCAGATACAAAGAGAGATTAAGAGATCTAGAGATGGATAGAGATTGAGAGATCAAGATAGAGAGATCAATCGATTGAGATCAAGAGAGAGAGATTCATATCGGTGAGCGAGAGCGAGAGCAAGAGCGAGAGAGAGAGAGAGGTTGAGCGAGCCAAGCTAGGGCAAAAGCAAGTAAATAAAATAAAATAGGAGAAATAAATGTTAAATATAAATTGGAGTGTTTTTTTTTTTTTTTTTTTTTGCAACGGCCAAACAAGCAGTCGTAAAAAAATAGTCGCAAAAAGTCAATTTTCTAGTAGTGTTCTCATATAATATTTAAGAAATTATAATATAAAAATATTTAAATACAATATTCGATCGATTCAGTTTACATCGGTATAAAAGATTTCAAAATCAAAATAGACTGTATATTATGACAAACAGATCAAAAATTAAAATTTCAATCGATTTTGATGGATCGGTTTGGTTTTATCGATTTTTCCTATTTCCCTAATTGGGAGTGGTGGGTGTCGGTAGAAAAAGGAGGACAGGTGTAGACACCCCATTTTTGACCGACCTTAAGACTCAGACGTCACCGATTGAGCGCTCGGTGATGTTGCATACTGTGCTCGTTCAGAAGTCTCAGAGTCGCGGCCGTGCGCCCTGCCTCCGGACTTCCGAACTCTCTTCTGTGCCTTGTCTCGATTTGCGAACCAGACTCGATTTTCTCTGTTTTCTTTCCTGAGGGAAGGGAGTGGTCCTGTAGACTATCTCCCAGTGGCCGTGAGCTACTTTTTGTGGCCGTAGGCCATTTTGCCCATTTCGGAGCCCGGTTCCCGGTTTTCGGAGCCGTCAGGCCGTGTGCCTCGGTTCGGGACCGCCCAACCATCTTCGATTTCTCCGGTTTTTGGCATGCACCTCTGTTTTATCATTCCGAGGAACACTGGGGTCTCCGAGACCCACTTCGCAGCCGAACACCACTTCCGATGCCCTGACCCATTTTGGGACCGAACCCGCGGTTTAGGCCCCGAGCATTCATTTCGCATCGTTGTCCGTTCATTTTTGGCAGGTACCTCTGTTTTAGCATAACGAGGGACACTGGGGCTTCTGATACCCACTTCGTGGCCGAACGCCACTTTCGGTGCCTGCATCCCATTTTCGGGACCCCGCGCGGTTTTGGTCCCCGAGCTTTCGTTTTGCATTAGTTTTTGTTCAATTTTGGCAGGTACCTCTGTTTTAGCACCAGGAAGATCCTTTGGAGGGTGGGAGGCCAGCAATTGTCTCAGCAAGTGTATGGAGGATTAGAGAGTTGCTTTTTAGATATTTTTGTTGCTTTTTAGATATTTTGTTACTTTTTAGATATTTTGGTGCTTTTTGGATATTTTTGGTGCATTTTTGCTCTATAAAGGGGAGGTTTTGCTTCATCATTTGAAGGTTAGATAATGGTTAGAGATTTTTGAGAGAGATACACCATTTTCTCTCCATTTTCCATAGCTCCAAAGTCTTTTTCTTCAAGTTTTGGTCCCATTTTCTTCATCATCTTCAAGCTCTATCATCACCACTCCATTTCCAGCAGCAAGGGAGGGATTCCAGAAGCTTGAAGTCATCAAAGTTGGTCCAAGAAGTAGTCAAAGTATTGGTCTTCAAGGGTAAGTTCACTTTCCCTCTTTTCTAGCTCATTCTTGCACCAATTTCTTAGCCCACTTTCTCACTGTTTTGAGCTCCGGCCCTAACTGAAAGGGGCCTTATTTTGAGCTATTCTACATGTTTGTTTAAGGGCTCAACCCTGTTTGAGCCCTCTATGATGCACTTGTTTCAATATCACTCTTTATGCCATTATTTTGCATGCTTTGTTTGGCTTTTGAGTGATCTGATTTCGAGCATACCATGAACTGTTAGTAGGCCTATTTTGAGACCCTATTCAACATTGAAGAAGGGCTCCATCATGTTTGGTGGCTCTAGCATGCACTTCCTTTGAAATTCTTCAATTTTACCGTAAAATTGCATGAGTTAATTAGCCTATTTGTGATCTGAGTTGGAGTATGAAACCTACTGATATTGTGCTCATTTTGAGCCCCTCTTCAACATTGAAGAAGGGCTAAACCATGTTTGCCTCCTCTATCATACACTTGCTTTGAATCCATGTTCTATGCCTATCTTGCATGCTTTGTTAGACTATTTTGGATTCTGTTTTTGGCCTTCATCAGGCCTTGAAGGAGTCTTATTTTGGTCCACACATCATGCTTTGTGAAGGGTCTTAAGCCATTTGGTAATTGGTTTTAGTACTTGCTTTGAAATTCTTCAAATTTACCGTAAAATTGCATGTTTGTTTAGGCCATTCTAGATTCTGTTTCTGGCCTTCATCAGGCTTGTGAAGTGTCTTATTTTGGTCTATTCTTAAAGTTTTATTAAGGGTCTTAAGTTTTTTGGTCATTGCTTATGATACCTCTCTTTATAAACCTCTTTTGACCCTTATTTTGCATGCTATGTATTGTATATCTACACACTGAATTTGGGGATCTCATCTTCTGTAAAAATGCATATTTTTAGTCCCTCTCTAATGTTGTAGAACTGATTTTTTGGGTTTGAGCATTGTAGATATCACTTGCTTTGTAAATCCTCTCTTTTTCCGTATTTTTGCAAGCTATTGTTGTCATATCTATGCTTACAATTTGGCTATGTTTTGTACTGGAAAGATGCTATTTTTGGGGCTGCCTTGCTACTGTTTTTTCTTTCATGTGTCAATTTTGCATGTATAGCATAGCTGTAGGCCATTTCGGGGGCTAAATATCACATTTCGGGAACATTCTGGGCATCGGGTGCATTTTTATCATCATTTTGAGGCTGTTTTCCCTTCATTTAGTTGCTGGAATTTAGTTTGCATGCTTGCATATCATTTCCATGCCATTTTGTGCCTTTTTGTCATTGCCTCGGTTTGCGTGCCCGTGGGCACGCACTTCGAGGCGGTGCAGTTTCATTCATCGGCATCCCACGTGAGTACGGCTGAGGCCCTCTCATGTTGGTATAAGCCCAATTTGCATTTCGCATGTCATTCCGCATCGCCTCGGTTTGCGTGCCCGTGTGCACGCATTTCGAGGCAGCTCTTTTTTATCCGACGGCAGCTTATGTGAGTGCGGCTGAGGCTCTCTCATGTTAGTGTAAGCCCAATTTGCATTTTACATCTCATTTCCATGTCATTTCATGCCTTAGTGCATTTCCTCGGTTTGCGTGCCCGTGTGCACGCATTTCGAGGCATCTCCTTTTATCATTATGGCAGCCTATGTGAGTGCGGCCGAGGCTCTCTCATGTTGGCGTAAGCCCATCACTGCATTCCATATGCTATTTTATGCATTCCTCGGTTTGCGTGTCCGCGGGCACGCATTTCGAGGCAGCTTTATTTTTACCCGACGGCCTCCTATGTGAGTGCGGCCGAGGCTCTCCCATGTCGGCGTAAGCCCATCACTGCATTCCGTATGTCATTTCATTCCATTTCATCATCGCCTCGGTTTGCGTGCCAGTGTGCACGTATTTCGAGGCACTTCGATTTTATCCGATTTGTATTTTATCATCGCCTCGGTTTGCGTGCCCGTGTGCACGTATTTCGAGGCACTTCGGTTTTATCCGATTTGTATTTTATCATCGCCTCGGTTTGCGTGCCCGTGTGCACGCATTTCGAGGCACTTCGGTTTTATCCGATTTGCACTTCACATCATCGCCTCGGTTTGCGTGCCCGTGTGCACGCATTTCGAGGCACACTCTGTTTTATCTGATTTGCATTCCGTATGCCATTTCCTCGGATTGCGTGCCTGTGGGCACGCATTTCGAGGCATTTCTTTTTAGTCTCATTGTACATCATATTTCATGTCATCTCATGCTTGTATGCCATTTTCTCGGTTTGCGTGCCCGTGGGCACGCATTTCGAGACATTCTCACTTTCATAGCATTGTGCACACCAGGCTGTATCTTAGTTGCATTTCATGCATATCATGCATATTGCGTCGTGTTCAGGATAGGCGTTAGCCCGGGCACGGGAAACGAGGTACATTCCGTACTCCGAGTGACGGAGTGTGTCTCAATTCCCAAGTCACCGACGCTCCGGATTACCCATGATGGAGTTAGGTTTTGTTGTCGCATTCATACGTATTCATCCCTATATTGAGTTGTGCAATCCGATTCCTCGGCCATCATGCATCGGTATGCGTGATTGGTGGCACGAGGATCGAGGCATGCATATATTTGTGAAATACATTGCTATGCCCTTTTCCTGCTCTCTGTTACAGCAAAACCGAGGATCAACAACTTTCCGGAGTCCGGCACGCATTTCGAGAAACAGTGCAAACAGAGGCTAATCAGGGCATCCCAGTGGATTTCCACCCGAGGCAGCCCAGCACACATCATTCATCAGAAGCAAGGCAGCCCCTGGCTTGCATGCCAGTTTTACTTCTTTTATAATTAATTTATTAATTAATTAGAATCTGTTTATTTCGGACTGTATTATTTATTCGGACCCTCTGCGCGAGGGCACAACTGTAATAAGGGTGTGTGAGTGTGATGTATGTCTTCCAACCCCCATTTCTTTCTCCCTTTTATTTACTCGCTTACGATGGTTAGATATAGGGCATATTTCAATTAGCATACAGTATGACAGCATGTTTGCATCATTCATCTGTTTTGCACGCTCCGGGCTTAGCGCATCATACAAACTGCATCTATATTTCAATTCCAAATTGAATACATGTTAGCTGTAGCATCATCATATGCCATGTTTAGAATAGCCGAGCCTGCTATAATTGCATTTTTGCATGTGTTGCATTAGGCATTTCAGTATATTTAGGATCATGCATGATTTCTAATCAGTTTTCTGTTTTGGCTTGGAGTACTCGGTGAGTTTTATGCTTTAGCATCCTTGCATGCGTGTGAGTGTTGCCATGATAGCATGCTTGCCATGAGGCTATGTGCTTATGTGATATAACTGCCTTGAATGCCTGTGGGTGAAGGTTGAGTTATCTGAATTGGGACAATTCATCAAATGTTTGTTTTAAGCCCACTAGATTGTGGCAAAACCATGTTTTCTAAGCCCACCCGAGGGTGGCAAATCCGCATTTTAGCGCTCACTGCAAAGACCTTCACATCATTTTCAAACAAACAAACATGAAATGTTTCGTTCCAATTCGAGGCAGATCTATACTTGTTTCTTTGCAAGCATCACATAGTAAACTAGGCTAATAACGAATAAGAACGCACAAAGTTTTCAAAAACAGATATCATGGTTAGTAGAGGCGGTCTTTGACCGCGGCGAAGGGTGCTCACGATGTGACCTTCCCAATCGTACCCAAGTTCCCGAGCCAACTTTGGTGATAGCGGACCACGTGGCCTTTGGGATGAGTTAGGGTTTCCTAAATTTCCCATTTTAAAAAAATATTTAGGTGGCGACTACATTATCGCAAAGCGATCCATGTTTGGCACTTCTTTCAAAAAATCTTTTTCTTCAAAAGCGATTTGCGGATTTGGACTCTTTGGTTCAAGATTTGGAACATGACAAAATCGAGTCGAATCGTAGCGAGGTCCTCGCGGGCGTTATTCTGATTCTGGCGACTCTTTGGGGATTTAGAGAACTTGACTCGAACTCATGATATCTGGTTTTGACTACACTTGTGTGTTTCTTTGCATTGCATTTGCATTGGTGCGCCTAGGACACCGTGTTTGCCATCTGCTATTCTCGAGCGGTTTGCGAGGCTTGTCTTGTCAAGGCATGTCCATAAAATTTGTCGATTCTGAGCTCTGCCAAGATGGGAACACAAACCCGGTTTCTGGCACCCTTTTGACCATTCGACCTAGTGCATATCGGATCCATAGTGACCATTCCAAACTATGAGTTGCTTACCCGTTTATAGGTTGTTTGAAGCATTGCGTGCGTAGTGAACCCTAGCTCGACAAAATAGGGCAGAAAACCCTACCCCAACAGGGGTGTTTTGGCTCTCACTTATCATTATGTGCTTGTTAGAGTCGTCTCTATAGGAATGCATGTATCGGTTTACAAGTTTGAGCATGAGGCTGCGGGCACCAATTGATATTTGGGTATCGGGCTTGCGGGCATCGATATTTGGTGGAATCGGTTTTACACGAGGGTATCGGCTTCTGGCGGAATTTTGGGAGAAATTGAGGGTACACTCATTCAACAATGCTCGTATCTGTTCAGGTGAAATCAGGCTGAGATGCTATCTGTTTTCTCTTTTGCCAGGGTAGTCTTGGGAACTATAGCTTCGGAAGGCTCCAATATCCCCCGAGGATCATTAGACTTGTCGATAGACTTTGTGTCGAAGATTCAGTTCAAGGGCAATCGGTTCCTTCACCAAAGCGAGGTAAAAGGCGGTCGAGGGCAGTTATACGGTTGTTCGTTAGACGGGGCAATATGGCGGGGATGGAGAAGCGATCGTCAACTCGAGAAAGTATGAAACTCATGCGGCGAGACCTTTGCCGTCAGCGGAATTTGCCAAAAGCCGGGCGAGATTATAGCCCAACAGCGAAGACAATTGCGAGCTAGAAGCGACAAAGCTGGAGTATCTACTTCACACCAGGCTCCTCCCCTACCCAGAGCTCCAACGCTCGAGGAGACAGCTAATGTCCAGGATGATACGGACATTCGAGGCGAGCCGACTCACTTTGGTTCTACCCCAACTATCTAAAACACCTACCAACCTACTAGACTCCCCCTTTGAGTTGAAGACGGACCCCACAGCGTTGAAAGTGAGCAAGCTTGAGGAATTGTTCAAAAAGTCTCAGAGGGCCCATTCTATTCCTGACATAGAGGATGGTTTTACCGATTCAGTGGTGACATTACCGGATCGGTTCAAGATGCCACATATTGATCGATTCGATGGCTCTGAAGACCCAATGGTGCACCTTCAACTGTTTTCTGATATCTTAAGGCCAATGGGTTTGACCACAGCCCAGAAACTATCACTATTTGGCCGAACCCTGTCCGGGATAGCCGCAACCTGGTATGCAAAATTGGAGAACTCTGTGAAACAGAACTGGGAAGAGCTGGCTGAGGCCTTTATTGATCAATACTCCTATAACGCACAGATCGAGGTCACAACTCGTGATCTCGAAGTCACCCACCAAGAACCAAATGAGGGTTTCTCAGAGTTCATGACGAGATGGAGAGCAAAAGCCTCAATGATGACCACTAGGCCCACTGACAAAGATCAGATTCGGATGGTTGTGCGCAATCTCCAAACAAGCTTATCACGGAAGATGATTGTCCTTCCCTTCCCTACCTTTTCAGATCTGCATGAGATGGGAGTTCAAATCGAGGATGCCATCAGACAAGGGATCTTTGTAGAAGATAATGAGCCTTTGAAGAGGAATGTTGTTCGCAGTTCCAATGCTACTACTGATGGTAGCACAAGCTGCGAAATGCTTTCAATAGACACTATCACCACTTCCTCAATGACCAAAACCAACCACCTCAATTCATTCCCCAAGCAGAAAATTCCATCCTCTTTACATGAGTCTCTCCCAAGCTTTGAAAAAATTTTGCAAGAAGAAGGGCACCTAGAACTCCTAGAACCCCAACCCCTTCCAAATCCTCTTCCACCAAGGTATGACCCAGCTAAATACTGTGCCTACCATCAACAGCACGGTCATGATACGAACCGTTGCATCCGCCTCCGTCATAAGATTCAGGACCTTATTGATGAAGAGACCTTAGCTCCACCAAAAGGACCTCAAGTTAGTACCGACCCATCACCTCTACATCTCAACCTCATCCATATACTGCCATCCACCTACGACCCCAGCATATACATCACCCCAACCCATCTACCCAAGCCTGAGGTGTTCATTCCGGAAGGCATGGACTTATGCATGATGGATGCACCTGGACCCCAATCATCTCAAACCCGTGAGCCCACTACTTCTGAGCTAAAGAGAATGATCGAAGATCTTCAAAGAACTGTAACAGATTTGGCCTCTGGGACATTGGCTCCATCATCGACCATACTACATACTGGGAATTTCATGTCAAAAAGTTCCCCAATCTTGGAACGTGCTACATCTGAGGAAGGCCAATCCCTTGGCAAAGTGGAGGCGAGTGGAAAGAACAAGGTAGGGGCAGGCATTGATCCCCATGAGCATCTTCTGTTGGCTGTTGAGGCTTTGAAAGCCGAGGGACTGAACAAAGAGCAAGTGCTCACATTTGTACCTGACCTAATTTAGCATGTTTTTTACTACAAAAATCGACGACAATTGTATTTTTAAAAAATGAATTATACATTTTTTTTTTGGATGACAAAAATAATAAATTGAATAAGTTACAGTTATTGAATCGATTTAAATTTTTTTTTGAATGAAATTCACGAATTGCTTAACAAAATAAATGATTTGGATTATTTTTTTTTTTTATACAGAAAATGGATATGCAGATAGGCTACTCCAACATATCCGCCAGGGAGTATTGCCCCTTAGCACCTACAACATATCTGCAGGGAACCCCACCGCACTTACGTCGGGGCCGAAGCTTAGGCCCCCGCGTGCTCCAAGCGCTAAGGAGTATGTTTAACCCCAACAAGGGGCTATGGAGACTAGAACCCAAGCCTTGAGCGAGGAATTCGAAGGTCTCATCCACTGAACCAACCCCCTGTTGGTAAATGATTTGGATCATTGAAACAAGACTTATGGTGAGTTTTACGGACCCAAACAACTCTCTACAGTGCAGATTTTGGACAGGAGGAAATCCTTCTTGGTTTTAAAATACTAAAATTATTTATATGAAAAAACATAATTTATTACTAATATGAAAAGTTATTTTGGTAAAATAAAATATAACACTTTTTTTTTCTTTACACTTATTTACTTTACTTAAACAAAATAAATAAAAAATTATATATATTTTTTATTCATCTAAATATAATGATTAAAAATCATAATTATTTTTTTCTTTTCTCATCTGAAAGAAAACAGTTCCGCTACATACACCCAGTGACGTGGCGACACCCAGTGACGTGGCGATGAGGTGGCAGCTGATGTGTAAACACAGCTGGAAAAAAAAAAAAAAAAAAAAAGAGAGGAAAAAAGCGGGAAAATGTGGCTGTCTTCGTCTTCCCTCGTATGTTCTCATCTGTCGCCGCCATCTTCGTCTATCCTCGTCTGTCTTCCCTCGCCTATCCTCACCTCTTGCCGCCATCCTCCTCCTCCACCATAGCTCGCCGGAAATTTTGCTCTGTCTGGTTGTGCTCTGCTCTATCTCTGTCCATCAATCTGGTTTATGAGGTAAAAAATCTATTTCATATGCTGATTGATGAAGTTTAAATCTGATATATGAAGTTTATACAAATCTGAAATATGATTATGCTCAAGAGTTATGATTATGCTGTTTTTTATGAGGCACAAATTCCCTCGTCTTCCCTCGTATGTTTTTTATGCTGTTCAAGATTTTCATCGAATTTAGCTCATCTTTTAAAATCTAGCATATTTGATATTTTATAAAATTATTTAATTAGCCTTCATGGTAATAATCCATTTCAGCCCATTTCGATTTGTAAATTGGACCTACCTAGGATGCAGAACTAAATTGATGTAATGGAATTCACTTCCAAGTAGATATATCTGAGATAGATATATAGTTTTTATGCTAAGAAATTGTATTAATCTACTATTTGAATATCCATTTTCTTTTCTGTCTTCCCACTTGGTTTATGGATATGCTTGATGTAATCCGCGAAATCTATAGATCCAAAGCTAAGATATGTTTTTTGTTTGTTTTGAAGCGTGAATTGATTATAAATTTTCATGTAGGCTCCGTTCGTTTTGGAGTAAAATATTTTACTCTGAAAAATATTTTTATATGAAAAGATTTTGCACAAAAAGCATTTTGTAAACCAAGCAATTATTCATACTGCCTAATTGTGTACAATATTACAAATATCTGTGGATATGTTTTTGGGTGAAGATATGTTTTTATCATCCTATGATAATGATAAAAACTTGCAAAGTAAACAACATTCATTTAGAGCACATACTGGATGACTTCTAAGTTTTAGCAGTTTATACAGTTTAATTAAGTTTATATGAACTTCCATAATCTGGGCATTATACAGTTTATATAAATCTGAAATATGAAGTTTAGTTCCATAATCTGTGGTGATATTTGTTTAATTGTTATTTCAGTACGCAAAGTGGAGAAATGGAGGTTGATTCAAATGTTGAAGGTGAGAATCCTTTAATAAATGAGGGCGAACATGTTGAAGAACCTAAAAAGGGCATGTGTTTTAGCTCAAGGGAAGAGGTGTACACATTTTATGGCAAATATGCTAAGCATGTCGGATTTGCTATAGCTCATAGAGCACAACATTTTGGAGATGATGGGAAATTGATAAACTTTGCAATTGAATGTTCTTGAGCGGGGCAGAGAAGAAAGACATCAGAAGTTAACCCTCTGAAGCCATGTTTGTCCACAAAAATTGGTTGCCTGACAAAGTGCAGGTAGTGTACAAAAGGATGGGAGATATAAACTAACCACAGTTAACCTTGAGCATAATCATGATTTGATTCCCACCGATGCACGTCATTTTGTAATGAATAAGAAAATTCTTACTCCTGTGAAGAGAAGATTAGAAATTAATGATGAAGCAGGGATTGGGGTGTCTAAGAACTTTCATTCAATGGTTGTCGAAGCAGGGGGATACGAGTCATTGACATTTGACGAGCGAGATGCAAGAAATTACATTGAGAGAGCTAGAAGGTTGAGGCTTGGGGAAGGTGATGCCGAATCACTTCAAAGTTATTTTGTGAGGATGCAAGCACACAGTGAGAGATTCTTTTATGTGATCGATGTTGATGAGGAGTTTCGCATTAGAAACTTGTTTTGGGCTGATGCAAGGAGTCGGGCGACTTATGAAGCATTTGGAGATGTCGTTTCATTTGACACAACTTATTTGACGAACAAATATGACATGCCATTTGCTCCATTTGTCGGAGTTAATCACCATGGTTAGTCCATTTTGCTTGGTTGTGGATTGTTGTCTAGTGAAGACACTAACACATTTGTTTGGCTATTCAAGTCATGGTTAAGTTGCATGTCAAATCATTCGCCAAACGCTATCATAACTGATCAGTGTAGAGCTATGCAAAATGCTATAGAAATTGTGTTTCCAGAAGCTCGACATCGGTGGTGCTTATGGCATATCATGAAGAAAATTCCGGAGAAGTTGAAAGGATATGCTCAATATGAAGCCATAAAGTTGGCTATGCAAAATGCAGTTTATGACTGTTTGACAAGAGCTGAATTTGAGAGTAAATGGGAAGAGATGCTTGCAACATTCAATCTTTATGATAATGACTGGTTGGGGGTACTATATCATGAGCGGAATCGATGGGTACCTGTTTATGTTAAAGACATTTTTGGGTGGCATGTCAACTACACTTGAAGTGAAAGTATGAATCGTTTTTGATGGATACGTAAATCCAAAAACTACATTGAAGCAATTCGTTGAACAATATGACAATGCCTTGAGAAATAAGGTAGAGAAAGAGAAGAAAGCAGACTTCAAGTCTCGACACAAATTGTTTGATTGCCTAACTATATACGGGTTTGAGAAACAATTTCAGCAAGCCTACACTAATGCGAAATTCAAAGAAGTTCAAGGAGAGATGAAGAGATTAGTTTCTTGTCGGTGTGATTGTGAAAGAGGAGGGATCAATTTGTACATATAATGTCCAAGAAGCGATGGTTGTTTCTGAGAAGATGAAGCATGTGGACTTTGTTGTCTATTTTAATTCAACTGAATGTGAAGTTCAATGCATATGTCGGTTGTTTGAGTTTAGAGGCATTATGTGCGCTCACTCACTCGCTGTGCTTATCAGAAGATGCATAAATGAGGTGCCAAGTAAATACATTTTGCCCCGGTGGAGAAAAGATGTGGATAGAGAATACGCATGCATCAAAACCACATATACCGGCTTTGGGAATGATTTCAATGCAAGTACCTATGATAGGATGAACAAAAAATTGATTGCCATTGTTCAACTTGCTGGTAACTCTGAAGGCAAAACTAGAATTGTAGACCTTGGGTTGGATGAAATTAAGGAGAGAGTCATGAAAGAAGAATCCGGTTATGGGAGTAATTTACCATGTTCAACAAGAAGTCCGATTCACACCGGTTCCACACAAGGAGGTACTAGTAGGAAGGTGATTAGTCCTTTGGTTGCTAGGTGAAGAGGTCGTCCAGTTACGAAACGGAAGGTTGCCAAAGTAGATCAAATTGTTAATCGGTTCAAGGCAACAGCAAAAAAACAAACAAAAGCAAAGGTAAAATGTGTACTCAAATGTTTTTTTCGACAATGTATATTGAAGTATGTAAAAGCAATTCATACATTTCAATATGTAATTATTCTTCAAAACATGCAGGCGGCTAAGTTCCTCCAATTTGAACACAAGTCAAGCTCAAACACCGTATTATCCTTATATGGTTGTACGACAAATAGTATGTATGTACTTGATGCGTGTTCCAAAGAGGACTTCATGTACTTTTACAAGCTGCATTGAAAGAGTACTTCATGTACTTTTGCATCTTTGTATTGTTCTAACATGTACTTTTGCAATGACTTGTCATAGGTGGCTCATGGTATTGGAGGCACATCTCTTACTCCATCGGACTTCATAAGTGGCACACGGAAAGTTTGATGAGTGCTCCAACTTCAATTTATGGTTACGCATCGGAAACTTAGATATTACAGACTTGTTTGACTAGTTTCTATGTATTCCAACAGTTTGTTTTTGAGATTGGAAATTACGTAGTTTCTACGTATTCACTACTTCATGTACTTTGATGTTGAGAAGACTGAATATTATGTAGTCTACTATTATGAGTTTCAAAGTTTGTTATTTAATATACAGTGTTTATTTAGCATGTTCAATAGTTTACCTGTATTCAACAATAGTTACCTTGTATTCAACAGTTTCCTGTATTTAACAATGTCCATTCAATGAGTAATGAAGAAAGTGTACAAATTTGAACAAGCCATTTTCCATTCCACTAACAACAAAACAGGTACAATAAGTAGGTTTCAATACACAACAAAACATGACTTCCTCCAAAACATCACAACAGTATGAAGTCTACGTCAACAAGTTCAAGGAGACATGTACTTCTACTTATTACATATTCATAAGTTTAAAGGCACCAATTACAAACAACACGGACAACATATATATCAACTTCTACATCTTTGCGATCTGCATTCGAAGTTCTTCCGTCAGCTGTATTTGTTGTTCAGTCATAGCTTGAAGTCGTTCGGTCATCACTTGTTCGCCAACAGTTGGGACTTCGTCTGTTTGAATTTGATGACCTCCATATTCTGGATTCGTAGGTAAACACCATCCGATAAAACCACAAACATTACAATAGTAGAATAACTTGTTCTTGTTTAGCTCGGTTTTTGATAATTTGATGGTGGCTTGTTTGTTACATGTACGACAAATTCTGTTCACGTATGTCAACCAACCTGAGCAGCTGCCTCTAACACTTGAAGTTGACATCTGCAATGAGGGACAATTAGCATTTAAAAATAGATGATGAATGGTTAAGATGAATGATCTTATATATTCAATTAAAAATAGAAGATGAATAGCACATAAAACATAAATTTGAAATATATATATTCAAATGATCTTATAATTTAGCAATTAAAAATAATACATAAAGGAGGAAATTTACGTATCTGAGAAGATGAATCTTTGAGGTCACTAATGGTACTCTGATCTCTGTTAGTGCGCTCTCTGGTTTAGGCTCAAGTCTTTTCTTTGTGTTGTGGTTCGATGGTTCCTTTGGTGTGTGTTAAGGTTGGTTCGATGGTTCACTCACTGCTGTGTGTTAAGGCTTTGGTGCATGACTCTGTGCAGTGCAACTGTATGGGTTGGGAAAGCCCTGTGGTTTCTCTGTTAATGATCAAGGCTTTGGTCTAATGCATCATGTGTATTGCTGCATTGCTGTGGTCTAATGCATCAAGGCTGTGGTCTAATGCATGACTCTGTGTATTGCTGTGGTTTAATGCATCTCTGTTAATGATCAAGGCTGTTAATGATCAAGGCTGTTGCTGTGGTGTAATTCATTTGACCTCTGGATTCTTTGTTTTGTTATTGGCTTGTTGCTAATATATTAATGAAGCATGAATGTTGGATCATAAACTGTGCATAATAGGCTTAATTTAATTCAGAATTATTTTTTACTAGAGTTTTTTAGGAGAATCTGAGAACATTGGTCTGACATTTGGGAGAAGTTGTGTTATGTATCTTCTTATTGGGTATCTCCTTTAAATGGATTCCACTTTTTAAAAGTTCTGAGATTGGAATGTTGTTCATAGAGCTTGAAGATCCTTGGTTTTCTTTTCTTTTTCTTTCCTTTTTTGATTTTGGTGGACTTTTCCTTTGTATTTTTGCTTTTAGTGTTTCTTGAATTTTCTTAAAAGAATGTCACAAGAAAAGGCCCTCCCCCTCCTCTGGCCCCACCCTTTAAAAATCACCCAAAATCCCATGGCTAATCATCTTATCTCTTTCCAACATCATTTGAATTTCATTTTGAGGGAAAAAAAAATCATATGCACAACATTTAAAAAGACAAATCACTGTAAAAAGAAGAGCCATTTCTCACTTTTGGGGCAAAAGTTTACTCACAATGGAGGTTTAGTTGTTTAGGACAAATGGAGGTTTAGTTGTGGTGGATGAGATACTGTACTCTTATTAGATGTAATGCTCAGATTCCAAATTCATCGCTGCGCAATGTGGAATTTTTGTGTTCCTATTCCACTCTTGCCTATTGTAAAATAAATAATGATAATGACAATGTGTCTGCAACTTTGTATGTGTGGTTTCATATGTATGTTTCTTGAAATGAAGTTTATTTTTAGAATTGAAGTCTATTTTGTCAAGGAATATTGAATTGAGTTGGGTTGTCATGTGAATTTACTTGGATTTGTAGGATGGCAAGCTGGTGCAGGAAATGTGTAATGTATCAGTACTTTACTTGTGTAATGTATCAGCAATTGTACCTTCCACATCAAGCATATTAAAAGTTAAACAATTAGAGCACCTTCAAAATCAAAAGGCAATGTAAGACTCCCTATCATTAATATGCTTTCGTTGGGGAATTTCATCGAACACGTTTAAGGCAATGTGAGACTCCAACAGAAAAGGCCACAATTCGTAAATGAAAATGCCACAATTCCCAAAATCGAGGAAATTTCACAGAGAATAGATACAAAATTCACAGATAATAAATGAAATTTCCCAAATGCCACAATTCATCGAGCGAAATAGAGAAGATACATAACTTTTTAATCGAATAGGAAATAGGAAATAGATATAGATATATACATCGAATAGGAAGGAGAGACAGAGATTCTCTATTTCATCGAATAGGAAATAGATATATACATATATATATACTGTGAGATATACATACAGTTCAAGTGAAGGGAAGAAGAGACAAGATTAGCGAGTGAAGGAGGAGGAACAATTTGTCGGTGTCGGAGTGAAGGAAGGACTGTCGCCCGGCGTCGGAGTGGGAGTCAGGCGTCGGAGTGGGGGCTTCAGTACCTGTTACCGTTGTTTCAGGGGGGAGGGGGGAAAATTTCAAATGAAATGGGAAGCTGATGTTTGGTCTTACACCCCCAGTCACGTGACTATCACGTGAGTGCCACCTCACTGGGTGTCACTGGGGGTCGGGGCAACTGGGTGCATGAGGCATTAATCGAAAGAAAAAATGACAAGCAGTTTCCTTTCTCACCTCCCCCACCTGCACGGAGTGTTAGCGTAGAAAGTGGAGAAGACAACCAGACAGAGAAAGCAAAGAAAGAAATTGAATGGGTGGGACAAGTTGTACACGTGTTATGTATTTTACGAAAAAATTATTAGATGTTCATAGGGTGTCTCGTGAGGATATTTTTTTTATCAATTACAAATTTTATATTTGTTCATATTTTTTAATTATTTAATACAAAATTATAATTTTTTTTTTTTAACGATCACAACATTTTCAAGACATCACCTCACTAAAATCAATAACTTCTCTACTAATTTTATTTAGTGATGTCTTGAAAATGTTGTGATCGTCAAAAAAAAAAACAAAAAATATTATTTGGCCGTATATATAAAAATATAAAAATAAATCATATATATAACAAAAAATACTTAAAAATAAATCATATACATAACAAAAAATCTCCATATATATATATAAATCATAATAAATTATTTGGCCAATACTTAAGAAGATAACAAAAAATATTTAAATATATATATTTTTCTTCAAAAATAAAAATAAACAAAAACAATTTTGAAAAAAATAATTTCAGAAAAATATAAAATAAAAAATAATTTTAAAGAACAAAATAAAAGATATTTTTTTAATTTTTTTAATGGAATTTTAAAAAAAGTTTGGTTATGAGTGTTGAAAAAAGTTTTTGAATTGAGTTTTAAGTTATGTCTTTGATTATGAGTTTTAAAAAGAGTATTTGAATTGAGTTTTGAATTTTTGAATTGAGGTTTGAGTAATGTGTTTAGTTATGATTTGAGTGTGTAGTTGTATTTTTAGTTTAAAACATTAAAAAAATTAAAATATTTAAAAAATAAAATAAAATATTAAATATTTAAAATATTTAAAATAAAAAATGAATTTTTCTTAAACATTTTAAAATATTTTATGAAAATAAATATAAAAAATTTTCAAAATTCAAAAACTTAAAACTCAAAATATAACTCAAAACTTTTTCAATACTCAAATTTTTTTTCAAAATCCAAAATTTAAAACATTGTCGGTTGTAATTAAGGGTTTTTGGTTGGAGCCATAATCAATGTTTACAATATATATGTGAGTGTTGATTTTCGACCTCATAACCAAATAGATCTCTCTGTTGAGATTTAAGGAACTTAGTTGTAGAGCATACATAATAATAGATTAAGCTTAGCACCTGCGCACAAGAAGACAAGAAACACTGGTTGCTCGTCCACTCGGGGGCACTTTAACGATTAAGTCAGTCAACAATCTCACAAGGTATCAACTTAAGTATGCAACTCACAATAATAAGCATACTTTAGACCCATGGAAATGTCTTATTTTTATAGCCAGTCGTGCCCTTATCTTTTAGAAATCTTGGACTCTATGGACATCACTTATTTAAGATTCCTTTTATTGACATTAGGATCAACTTTCTTAAGAGTCAACCTTACCCAAATAAGTAATCTTACATCATCTATGACTCTTATCCTCCATTTGAATATCTTTGATTCTTATGTGATCACACCATATCTCGGCAACATAATCCACTCATCTGGCACATCGACTAACCACTATGGCCACGTGGATGACTATAAATGTCATGACCCGAACCCGCCCTCATGGGTTAAGGACATAACTGGCCAGTAATCCTGAGATTATCTACGGCCTTAAATCAAAACATGTATAACTCATCAGAGTAAAGGGGCCAAACGGAAGCAAAATTTAAAACTTTATCTATATAGCTGTGCTTACATGGCACATCATAACAAATCATACATACACGTATTAATAAATCGCATCAAAATATGTACTCATACAAAGCTCTGTACATACAGGATCTATCAAGTTTAGGTCAGCCAATCAAAACTATATATATACAACATAAACCAAAGTCCTCGCCAATATGACAAAATAAAATAAGATAGCAAAAGGGCGAAGACGAGTCTCATGCGTGAGACATAGGGCTGACTCTTCAAGACCTTGGTTGTTCCACACAAACTTCATTGAGGCTGGGTTTGGACCTCCCTTGGCTCACCTACAGACACATGAATGAGCGTGAGCGAAAGCCCAGTGAATAATATCAAATAAAGAAGATACATTGGAACAATATACATCAAACGGCCTTAGACCCAATTCATATTTCTATCTAATACATACATATATTCATACGTAGGTCAAATAACTGCGGTCCCAAACACATCGGACGGCCTCGGGCCCAATCTATTCATGTCAAACTAGCCATTGGCCCACTTATCTTTCATTCGTGTCAAACTGACCCTCGGCCCATTCATACTTTTCAGGTCAAACTGGCCTTTGGCCCATTCATACTTTTATGTCAAACTGGCCTTTGGCCCATTCATACTTTTATCCAAATCATACTGGCCTCTGGCCCATTCATTCATTCATGTCGAACTGGCCTCTAGCCCATTTATTCATTCATGTCGAACTGGCCTCTGGCCCATTTATTTGGCATAGCAAACATTTGTCCACCATTCAAATAAACAGACTTATGAGGCTTATATAGGAGTAAACAATTGGAAAAATAACATACTTCAGATATCTTTAATAAGATATTACTCACAGTGATCGGCTGGGTGATTTGCCCTGGAGCTTGACCCTACACATTCCATGAACACAATGGGTCACAAACAATTCATTCCGTTCTTAATTAACATATTCCTTTTTAGGCTTTATTCTTATCCTTTTAACTCATTTATAATGCTCAATACATGCCTAAGAGTGTTTAGAAGTGAAAGAAAATGAAAAACGAAACACAGAATGCATTTTCAAAATTTCAGAAACAGGGGTCCACGCTCGAGTGATAGGTCTGCAAAAGTTCTAGTTACATCAATTTCACGCTCGAATTGATGTAACTAGAACTTTTGCTCACTATTTCAACTTTCGAATTTGAAAGGTCTGTCTACATAGCTCCCCGCTCGAGCGTGAACTTCCCCGCTCGAACGGACACCATGTCTGCGAAATATTCTGGGAGCTTGTATTTCCTACTCGAGCGGACATGCCAAAATCTGGGTTTTTCCAACAACCCTTTGAACTTCAAACTTAACATTCAAACTCATGTTTCTTGCATATGATGACTTAAATTTCACATATACATATACTAGTATGGTACAAACACCAAATTACAACATTATGAAGCTCAATTCCATGAATCAATTACATGCATGCCTCAAATTATCCCAAACTCATCACCAACACACTAAATTCAAACATTCAAGACTCACACCTCCATGATTTGCACTTGCATGTGGGAGATACTTATTATTCTCAACTTAATTGGTGAAGAGATGATCAAATTCATGGACTTCAATCAAAATTCAACATGGATTGCATACTTTATGTTCAAATATGGAAATTCATAGCAATTTCTTACATGCATGCATCTATTGACTTCAAATTCATCTAATACAACACAATCCTTGTTCTTAATCACCCTTCAACATTGAATTCTCAAAATTACAATATTAAACTTATCAATTCATAACCAATTGCTTACCTAGAAGCCCAATCTTCCTAATCTATGGTTAATTCTTGAGTTTAACTTCAAGATTCCAAGCCTCTTGACCAAACCTTAGATTGTCTCCCCCCTCTCTCTCTAATTTCGGGTCTCTCACTCCTAGAGAGCTAAAATCAACCAAATAGAAGCTAAAGAGGAGAATTGAGTGTAGTGCTCCACTTATATATAAGTCCCATTAATCATAATTATCAACATTAAACAATTTGGGCACTACACCGTTAATTTAATCTAATTAATTTGATCCAAATCAATTTTCAATTAAATTTCGCCGTAGGTTCTAAAAATTATGCCAATCACTATGGCGTAATCAATTTCGGGTTTTGTGGCCGATAAAGCCTTCAATTTAAATTCCAAGCAGACAATCAAACAAATATTCCTACGGTGAACAGATAGAAATTCAAAACCACATATTTTCACATAAATAGCATACAGAATCATATCAAACACATAATCACATTCGTAATAAGGACCAATTAGCATAATACGGAACAAGGTTATCATAATAAAAATATGTCTTCACAACTTACATTGTTGCTTTATCAGGAATGTGGTATGAAATATTAAGGTGGTGGCGGTTGGTTGATTAAATTGATTTTAAGTTGAAATGAGTTGATTATTGTTTCATGGCTTCTTAATGAAATAATTATTCTCTTAAATCAATGAATGTAACGTCTTGAGATAATAATCATAATTCAATCCCATGGTATTAATTAAATAACCACCAAGTTTTGAATATGACATCTTTACATTCATATGATTCAATTTTACAAAAGATGGCATATGCAACTTTACATTCATAAGTTCTAACCCTGAATTTATAGCATGTGTCATAGACAAAACATATGAAATAAAAGTCAAAATAGATAAATTAACACTCTGATGGCTATAGCTTTCCAAGATGGTATTTGGTTACAACAAAAGTGAGTTTAAACTCAATACATATAAAGCCCTAGTGTAACAATCCTGACCCATGATTAACATTAACTCATGCTTAATTACGCCTAATAAATAATTGAAGTGAAATGTAGCATCATATGTTGCCTTTTGTGCGTGTGTATATCTGTTTAACATAGAAAAATTTGTTTATGTTTTCATTTCGGTTTGCGAATTGAAGACCTTATCGGCATCCGATTCAGAAATTGACTTGATTTACGTGTTAGATAGAATTTTTAGAATATTATGATAGGTTCAATTGAAATCTGATTCGGAACGATTTAAATTAGAATAATTAGTTGCCATTGCTTAGGCTAATTAAGTTTAATTACCCAACTCTTAATTAAGCCTATGTAAGGCTACGTTGGCCCCATTAGTTTATTTTATATCCCCAATCCTCATCTTGAAGCTCCAAAACGTGGAGAGAGGGAGAGTCTAAGAGAAAGTTGAGTTCAAAGAAGGATTTGGCTTGGAAACTTAAGGAATTGGTGGAGTTAGGCAAGACTTCCTAAGAATCAAGGGAATTAAGACTTTTCGGTAAGAATTCAACCTTGCAACATTGAAATTAAACTACTTAGTCCAAGAAACCAAAGAATTAAGCTATGTAATGCTAGAGTTGAGCTTGAATGAAAGAAAATGGGTCATATCATGCATGCATGTCCATTTCTTCACAAATTGAGCATGATTTCTAAGAATTCCCTTATGCATATCTTGAATTCACCTTTATTTTGGGAAATGAACAAGTTCCATGTTGTTTTATAGCATTTGATCATGTTTTGAGAAGCTTAAGTTCAAAGAAATTCATGCATGTCATGTTCATGAAACATACATAAATATTAAGTTGAATTTTTGCATAATTAGCAAGTTATGGGGCCATGAATTCATGAAATAATCTTTGTTTCCTAATGTTTTATGAGTTTCTAAGAGTTTCCTCAAGTTTTGGCCCAGAAAAATCAAGTTTTGATGCTTAAAGATTGAGTTTCGAACTTGGATATCAAATCTGGGAATTCCAGAATTTGCACCTACGCTCGAGCGTAGGAGTTTACGCTCGAGCGACTACTCTGGGTGCGTGCACCTCCGCTCGAGCAACTAGAAGTTCGCTCGAGCGTGAAATGCATTGTAGACATCTCATTTTGACTGGCCCTAAGACTTGAGTGTTTTCTTTTGACCACCCGATGATAAAACTTGGAATATGCTATTTTATAAATTTCTCCACAGAAAAATCAGATTGAAACTTTAATCCCAAACCTCATCCATTTTGACCAAATTATTTGATATCACTCAAATCTTTTTTATTATTTTATTAATTTGTAATATTTTATAATTTTATGTATTTGTACATATTTTTAGATGTTTTTATATAAATTGGTATAAATAATATATTTTTGATATTTTATAAATAGAAAATAAAAAAAACAAAAAAAGAAAAAGAAAATAATAATAATATGAAAAAAAAAAGATTGAATTCAATTTATATATGTTTACAGGTTAGAATATTTGGTCAGGATGAGTTTAGTATTATGATGAGTTTGTGAGTGGAGCATAATAAAGATGAGAAGGAGGGTTAGAGGAATGATAATGTTTTTGGAGTGGAGATGGAGATAAGATATTTGTGAGGATGTGTGGGGCATTGGAATAGATAATAGAGAGATTATAATGAGTGAGTGCAGAGTAGGTGTTAAAGTGTGTTCGGTTAAAGAGGGAGTAGATGGTATATTATTTTAAAGGAGACAATCTGAAATTAAAAAAGGAAAAGGAGAGGGAGATAGAGATGTTGAATTCGGCCAGAGTGATGTTCAAAGGTGGGTGAAGAATTTGATTATTTGAGAGAGAGGAAGAGTGGTTGGGTGGAAGAAATGGTTAAAAAAAAAAAATATCTCTCTCTCCTATCAGAGGAGATACAGACAGACAGACAACTGATCAATGCACTATATATCTCTCTCTCTCTCAGGGATAATAAAAAAGAAAGAGGCAGAGCATTATTTTTAAGCCAAAGACACACAGACCGAAACAAGAAGGAGAGAGCCTGGGAGCTGGGCGGATTACTCTCTCTCTCTTCTCTGAGCTCACTTCTTTGAGAACCGAATTACCATTTGCTGAGTCTTTGAACATGGAAAATCTCACTTTGCTGGGTTATGAATAAAATTGTTTTTCAAAAATTCAGGTGGCCTCCTCCCTCTCTCTAGCCCGAGGCCATCCATCACATGCAAGCCATCCCATGCAAACAAATCCGTTAAAACCACCATGGACGATACTGCTGTTCGGGTGAAGCAAGAAGCCATCGACCAATACCACCTCGCCTCCACCACCTGCAGCGCCAGTCGCTTCTCCGCTCAGACTAGACTCGTAGGCCACGAAGGGACTACTTTCTCTCTCTGGATCTCTTTCTAAAAAGTGGACACGAGAGAGGGGCTCTAGATGGTTCATATGAAGCGTTAAAAAATGATGACCTACAATACAAATAGGGTAATGGCAAGCGCCTCGCCTGGCCCTCTCTCTCTCGTCCTCCTCCGCAGGCCACCAACAGACAACTGATCAATGCACTCAGGGACGGAACTAGGAGAAGACTATGGGGGGCCATGGCCCCCCTGTTTCTCTGAAAATTATTGTTTGCCATTGAATTTTGAATATATATATATATCATTTTATACATAAAATGGCCCCCCAGTATAAAAAAAAATGTCATTCTTCTTCCATCTTGAATTCTCTTTCTATTTTACACCAAAAAAACTTATTGATCTTATTAGAAATTGCTTCTATGGTATTTAAATTTTTTTATGTATATATAATTTATATATATCATATTATACATACATGTATATTTTGTGTATATGGTGAATTTTTTTTTTTTTTTTGGCCCCTCCGGTAATGAAATCCCGGTTCCGTCCCTGAATGCACTTGCTCTCTCTCTCTCTCTCTCTCTCTCTCTCAAGGGATCATGACGATCTTTCGGCTCTCTCTCGCATAGGCTCTCTCACATTCAATATCATCCCTTTGAAGCTCTGAATAATAAAAACAAAACACACACACATGGATACACTCTCTCTCAAAAACAGATACACACACATGGGCTGAAAGGATGGGCTCTCATTCTCTCTCTTCCTCTCTGTCTCTCTCTGTCTCTCTCTGTCTCTCACTCTTGGTTGGGAGAGCAACACAGCATACGCACACAAAAAGGGGGGAAAGGGGTGGCTGTTCAGAGCTACCTCTTCTCCCTCCCGGCACCTCTCTCTCTCTCTCATGCACACATATTCAGTTTTCTTACCCAGAAAATTTTGTGATGGAGTTATACATAAATACACTTGATTGAATCAAATTGATATAATTGTTGTTTCTTAGTGTTGATTGAATCGACTTAATTTTTTTTTTTTTGAATGAAATACATAAAGTGCTTAACAAAATAAATGATTTGAATTATTGAAACGGGACTTATGGTAAGTTTTACAGACCCAAACAACTCTCTACAGTGCAGATTTTGGACGGGAGGAAATCCTCCATCTTTTTAAAATACTAAAATTATTCATATGAAAAAACATAATTTATTACTAATATGTAAAGTCATTTTGGTAAAATAAAATAAAATATATTTTTTTTCTTTACGCTTATTTACTTTATTCAAACAAAATAAATTATGCTCACCTAAAGTTCCTAATCAATTTAACATTTTGAGTGGCTTAGGTGGGGCCTCCAGTGAAGATGAGAAGTACATGGACTGAGGCCTGTTGGATTGAAGACACGTGGATCTTTACGAGTGGATGAATGGCTGGGAATTAAAAATTTTTATTTTTATTTTGAGTGTTTGTGAGATTTTGATTTTATTCATTTCCCTCGGATCTGTAATATTTAAAGTGTTGTAATAATCTCCCATTCCGCTTCTTTCTATTCCATTCTTTAATCGCTTTCCCTAACTGTACATATGTATATATCTGACATCCTATGCACACCCATGCTTTACATCCATGTTTCATGCATTAAGATTCGGCTAAGTTTGTATTTGTAGATTTAATCAATTCCTATGTGATTATGTGCACTACCTCATGTTTTTGAGATGATTCACATGTCATATTTTAGAAGTCGAATCTTTAGTTGCATCTCATGAGTGAATTGCATTAAGAATTTGTATATAAGATCATGCATATTTTACTAATTTTATTTTGTAACTGTTCGAGGGACGTCAGTAAATATGTAATTTTTTATAATTTAACATCATGTTTGTGTGTGTTTTTCTTATTATGTTTAGCATCTTATCATGAGGCTAATTGCTTAAATGCTATAATTGCTTGAATGCCTGTGGATGAAGGCTTGTTACTTGAATTGGAATGATTTGATGAATGTACGTTTATGCCCACTTTGTCAAGTGACAAATTTGCAAACTTTAAACCCACTTTGTTAAGTGGCAAATTTAAACCCTTTTCGAAAAATAAACATGAAATTGAATTGTTCCAATTTGAGAAAACTAGTCTATACCTTGTATGCTTCACATAATAAATTTTAGGATTTATTCAATAAATCAGAACATGAACATATAAAGAAAACAAAATTCATATCATGGTTAGTAAAGGCCGATCTTTTGATCGGGTGAGTAGGGGTGCTCAATTAATGATCTTTCCCTCTCATACCTAAGGTTCCGAACCGAGGCATCCTTAGTTACGACGAACAGTGGCCTGGGTACGAGTCACGAGTTTCCTAATTTTTCCAAAATAAATATTAGGTGGCGACTCTGAAATCTGATGACGCAGTTCATTTTTGACAAAATTATAATAAAATGGATTTTCACTAAAAGTTGTCAAATCTGAACTCTCATTTATATTTTACATTGCACTCGTGAGACTAAATCAAAGAGATCTCGGGAGTCCGAACTGTTTAACGCGCGGGTACCCTCCGGCATGTTACATGCTTGCTCCCAGAAGTTCATATGTTTTGCAGATCGCTCGAGCGACAAAAGTCACGCTCGAGCGAAGGTCTGAGTCTCACGTTCGAGTAGGGATCGAGCGTCTGTCGAGCGTGAAAATCAAGCAACTAGTACTTTTGCCAAAATTTGCAGACCGCTCGAGCGGAGAAAGTTACGCTCGAGTGGACTCTCATATTTTGAATGTCCGTTTGAGCGAGGAAAGGCACGCTCGAGCGTGGACCTTGCTTTCAGCAAGTTTTGAAAAATATTTTTAAGTACGTTTTTGCATCCTTATTCCATCCTAGGCATTCCTAGGCCAAGATTAAGATACCATAATGAGGATAAGGCTAGAAGCACACTAAGAACAATGAAATAAGTTATGCACACTCCGAGCATGTGTTTCAATGTATGTATCTGTTATGTTATGTAGGTCATGCGCCGCAAGACATCTAAATTGCTTATTCTGTCTGTTTACCTTGGAGCCTCTGTTACCTGTGAGTAATAACTTTGTAAAGTTATGTTCAATTATAAGTATTTTCTGAATGATATAAGATGATCTGTTTTTGAAATATTATTTTCTATATGAATGAATGGTTGTCCAATTTTTCTGAAATGTATTCGGGGCATTCTTAGTTTCAAATGACATCTGTTATCTGTTCTGTTACGTCCAAATTATGGGTCAATTGTATGTCTCATGAGTCAACTGCTATGGATCCTTATGTATACGTCTTATTTATGGGCCAACTGTACGTCTCATGAGCCAACTGTACCGTTTCTGTGCACGTGAGTCAACTGTGTACCTTTATGGTCGTCCATTTATGGGTCAACTATTTCTGCTAGTGCTAATGAATGTGCCACGTATGATTAACTGCAAGTTCTAATTATGAATAGACTCTGAAACTGTATTTGTTATGCATTATGATTTCTGAACATAATTACGAATTCATTTTTGACAACTATTGAATTCTGTTTTCTGTAACTGTTATGGACAACATTCATTAAACCTCTTTACTTTATTATTATTCATTGGGCTCCAGCTCACTATTTATATTATGTATGTAGGTGAGCAGGCACGTGACTAGGCCCAGAGTTGATGGCCTATGTTTCTGTTTTGTCAGCCAACTACCGTGCCTCCTGAGTAGGTTTCTTTTGAGAAGATTATGTCAAGACTTTAGTTGAGCTTGTTTTGTATATCTGTACTTGGGCTAAATACCCTTTGACCCTATCTGTGTAATTGAGTGACGTAAGACTAATGTATTTTTGATGTCACATCTGTATATATATAAGTTTGTTTGAAATTTTCTGTCCCATGTACGTCTGCACAGCTTTATGGACTATGTTAATTTTGTATATTTGCTTCCACAGCCCCTATCTTACGTTATCTTGTTTGGAGGCCTTTGGTAATCCAAGGATTACTGGCCGGTTACGACGCTAAACCCATAAGGATGGGTTTGGGTCGTGACATCTAGGCATGTACAAAATAAAAACAACAATAACAAAAAAGCCTTTTGGCTCCAAGTCCTCCCAAGTTACTACCTTGGCGAAGACATATCATCAACACTTGAAAATGATTTTCCATATAGGGTGAGTCAAAACCCAGTAGAGATACTCTAACACAGTATATAAATTTGATCAAAGCCATAAGGTGAATGCATATACGATACTCGTGTCAAAACGTTTTACATCTCTTTCCAAAACCATATAATGTCAGATTATATCACAATTCATGAAATCATTTCCTTTACAATAGAAAATAGGACAGTGGATACAACTTTGGGAATCTCTAGGTACGTGTCTGCAAGTAGGCTATACAAGCACTACCAATTGCTATTTTTACTGGTGCTAACCGGAAGGCTCGGCACCTAACTACGTAGGTTTCTGGACTTTCACCAAGGACACACATGCCAACATGATATTGCAACCACACCCCCTACCCAGATTCACCAATGTATAACGATATACATTTTCAATGTGTTAAATATGCAACAATGCTCAATATAAATGGATGAAAAATTAGTTTCAATTCTCCTAATTCTTATGCAATTTCAATTTCCATTTCTTCTTTGCAAAATCAAATATTCACGTTTTAAGGCAAAATCTCATTTCTTTATAAATCAATTCTAAGAATAAAAATTCACTATTTTACCACAACTCATAACATTGTTTAGAAAACAAATAACTAAGTTAAAAATCATACATAAGTACGGAGAAACTCCTATAGAAAAGCTAGAAGACAAGGGAGAGAGAGAGAGAGAGAACTTTGACGAAGCCGAAAATCAACTTTGTTCCTATCAAAAGGAAGCTCTAGGCAAGCTCTACCCTTTTTCGCAAAGGACAATGGTTGAGAAATCACTAAATCAAGGTATATTTGAGGTTCAAAGATGGTTTCTAGGGAGAAAGAGATAAGATCTAAGATTTTGGAGTGTATAAAGAAAGGGAGATGTGAAAAAGTGATTCAAAAAGTGACTTTCTCGAACTAATATATTCATAGATCGTTCGGCCTTGAGGAATAATCGCTCGGCGACACGAAAGAAGACACTGTTCGAGCGCAAGAATAGTCGCTCGAGCGCACAATGTTTCCCTCCCAGTAGTTCAGACTTGCTAAAGTTCACTCGAGCACAAGAATGACCACTTGTGCAAAGAACTCAAACTCTCAGTAGTTTTGCAAAATACAAAAGACTGCTTGAGCACAAGTATGGTTGCTCGAGCAAACAGACAAATTTCTAGGCAATAACACTTTGAAAAACTAATTTTCAAATCTGTTTCAAACTCAACCAAAATTCCCAATGGCCAAAACCAGCAAACAATAAGATGAAAAATAGTTGAACAACCAAACAAGATATAAAAACTTCGAATCCAAAACAATAAACGGCCTGAGTCTAAACCAAAATAGTTATAATGAATGATTTTACTTTTAATATAATTTCTTTTCTCAAAGTAAACATATGAGAAGGTGTATTATCATAGAATGACTATTGCTTTTCAGCGAATCAAATATTACATAACATATATACATTATAATCCAAAGAGATACAAATTATGTTAAGATTAGGTGTGAAATCATTAACTCACTCAGAAATGTGGTTTTGATTTTGTGGAATGTCATTTAACCAAATTACTTATAAAATAACAATTAGAAAAAAAAAAAAAAACCTTAGATTTTGCTTTTTTGTGATTTCTTCTTCTTTTTTTCTTCTTAAAAAACACAAAAAACTTCTTGGACAAATTGCTTCGAAAACTATTTCTAATGAAAATAACTCTTTTTAAGAAACATTAAAAATTTGTTTTTGATTTTTTTTTATTTTACAAATTTCTTTCTCAAAAAAATTAATAGGATAAAAAAAAACGATGAGTACTTTTAAAATTTCCATTGCTCTTGTTATTGAGAACACGAAAAAAACAATGAAGAATATATAAACTAAATCACATGGCTTACATGTCATTTCTATCATATTTTTTTTATTTATATATCAATACTCTTTTGTTATATATAACAAATCACCTAATTCCTAATCGATTTAAGGTAGTTTGAGAGAGAGAGAGAGAGAGAGAGAGAGAGAGAGAGAGAGATGGCTGAGGTTGGAATCCCATATCTTAATTTTTCTGATGCGGCTTTAGATTTAGAGAAAGAAAGTGAAGCATGGAGGGTTTTGAGTGACAAAGTTAGAGAGGCATGTGTGAAGAAACAGATATTCTTTTTCATTCAATGAATTATGAATTACACAATTGTATTTATATATACAAGACTGAAGTAAGCTTAACTAATCATTGTAACTACCTAACCACTTAACCAATTCCTAACTGACTAGATAGTGCTCTGGATGTAACTGATTGAGAATGTCTTTGTTGAACCGATTCTTTGGAACTTCTTTGGGCGAGCTGTTGCTGCTAGGTTAGCTTATCACCCTCCTGCAAGCTGATGGGAGAAGGAGAGACCAGAAGCTTGGCTTGAAGAAATTGAAACCGAGACACAGAGAGAGGCTTTGTAAAGATATCTGCAATCTGATCCAGAGAAGGAACATAACGAAGTAAAATCTGTTTGCGGGCAACTTTTTCGCGAATGAAGTGACAATCAACTTCGATATGTTTTGAACGAGTGTGAAACACAGGGTTGGAGGCTAAGGCAATTGCAGAGAGGTTATCACACCATAAAATGGGAGTAACAGAGGAAGGAAGCTGAAGCTCATGAAGCAACATTTGCAACCAGGTGAGTTCAGCAGCCGTATGTGCCAGAGACCTGTATTCTGCCTCGGTGGAGGAACGAGACACTGTGGGTTGTTTTTTTGCTGACCAAGAAATCAGATTCGAACCAAGATACACACAATAGCCAGAAGTACTGCGACGATCGAGAACATCACCAGCCCAGTTAGAGTCAGAAAAGGCTTGTAAATCGAAAGAACTAGGACTGAATGTGAGACCATGAGTTAAAGTCCCTTGAAGAAAGCGAAGCAATCTCTTGACTGAAGCAAAATGCCCAACAGTTGGAGCATGCATATGTTGACATGCTTGATTAACTGACAAAGACAAATCAGGCCTGGTGATTGTAAGGTATTGAAGTGCCCCAACGATACTGCGATAAAGGTCAGGTTGACTAAATGGAAGATGAGAATCTGAAGAGAGTGAAGGCTTGACAACACTTGGGGAATTACAAGGCTTGCAATTGGCCATCCAAGCCTTAAGAAGAATTTCAGAGGCGTACTTATGTTGAGACAAAATATAAGAATCATCACAATCCTTAATGGAGACGCCCAAAAAATAGGAAATGTTCCCCAACTCTTTCATAGCAAAAGCAGTATGCATGTGAGCAATAAGAGAGGTAATGTGAGAAGAATTATTGCCTGTGACTAGGATATCGTCAACATAGACTAAGAGAATAGTGATGGTAGAAGCTGTCCGTTGAATGAATAAGGAATTATCACAGTGACTGTTAATGAAACCTTAGGATAAAAGAAAAGTAGAGAATGTGGAGTACCAAGCTCTCGGAGCTTGCTTTAAACCATAGATAGCTTTTTTTAATAGACAAACATGATATGGATGAGCAGCACTAGAAAAACCAGGGGGCTGAGTCATGTAAACTTCCTCCTCCAAGGTCCCATGAAGAAAAGCATTACTTATGTCAAGTTGTTTGAGAGGCCAATTATAATGCAAGGCAACACACAATAAAATGCGAATAGTGGGTTGTTTGGCGACAGGGCTAAAAGTTTCAGTATAGTCGATACCCTCCTGTTGAAGAAACCCCTTGGCAACCAAACGAGCCTTATAACGAGCAATAGATCCATCAATTATGTAATCAAAAACCCACTTGCAGCCTATGGCAGATTTTGAAGAAGGGAGAGGAACCAAGGACCAAGTACCTTGGGCTAGAAGAGCATTATATTCCTCCAACATGGCAGTATGCCAGACAGAGGATTGAAGAGCTTGCTGATAGGTCAATGGTTCAGTGTCAAGATAGACAGAAGGAGAGGCCAATAAGGCGTGAGAGGAAGTTTTTGACCGAGTGAGCATTGGGTGTGTGTTGGGGATAGAAGGAGGAAGAGGAAGATCAATTGAAATAGAAGAAATGGGAATAGAAGAAGGAGGCTGAATATTAGCAGAAAGAGATGAATCGATGAGAGCGATGGTAGAAGGATGAGCGAAGAGGGGGTGAAGCTGCGAAAAGGAAGGCAAAGAATGTGAAGATAGGACGGTGGCGGAGGAGCAAGCAGACGGAGTAGGACACTTGGTGAAAATTGAAGGAAGGAGACGAAAAAAAATGAAGCCGAGCCAAAGTCGAGAAGTGGGAAGCGATGAGGCTGGAGCTGGAACAGAGGTGGTACGAAATGGAAAGATTTGTTCATGAAAGATAACATGGCGAGACAAATACACCTTCCCAGAGGAAGGATCTAAGCACCGGTAGCCTTTGTAAGAAGGATGATAACCGAGAAACACACACAAAGTAGATTTAGGTTGCAGTTTGTGAGATGTGTAGGGTTTTAGCCAGGGAAAACATTGACAACCGAAGACACGCATAAAAGAATAATCGGGAGATTTATGAAACAACAATTCATAAGGAGAAGAATAAGGAGTTTTAGAACTAGGCAAACGATTAATCAAGAAGATAGCTGTAGAAATGGCATCAAACCAGTACTTGATGGGAAGAGAAGAATGATGAAGCAAAGCAATGGCAGTCTCAGTGATATGCCTATGCTTCCTTTCAGAGACGCCATTTTGAGGTGGTGTATGGGGACAAGAAATCTGATAGAGAATGCCATGAGTGTGAAAAAATTGAGTCATAGATGAATTGACAAACTCAGTGCCACCATCAGTGCGAAAAATTTTCAGTTGAGTAGAAAATTGATTTACAACATAAGCTGTGAATTCCACAAATTTAACAAAAACTTCACTCTTGTAACATAAGGAAAAAAGCCAAGTAAACTTGCTATATTCATCAACAAAGATTACATAGTATTTGTACCCAGAAACAGATGGTAAAAATGGGCCCCAAACATCACTGTGAACTAGTGAAAAAGGTTTATTTACAGTGGAGTTAGACAGATGAAAAGGTAATCTGTGACTCTTGGCCTGAGCGATGAACACAAGGGGAATCATTATTCTTGGCTTTATTACAAGCAATAGAAAGAGAAGACTTCAGTTTATTAAACTTGAGAGGGGATGGATGACCCAACCTCTGGTGCCAAACAGTTTCAGGCACAGTAGTAGCAGTGGAATTAAAGAAAGCATTATGAGAAATAGAAGAAGGAGAAACAGCTGCAGCAGATGAAGAAGAAGCAGGCATAGATGGTGCATGGAAATGATATAAGCCATGAGAATTAAGGCCCTTGTGCAAGATGCTCTTTGTGTGCTTGTCCTGAATAACAAAGGAAGAATCATCAAATGTAATTGTACAATGATTATCTTTAGCAAGTTTTTGCACAGACACAAGATTAGAAGCAATAGGAGTGTGCAAAACTTTATTGAGTTTGAAAGTATGATGTGGAGTGGGCAAAAGACCCTTGCCAGTGTGAAGAATAGGGATAGAAGTACCATTACCAACAGTGATATGATCAGAACCTTGGTAAGGTTGATGAAGACTCAAAGTGGACAGATCATTAGTCATATGATCAGAAGCTGCTGAATCAAGATACCATGGGGAAGAGTCATACTGAGATGGAGCAGAGGCCACATAAGCATGAGAGTTAGACAGGCCAGTTGATGATTGTGTAGATTGATAAGATGGAGAGGCAGTTTGCTGAGTCTGTGACTGAGTAGGAAGATAAGTAGCATCTAATCTATGCCAACAATCCAAGGCTGAGTGATTAGTCTTGCCACAAATCTGACAAATCAAGCTGCTGTTGTGTTGTCCTCCTGAAAATTGTCGACCTCTCCCTCTAAAAGAGTTTCGACTACTGTAGCCAGATCTAAAACTACCTCTGTTACCTCTGAACGAAGACCGACCTCGGCCAAAAGAGCCACGAGTAGTAGCATAGGCAATGGGGGATTCATGTGCCTGAAACTTCTTTGTTTTGGAATCAATATGCAGAGATTCTGAACAGAGAAGAGAGGAAAGTTCCTCCATAGAAATAGCTTCAGGTCTTGCTTGGATTGTAGTCTTCAAGGCATCAAATTCATCTGGTAAACCATTCAAGGTGAGAAGAACAAGATCTTCTTCTTCTATAGGAGAAGAAGCAAGTGCAAGTTGATCTGCCAGATTTTTAATCTGGGACAAGTATTTCTCAATTGTCTGAGAGCCTTTAGTTATAGTATTCAAACGATTCTTCATTTGATGAATATGACTACGAGACACAGTAGTAAATCTTCTACAAAGAACATTCCAGACTTCAGCACTGTGTTGTAGATGCAAAACAGAAGAAAAAATGACAGGTGTTAGGGTAGCTGTAATACAACTCAGGAGATGTGCATCAATCTGTTTCCACTGTGCATATTCTGGATTGATTTCTTCAGCTCCATCAACTTTTTTTTATTGTTAATGGTGGAGGAGGAGAAGAACCATCAACAAACCCTAGCAGATTTGTAGCACGGAGAATATTGAGAACTTGACTTCTCCAAGTGATATAATTTGATGGATCTAGCTTGACAGTTATAAAGGAATTGAGATTTGAGATGAGAAGACTGAGATTAGGAGGAAGATTGCTTGAGGTAGTCATTGAAGATGTAGAAGAATTCATTGAAGATTTGTGAAACTGCTTGAAGATTTTGAAGAACTTCAGAGAAATCAATATCAAAAATTCAGAGTGCTCGTGAGAGCTATAGGGGCTCTGATACCATGAAGAAACATATATTCTTTTTCATTCAATGAATTATGAATTACACAATTGTATTTATATATACAAGACTGAAGTAAGCTTAACTAATCATTGTAACTACCTAACCAATTCCTAACCACTTAACCAATTCCTAACTGACTAGATAGTGCTCTGGATGTAACTGATTGAGAATGTACACTAGAGTCATGGCGATTGCACTGATGCAACCGATTAAACCGGCTAGAGCTGCTTTGGCTGTTGAACACATTCTTGGAAATTTCTTTGTTGTGGTTAGCTTATCAATGTGAAAGCCATGGTTGTTTCTTGGTGAAGTACAGTGATATCCCAATGAAACTACTTGAAACATGTTCATGGGCATGGAATCACTGTTTGATCTTCCTCAAGAGATTAAAGACAAGTATAAGGACCCTAACCAGTATGACAAGTCATGAGCTCCTCCTTCAACCCTCTCCATGAGAGCTTTCGCATCGATTGCGCTCCGTGGCTTGAAGAAGCTCGAGCCTTTACCAATGTCCCCCCCTACTAGAAACATTAATATGTTTGGTTTAGTTTTAGAATCATAATTTGATTGTGGAATTGTGATTTAAGTATAGAGTTATGAGTTGAGTATTGAAAAGAAAAAATTTATTTAATTATGAGTTTTGAAAATAATTTTGATTTTGTGAATTTTAAATTTTAAAAAGAGTTTTAAGTATTGAAAAGAGTTTCGATTTGTATTTTAAGTTTTGAATTTTTTAATTTTGAGTTGTATTTTGAAATTTTTTGATTTTTTTTAATATTTAAAAATATTTAAGAATTTTTTTTAATTTTAAATATATAATTTTTATTTTAAATATTTTTTAATTATTTTATTTTAATCAATTTTCAGACGATCGGCCGGATGACTGATATTTTCGGATGGTCGGCCGGACGATCGCTTCGTCATTCGGCCGATCGTCCAAAAATATCAATTTTTGCGCCAAAATGACAAAAATAACAACTGAACCATTAGAGTACCATTACTGTTTTTCATCAATTTTCTACTATTCATTGCCATAATTTGGCAATGGCAATAGCTAGGGATGTGCGCGGTGCGGGTCGGTGCGGTTTAAAAGAAAAATAGAAACCGTGTGGCGGGTGGCGGATTGATAAAAGTATCACTAGAATTTGTCATTTTCCTTATCAAAAATCGGCGGTTCGGTTGGCAAATAATGGCTGATTTGCCTTGGCGGTTCGGGCGGATTGGCGGTTCGGGCGGATTGGCGGTTTATAAAAAATATAATTCAAATTACAAAACTTAAATCAAAGAGTAAAAAAAAGACGAGAGATACCGTGATGTTAAGCATTTTGCGAAGCTTTCTTCTGATGCAGCAAGTGTAGCAACAACATGATAATATCAACGACTATGCCATCAGTTCATTACAAGCATCTGTGAAAGGTACAATGATCAAATACAATACATAAAATTAATATCATTCAGGGTTTACAATATATTGAAAATGTCTACTGTTGAAAAGTATTTAGATTGAAAAGTGAGCTGATGCAAGTTTGCAACATGGCCAGAAAAAAAAAAAAAGATTGAAAAGTAAATTGAAATCCAACTTTATTTTGGATTACTGACATCTTAAATTCCCCTCGAACAGTAATGTAATACTATATTCTAAGGTATAGAACAATAAGTAAACTTAAGTAAAAAAGAATTTTTAAAATCTTATAAAACATGATTTAATAGCGGTGCGGGTCGGTACGGTTTGGAAGAAAAATAGAAACCGGCAGATTAATAAAAGTATCACTAGAATTTGTCATTTTTCTTACCAAAAATCAACAGTTCGATTGGCAAATAATAATGAATTTGCTTTGACAGTGCGACTCGGTACAGTTTCGGCGGTTTCGGCGGTATTATGCATACTCCTAGCAATAACAATGGCAATACTATTATAGCATTTACCAAAAATGCTCTTAGTGTGAATTACAATTTTTTATTTATTGAAAGTATCGTGTAGACAGCGCTTCATAGTACTCCCAAGGTGACTAGTTTAATAATTTTGCTATTTTTCTTTTGTTTATTAAGCTTTTCAAAATTCCTAAACAAAAACAAAACAAAACAATTTTTTATTGCAATTTATAATGAAAAACTGATTATTGAATTTTAAATTTGAATAGTGAGGTTCTCAACTCAACAAGCTCAAAGATGCTAGACCTGAGCTGGATCATTAAGAAAATGATTTTGGAGAGCTTCTGCATTGGGAGATACTATCAATTCATGGTGGAGAACAGTTCAAACTCTTTTCGTATACTGAAACACAAAGTTCCTCCAAGCAATGACTCCGCAGGCATGAGTCTTATCCCTCACACTGATAGAATTTTCTTGACCATTTTGTCTGAAAATGAAGTGCAAGGTGTTGAGGTTCTTTCTAAAGAAGGTAATGAGTGGATTGAAGTGAAAATTCCAACTGGATCCTTTATGGTCTTCGTGGGTGATTCGTTTAAGGTACAAGTACCAATACTCGTTTTATGAACACAAGTATCTTTAAAAAATGAACGTGTGTAAAAAATGAATTATATGTTAGATATTCAAATTTAGTGTCTCATTTTTTCATATAGTTTTAGATGGCTAACATTATGAATGCATTTTGTTCATCTACTTCTCTTTTTCTTTTTTAAAATGCCTTTAAAATTGTCTCTATTAAAATTTATTTACGATTTTCCCTTTCACCACTAACTTTTATTTTATTTTCACTAATTATTATTTCCCATTCAATTTTTATCTCTCTTTTCATCTTAGTGCTATTTCACATATCCATTTATATGTACATTTATCTTAAGAATTTAAATTATGATTTGATGAGTTTCAAATTTATACTTTATAGTTGTGAAAATTCATCATTTCTCTCACATTTGTGCACTTCGATTTTCTTTTAATGAAATGGAATTCTGATGAAATTAAATTTGGTGGTGGGTAGGCATGGGGCAATGGAAGACTTCATGCAGCAAAACACAAAGTAATAATGAAAGGGAACAAAGTAAGGTATTCATGTGCTTTGTTCTTGCTACCGACAAAAGGTGCAACCATTGAAGTGCCTCAAGAGCTCCTCGACAAAGACCATCCTCTTCGCTATCGCCCATTCACTTACTCTGATTTCGTCTCTGTTTTCTACACCAACGTTGGCGATCAAACAATCGAGAGTTTTGCTGGCCTTTGATCTCTCTTTGATCATTTGGCTTTGCAGTGAGAGGTTGTGGTGTTGCTAGATTTTAAATAATGATGTCAGTATTAGTGTCAGTTCTATATCGAACAATATCACTTATATATTGATATCAAAAGTTGAAATATCGATCTCTGATACATGTAGTATTAGTCAATATATATTTCAGTCTAAGTAATAATGTTATGTTGCCAAGTTCATGGTTTAGTGTTGTTTTCAAGTATGAATCGTGCTCATCAGTCACTACAAGAATTTACACATTTTGCGACCACTTTTGCCGACTAAAAAAATTTTAGTTGCAAAACAATGACATTTGGCGACCAAATATTAATTAGTCGCGAATGATCATTAATTTTAGCAACCAAATTTTATTGGTCGCAGAAGGTTATATTTTGGTAACCAAAAAATATGTTGGTCGCAAAAAGTGGTATACTTTTTCCGACCAACTACAAATTTGGTCGCGGAAGGTCACATATTTTTTGGCGACCAAAAATTTGGTCGCGAAAAACTTATTTTCAGCAACCAAAAAAAATTAGTCGCCAAATTTTAGTCGCCGTTGATTGAGATTTGGCGACTAAAAAAATTTATCGGCGAAAGAACCTGTTTTTGTGACTAATTTGAGAGTTTGGTCGCCAAAAGTTTGGGGGAAAATTTGAAACGTGGGGCGGGAATTGAATTTCAGAAAAAAAATTCCAGATTGGGGTAATTTTCTACTTCACACTGTTGATGCATCAATCGAACCCAGATTGGGGTAATTTGGTTTAACTCGTCTCTTCCCATTCCCTCTTTGTGTCTCTCTCCCTCTCTGTTCTTCTTTCCTACCCTCTCTCTTGCGCTCGTTCCCGACGCTGGCCTCGATTTCTGCCTCTCCCCCCTTCTCTCTTAATGTCTTCAAGTCGCAATCCTCCAACTTGCAAGGTAGGGTTTCCGATTGTGAATCGCGACACTGTGCTTCGATTGGGTCACCGAAGGCTAGGGTTTCCACCACCACAGCCACTGTCATCATCATCAGCTTCCTCAAATTCTACATTGACGCCGCTGTCTTCTCTTTCTCTCTCTGCTTCGAACCCCCATGGGAACTCTCTGGTACCTCTCTCCCTCTCTCTCTCTTTCTCTCTATGCTTCAAGTAAATCGATATTTGTTGGTGGAATTGAGGTAATGGTAAAGACTGATTATTGTCAATAATTAGTCAAGTAAATCGATTAAAGAGTGGAATTGAGGTAATGTTTTTCTATGCATTTGAATTCAAAAACATATATTTGTTGTCAGAAAAGTTGTGTAATTACATATCCTCTGGGATTTTGACTTAGTTAAGGAACTCATTATCTTTCCTTGGACTTGGGATTTCATACTGCTTTTTTTAGAATTTCAATTAATTTCACTGATTTAGGTTGTGTGATAATTTCGATGTTTACATTGCATTTTCTTTAATTCAATTTGAATTTCAGGATACTGCATCAGTTTCTGAAAATCAGGATGCGACTTTGTTGTTCTAAGGTAATCTTTTTAAAAACCAATATCTACTAATTAATGAATGAACAAAAATGAAAAGAAAAAATCATGTCGAACAACAAAGACCTGGTAGTTCTTCATCTTTATATGTGTATGTGTGTATCTACTCATCTTTATGTGTGTATGTGTGTATGTTTCTTTATATTTGTTGGTGGAATTGAGGTAATACTTCTCTATGCATTTGAATTCAAAAACATATATTTGTTGTCAGAAAAGTTGTGTAATGACATATCCCCTGGGATTTTGACTTAGTCAAGGAACTCATTATCTTTCCTTGGACTTGGGATCTCATACTGCTTTTTTTAGAATTTCAATTAATGTCACTGATTTAGGTTGTGTGATATAGTTACTTCTAATTTACTCCCTTGATTATCATGTGACACATCTAGTTTGATCTGTATCATTATCAAATGAGTCCCAGGACCCCATGCCTCATTGTATGACTGCAATATCCGCTTATTAGCTCGCCAAGTTTTTGGTGCCATTGATACTGGCGAAGCTCTGGTATAGTACCCATAGTATGCTGAATTTTTTTAAAGGTCTCTTTTTGGTGGAAGAAAATCTTTTCGAGGTTTTGCAACATAGTATAACACATCTCCCCCCTCTATGTTGCTTTGCACTACAAAAATTCTCCAAATCATCTACAATTAATGGCGGATGCTCCAGTATCACTTATTTGTGTTACTTGGTATATTACTTGTTATGTTTGCTATCCATTAATGCTTGTCTATCTCCTTAATGCCGATGTATTTATTGAACTCTATGCAGTCCTGTTGATGAGTCCAAAAATCACCTCCTTGATATTCTCTGTGTTATCGGGTTTGTTTCTTTTTTATGTGACACACACACCAAAGATTTACACACCAAGATTTAAGGATTGGTAATCTTTTTAGAAATTGAATGACTTTGGTCTTATTATACATTCGTGAGGAAGGTAATCAAAAAAGAAAGAAGACGAGTTCTTTGTTTTATCACTTAGGAGCGATGTGAGATGAAAGTCTCATGCACGGTTTTGAATGAGAGAAACAAGTGAGAAGATATGCGTCTCAGAACTTTTTTCTATTCGCAAACATTATTCAATTGTGACTTCTTTGACATGACATGAATATCCATTTCCCCCATTTTATACATCCTTTTGGTGCAATGTTTTCTCCTCTTTAACCAGACTTCCATATCAATCAAATACTATTGTTGCTAGAGTTCTGTCCTCTTCATAATAAACTATAACGTGGAACATTTGCTAAGCATAATAGTTTGGAAAAATAAGTATGTTCTTGAAGGAAATAGGCTGTAACATGTTAAAAGACACCTGTTTGCAAGGGAATTGGCTCTAAATTAAGAAGTTAATTTGCAACTGATCCATACATGTTTTAGGTTTTGTAATGTATGTTCTACATGCCTTTAGGGAAGCAGAGTCTATGGTTTTCTGCAGTTCTTGACATTGGCATGGTATCAAACTGTTGGTTGAGGAATAAGTTATTGGGTGTTGTTTGTTGTGTAAATCCATATCAGCAATGAAGTATCTTTATTTTTCGTTATTCAACTAGAAAATTATGTAATTGTCACTATCTTTTGTCATTTGTATACCTAACTTGCAATTCCATGCCTCAAATTTTCCTGACTCATGTAATGCTTGCTTGTCTCGATGCATCATTATCTGTTATGCTTTTCGAGCTTCGGTAATGAGGCTCACACATGCTACAAGTCCTTTGTTACTATAATTTTTCCTATTTTATGTCCTTGTAGGGTTGAGAAGAACAATTTGCTCATTGAATTGAAAACTTTATGCTTTTCAAAAGATGTACTTGTGTGGAAATAAGTTTTTAAAGTTTAGAATGCTTTGGGTATATTTTATTTATTAACTTTTTCTTCATGACAGTAATTAGTGTTGGTGTTCTCCTTGATTTCCTATGAACAATATCATATATCTTTCGCTGCAGATAGAGTGTTTGGTCCAACAACAACTACTCGTCATGTTTATGATGTTGTCTTTCAATGAGTTGTCACTGGTGCCATGCAAGGAATTAATGGTAATTACTTTTCTTCACAGGTCCTATCATCTAATCTGATGTGAACATGCATTAGGCATAGCCTTTTGTTGTATGATGATCTTGTTTTTGCTAGGGATGACCATTGAACATAAAACTCTTTGCATTTCAGTTGCTCTGAACAACTTTTTCCCCCACCAGTCCCTCAAAACCCTTCTCCTTTTAAGGTTGTGGATCTTGGGACATGAGTCATATTCCTATCAACCCTTAGCATCTCATCTTGTGATGTTGACATCCTCACTTATAGGATTTGTTGCAAAAATATGCTCGTGTACTGGATGACTTTTTGGTCTCTGCACTGCAGTTCCTCTTTATTCCCTTTCTTATAAACACATTCTCATCATTCCCCAATCCCTTATGTTATATTTCCTTACCATGATAATCTCTTAATAGTATCCTCTATCTTTGTGGTCATTTTCTGAAAACCTTTTTTCTCCCTGCTTCTTGTTTTTTTTGGTTGAAAAGAGCTATCCATTAGTGCTTTCTTGTATAACTTCATCCATTTCTGCTGGAATTATGCTTGATATTAATTCTAGATCATCTTGGGGGATCTATAAATTTATGATGACGCCTCATGCTAGTTCAACTGATAATGGAAAATCACTAAACCATAGTAACATTTGCCACAATGTCAACAATGTATTCATTCTACGGTCAACAATGTATTTTGCAGTCTCAGATTTGCATACGGTGTCACTAGCACCGAGAAGACTCATACAATGCATGTAAGTTCTTTGTACTAGTTTTACGTTTGGTGCTTGTTTCCTTACCCAAAAAGGATGTGTGCACTAGACAGTAAAAGGAGAAAGGGCAACTTATTCCTCCCAAATTTATATAATTAATAGGAGGATTTTTTATGTGAAACCAAGCTTGGGGCTGAGCATTAATAAAAGCCATCTGACAAACTAAGTGCCACACATTGGCTGGTCCAAGAATATATTTAGCATGAGTTTTAGAAAAAATTGTTTATCTGAGATTTGGTTTCAACAATTTGATTATTATGATTTGATTAAGGGATCTTTATGCTTTTGTGGAGATCTATGACAACATCATCTGTAGCCTCATTTCTTGTGTAGCTTGTAGTTTCTCATTTAGCTTATGGCTCATATACCTCTACATCTTTGGGACGCAAGCTGTATGATGTCTGAGATTTGACTGCTTGCAAATATATTTATTGTCCTTGAGGATTGATGTCATTTTGGAGGCAACATGGCTCTGGGCACTGTCAATTAACTGGAAAATTTCTCTAAAATATTACAAGCTGATGTAATAATCTGCTTGAGAGAATAATTTTTGAAATCATAAAGAAAAACTTTTCTGATTTTTCCAACTAAATGTCTGTCCACAAAACTACATTAAGGCAAGATGGAAAATGTCACTTCATTGACTGATGTGGACCATGATAACAAGAAAAGACTGGAGAATACTTCAGACCTTGTCTAGTCAAAATTTTAGGTTGAATGTTTATTATGTATTTTTCCATTTAGTATGTCGCTAGTACAGTTTGATTTGGTTTTATGAGTAATGATATTTTGGTGATCTCAAGATTTGCTGAACACAAATGTACATGGGTCTTATAATGTTAGGTAAAACCTAGCTTATATAGAAATCTTTGTAGTTTTTTAATTCAGTGGATTGAGCTTTAGAAACTTCAGGCTGTGTTTGCATGAGTTTTAGAAATTCAAGACTCTCCTAGCAATAATGCCACAATGACCACATTTGTGTACCTTAAAGTGTTTACTATCTCATGTGTCATTGTTGCGTTGGTATCAGACATAACTGGTGCGACCCTTTAAACCAATGCAATGATACCATATAAGATGGTTAAAAATGTGGTCATTATAACAATATTGCTATGTCAGATCACCAATTTTTCCAAAAGCTTAAGATGTTAGAAAATTGGCCCAACAATGTATGTCAAACTTTCCACACATTCCTTCATGTGCAACCCGTCTTGCGTGTGGAGATGCAAACATCCATACATTGAGAGAAGTAGAATGCAAACAGGGAACAAATTAGTCATTTGTTGGTTTTATAGGCTCAGATGTGGACAATTGTGATCCATACTAGGTATTTTTGTGAACACATGCTTCTGTTTGAAATGCATGTGCTTTATTATGCTCTTTGATTTTTATTTTTTTGTTGCTAAGGGTTGCTGGCAAGATTATTAATGTATGAAATGATGTGTTGGGGACTTTCCATAAATGTGTCCATTGTTTAGACACATGAAATACATTGTTAGTTTGAAAAAAATAACTTGGTATCTAATGATAAGATAAAAGCAATGGATTTATAGCTATTATTTTCTTAACCTTTAGACTTTTTAATTTTAGGTGTTCTATTTCAGTTTGTGTTTTAATAGAGTTTTCTAAAATATATACTACTTTTTGTTCAATACTTTTTTTCCATATGTAGCATGTGAAAAATGATTTCTTATTAATTTGGTATAATAAAGAATATACTTACTTCCAATGTAAAAGATGATGAAATTATTTTATTTTCATGTGTTTATATATATATATATTAATAGCTGATTTTTTTTTTTTTTGGGTATGATTTTTGAGAGATTTTATATTAGCACACTTATTGTTCTTTATTCACCTGTTCATTCTTTATCTTTAATTATCTGTTGATGTTGATCTATCTTTGCTTACTATGCATCAGTCATTGGTTCATTGCTTATTGTTGAATTGCAAGACGAACTATAGTTCTATTCTGTGCATGATGGTGTGAAAAATTGTATCCAATAATAGATTAAACTCGACTATCGTAGTATATGATTATTTACAGATTTTATTCATATAAAGCTTGTATTTTTGTAACAATTGCTTCATTGTTGAATAGCATGGTAGTATTGACCTATGCAACTTTTTTCTTTACTTCTTTGCATTTGTTATCATGATTCATGAGTAAATAGCTCTAAAGAATATGCTGTTTAGATTCTCTCATTAATTTTCTTTTTGATTGGTTGGAGTAGGGGGAGTGTATATCTTACATAGCAAGCACTGAATATCGATGGGGCCATCATTGAAAAGTGGATCAAAATTTGGGAAAAGTGGATCAAAGGTTCACGAACCAGACGAGCACCCTCCCCAACATATTTCGTAACAAGTTCACGAAGCTAAATTGTACAAGACTACTTGACAATATAAGCATTTTTGAGAGGATTAAATATTTTTGGATGGATGTGTTTGGATAACAAATATTAGTAGTTTTATTTGTTGATAGCTATGCATGGATAACAAATAGTTATGTTTCAATTTGTTATGCTAGATAGATGTGACTTGTAAATGAAAATTTAGAATAGTTGTATTGTGTCGAATGTTAATGAATTATGTATTGTGTCGAATGTTAATGATTCAGTTAATTTGAATGATGCTTTAAAATTATAGGTTTATTATGGATTGAATGAATTATTAGGAATTACAGGTGTATTGTTTTCCTGCTTTGGCGACCAATTTATTAGTTGCGATAAATAAATAATTTTTTTTCGCAAAAAATGACAATTGCCGACCAAGAGTTTTGGTCGCAAAAAATATATCTATTGCTGACCAAAACAGCTCTTGGTTGTGGAAAATCACTTTTGCCGACCAAAAGTTTTGGTCGCGAAAAGTAACAAATGGCGACCAATTTTTTTGGTCGCGAAATGTAATAATTGGCGACCAAACTTTTTGGTCGCGAAATGTGACAATTGGCGACTAAGAAATTTGGTCAAGAAAATATCACTTTTCGCGACCAAAGTGTTTTGGCGACAAAATAAATTAGTCGCGGTAATTAAATATTTAGCGACAAAAAATTTAGTCGACAAATCTAACTTTTGCCGACCAACCACAATTTTGGTCGTGAATTACTTTTGCCGACCCTCAATTGGCGACCAAAGTAGCGACCAAAAAAATTGGTCGCGGATAACTTTTGCCCACCAAAAATTGACTTTTAGCGACCAATTTTTTTGTTGCCAAAAGTGTTAATTCTTGTAGTGAGTGATAAGTGGGTGAGACAATAAAAGAAGTTATTCTTTCGTCTTGGGGCACAGTGCACAGGTGTGCTCTGATTGAAAAATATGATTGGACATAAATGTTTGTGATTGGTTAGGACATAGTCACAGTCTTGCCTTGTACCAACTGATGTGTTGAATATGTTTTGTAATAAAGAGTTTTCAATGTATTTGCATTATTATACTTTGTTGGAGTGATATATATATATATATATATATGTGGGGGTATATTTTTGTGAATGACAACACGTGGCCAAAGTAGCACTGAAGTGCTAGCTGAGGTACCATGTGTCCTGGTCATGGTGCCGAGGTGATCTCAGTTAGGCCAAGGTTATCTGCGAAGATACTGGAATCCGAGATGAACGGATAAGCTATAAGAGTCCTAGAATGAGGGAGGACCTCAGCCTGGATAAGAATAAAACTCTTAAAGAGTTTATCTTTATCTATTGAAACGTCCAAGATGAGCATTGAGTCAGAGTCCAAGAGAAGCTAGGCTTGTATAGAGATCGGGTTAGTGCTGGCTATAAAAGTAAGACACCCTCGTGGGTCTAAGGTACGCTTTTTGTATTCTGCTAGTGAGTTAAAGCACTGTTTGCTAGCTTTGAGAGATAATTGAGTACTGACTTGATCGTCAGAGTGCCCCCGGGTGGACGAACCACCTCCGGAGTCTTATCTTTCTGTGACAGGTCGTTCAGGCACAATCTATTCTGCCGGTGTTCTCTAGCTGAGCACCTGTTTGGCAGTGCGGTCAGAAAACAGCACCCACAATTTGGCGCTGTCTGTGGGAAAGAAAGGAGAATAAATAGCCAACAACGGACAGAAAGAGAAGATTGGGAACGATATCCCTACTGAAAGTCGTAAACACATTGTTCCTAACGTAGAGAAGGATAACTGCGACGAAGAATCCCAAAGAGAAAGATGTTGGCCAAGAGGGAGACGTACCAAAGAAGGCAGACTGAGGCGAGTATTATAACGAGAACGACCTCCAGGTATGGAAATAAAGATGCTTGCGGAGGGACGGCGAAATGAAGAGAATGGCGAAGAAATTGGCAGACCTACAATCGGTCGTCAGTTTCATGATGCAGAATAACGTCATGCAGCCATCGTTTTCGTTACAAGATACGCCGATTCCGGCGGCCAAGAATGATGCCTAGAAAGGGGGGCAGAAAACAGTTCCTGCAGTCCCTCAACATGACAGGACAAAGGAATAGTCTCATCGGCCGTCGTGGGAAGTCGGGCGGGGAGAGTTGATGAAAGGAGAATCTCAAAAGACACATCGTACCAAAGAAGCCTTCACCAAAGAACATCGGTATGTTCAAGGGAAGGAGTTTTGTTTCGACATGACTAATGGAGGGAGGTCCAAGAGGACTCATAACGACACCGGGAGTAGCGCACCAAAAATGTTGAAATCCGTTGATAGCCGAGCTCCTGGTCTAACCAAGGGGGACTTGAGGTACTACCTCTAGAGGAAACGACAAGATGCCAAGGTAACCTCTCCAGTCAAACCGAGAACACCGTTTTCAATAGAATTAGACAAATTTGAGGCCCCGAAAAGGTTCCACATGCCGAGATTCCAGATATACCACGGTAAGTCTGACCCCAACTTTTACGTTGGCTTGTACTTGAACTCAATGGCACCGTACACTGGGAACGAGCCGTTGCTCTGCAAGGTGTTCCCCTCATCCTTTAGGGAAATTGCATCAGATTGGTTTCACAAGTTGCCGAAAGGAACTGTGAAAAGCTGGGAAGGCCTGGCCGAGATATTCGTGGCCAGGTTTGTGACAAATAAACTACAGCCGTTGAGGGTGGACTCCTTATGGCCTCGAGAATTGGTGAGGATGAAAGCCTCAGGGCTTATGCCAAGAGGTATTATGAGGTATTTAACTGAATACCAGGGTGCAACCAAGAGGTGGCGGTCGTATCCTTTAAGAACGGCTTGAGCGATAACTATCTGCTTCGAAAATCACTAGTAAAGACACTGCCAAAAAGTATGGAGGAACTCATGGCTAGGATCGAGAAGTATGCGAGAGCCGAGGAAGACACGCCAGGGACAAAGGCGTCGAAACAAAAGAAGAGAAACGGCTCACCAAAGTGAGGCCGAGGTAATACTGGATACAACAAGCAAGAGACAGGACTGAGGGCTGCACAGGCAGTCACTACCGTTACAAAGTCTTAGAAAGAATCCGAAATCAGCCCTATTATAGAGCACCAGAGAAGATTCCTGGAGCATTTATGGGAAGAAATCTGGGGAAGCGCTGTGCCTACCACATTGAGAATGGGCATCTGACCCAGGGGTACCGAGCCCTAAAGGCACATTTGGAAGACCTGGTAAAACAAGGTCATTTAAGGGACCTAGTAGATGAGGCCAAGACAAGGAAAGAACAAGCGAGATTGCCTCAGGCACCAGTACCACAACCGCAAGCAGGCGGACCTTGAGTGATCAATGTGATTCACTTGAAAGTCAACGAGAACGAGATACGTGGGGAAACTCAGAAGGTGAAACACTTATAGCATGTGTATCAGGTCCGACAGAAGAGACCTAGGGCAGACGAGTGCCAGGGACCAATGGTGTCCTTCACTGAAGACGAGCTAGAGATGGTGGAGCATCCACACAACGATGCCTTGGTAATATCCCTAAAGATTGGACAATGCTAAGTAAAGTGCATTCTAATCGACCAGGGCAACTCTTGTGACATCACGTATGTCAGATGTTATAAGGAGCTTAGTCTTCACCAAGATGATCTAGAACACTCCAATGGTCGAATGGTTGGGTTCAACAGAATGCCAACGTGGCCCCTGGGAGCAATAAGTTTGGAGGGTGAAGGCTGGTACCAAGAGGGTAAACACGGAGTTCACAATAATTGACACCCCCTCTCCTTATAATGTTATCCTGGGAAGGCCATGGCTGCATGCAATGGGGGCTATTCCCTTAACATTGCACTAGTTGTTGCGGTTCCCAACAGAACATGGAATTAAGAAGGTCAGAGGGGATCAGGTGCAGGCAAAGGATTGCTCCATGGCAGCAATGAATCCACCTGCAACATACGAGAAACAGAAACAATAGAGATTGAAGATGAGGACATGGAGGTCCTTGAGGACGTCGGCAAAGAACCAGTTGAGAAAAGTGAGGAAACGCTAAAGAAGATCCTAGTCCAGCAAGGGAATGAAGGGCGCTTCTTTCTTCTCGGCTCAGGCTTGGCCGAGGAAGAGGAAAATGAGTTAGAGGCATTCTTGAGAGCAAACATTGAGGTGTTTGCTTGGACACCATATGAGATGCCTGGCATTGACCCCGAGGCCATTTGCCTTAGACTGAATGTGGACAGGTCGGCCAAACTTGTCATCCAGCGAGCAATGAGGCCTATGTTGATGCATGTTGAGGCAGTAGAAGAGGAAGTGGATAAACTTTTGGAGGCCAAAGCCATTCGAGAGGTAACTACCTAACATGGTTATCAAACACAGTTGTTGTGAAGAAGAAGAATGGGAAGTGGAGGGTCTGCGTGGACTTCACCAGCCTGAACAAGGCTTGTCCCAAAGACAGTTTCCCACTCCCCAAGATTGACCAATTGGTGGATGCCACTTCAAGGCATGGAATGATGAGCTTCCTGGACGCTTACAGGTGGTACCATCAGATAGCCATGTACCCCCCCGATGAGGAGAAGACTGCATTTATCACTCCAAAAGGGCTGTATTACTACAGAGTGATGCCTTCCGGGTTGAAAAATGCAAGAGCAACTTACTAGAGATTGGTGACTAGGATGTTCAGACATCTAATAGGCAAAACAGTGGAGGTATACATTGATGACATGGCCGTGAAGACTAAAGAACCTGAGGAACATCTGGCCGATCTGAAAGCAGTCTTTGATATCCTGAGGACATTTTGGCTCTGACTCAATGCGTCAAAGTGCGCATTTGGAGTTAGGTCAGGAAAGTTCCTGGGACACTTGGTTACCAGAAGGGGCATTGAGGCGAGCCCAGATTAGATCAAGGCCATCTTGGACTTGAAGAGCGCAACATCTGCAAAACAAGTGCAGATGTTGACTGGAAGGGGTGTAGCCCTGAATAGGTTCATAAGCAGGAGTTCTGACAAATGCAAACCTTTCTTTAGTTTAGTGAAGAAAGCAACAAACTTCTTATGGACAAAAGAGTGCGAAGTCACCTTGGCCGACTTGAAAAAATACTTGACCACAGTTCCAGTTCTCTCAAATCTAGTACCTGGAGAGGAGCTATTCTTATACTTGGTAGTTTCAGAGCATGCAGTGAGTGTAGTGGTAATTAGAGAAGAAAAAGGAAAGCAGAGGGTAGTTTACTATGTGAGTAAAACCCTAGCAGACACTGGCCTTGGTAATGGCTTCCAAGAAGCTGAATCATTACTTTCAAGCCCACAAGATTGTGGTATTAACTGAGCATCCTTTGAAGTCCCTGTTGCAGCAAAGAGATCTGATAGACAGGATAGCCAGATAGACAGTGGTGTTGGGCCAATACGACCTGGAATTCAGACCTAGAACATCAATCAAAGGTCAGGTTCTGGTCGAGTTTGCACTTGGCGCCATTTCACATCGGGCTCCATTGAGTTGTGGTTTAGGGTGTCCAGGTGAACAAGAAGAAACCCGGCTGGGGATGGAAAGCCCCACAACATAACAGAAGAAAGAAAAAAAACTCAGGCCCTGCGATATTTATGTCGGCGACTCCTTCCACCTGTTTATTAATGGGAGTTCAAATCGTTAGGGAGTGGGGGCAGGGGTAGTGATAGTATTGTCAGACAGACGGATGCTGGAACAATCTATTCGTTTGGGGTTTAAAGCCTCAAACAACGAAGCAGAATATGAAGCACTGATCGCAGGGTTGAAGTTGGCAGAAACAATGGAAGCCAACGAAATAGTGGTCTTCTGTGACTCCCAGCTTATTGTCAACCAGGCAACAGGCGAATATGCAGCCCGAGATAAAAGAATGATGGCCTATGTAAAAGAGGTTGTCAGACTGGGAGCCTTATTTTGGGATTGCCGACTACAGCAAGTTAGCCGAGATGACAGCAGCCATGCCGATGCCTTGGTAAACCTAGCCAGTGCAATAAAATCAGGAGAGGCAAGGACAATAATGGTTGACTATTTGTCAGGCCCAAGCATAGGATCACTGAACACAGAGTATGAAGCAATGTGTGTGGAGATGGGACCTGTAGACGTCCCCGAACGCCCCGGGAGGGATGACCCCCGTTCCGTTCACTTTGCGGGTCTACTACAGTTGTCACGGTTCTAAATCTGAACCAAAGAGTCCAAATCTGGCAAATCGTTTTGAGAAAAAACAAAATTTTGAAAGAAGTGCCAAACATGGACTGGTTTGCCAGTTACAGAGTCGCCACCTAAATATTTTTTTAATGGGGAAATTTAGGAAACCCTGACTCGGTGCCAAAGGCCATGTGTCCGTCATCACCAAAGTTGCCTCCGCTCAGGAGCTTGGGTACGATTGGGGAAGGTCAGCTATGAGCACCCCCTCTCGCCCGATCCGAAGACCAGCCTCTACTAACCGTGATATCCGTTTTTGAAAACGTTATGTGCTCTTATTCCAGTTATTAGCCTAGAATTACTATGTTATGACAAAGAAACAAGTATAGACTAGATTGCCTAATTTGGAAATAAGCATTGCATATCCGTTTGTCTTGAAAAACACTTTGGAATTTGCTACTCGCAAGTAGGCTAAAATAAGGATTTCAACGAGTTTTTCCAACTCAGACAATCCAACCTTCACCCACAAGCATTCAAACAGTTTATCACATAAGCATCTAGCCACATGGTAAGCATGCTGTTATGATAGCATTCACACACATGCGATATGCTAAAGCATGAAAATACTTACATCGTACTTCGTGCCAAAACAATAAACTAGTTAGCAAACATGCATGGTCCTAGTTCATGTCAAATTGACTAATGCAACACATACAGGATGCAATTAGGGTAGGCTCGGCTAACCTAAACATGACATGTGAAATGCAATCAATTGATGCACGTATTCAATTTGGAATTGAAGTACAAATGCAGTTAGCATGATGTACCGAGCCCGGTGCATGCAAGACAAATGTATGGATGCACGCATGCATAGCATAAGGTATGCTAATTTAAATATGTCCTAATCTACCATCATAAGCGGGTAAATAAAAGGAAAGAAAGAAGTGTGGATTGGAAGACATGCACACACACGCACCCACATTTATTACAGATTCGCCCTCGCCTGGAGGGACCAAATAAATATTACAGATAATTAACCTACAAGCTAATTAAATATTACAGGCCATCTAATTAGCTAAGCAAATTAACTAATCTAGGGAAAACAGTAAACCGCCTCGGGAGGAAAACCTAATGCAATGCATGCTCGGTCTTGCTCGGAAATGCACTGCCATGCGCAAGCTGCCTTTGTTTTCCCTCTTGTACTCCTTCGAAGGCTTCCAAAGCCTTAGGGTTGCCTCTCGAAAGCATCACTGTACCACCGGGATAGAATGGCCACCGGCCGTAGGAGATGTTCGTCGGCTGAGAATGAATCCATCGGCCACCAATTGTTTGCCGATCGGCACTCTGTGCAGTCGATCGGCAAAAAGTTCCTGCAGAACCTGTTTGACAGCAGCAGAGGACAGAGCTTTGCATGGCAATGCAATTCAAGCCATATATGCACCAATCATGTCCCTTATCATGTTAGTGACTCAAAGGGATATGCTCCTTGGTTCTCGGACCATCAATTGCGCATTTCCATGCGTGATGGCCCAAGGGACCAAGTGTGCACATTTTGATGTCAAATGCAATGCAAACCAACAAACCATAGGGGCCCAATTCCTATCACTAGATCAAGGAACAAGGCATGCATACAAGATGCAATGCAACCTAGGCATATGAACTAGCATGCAACATGGACAATGCAATGTATACATACAAGCATGCAAGCAAACGTGCAAGGTAAGTATGCAAACAAGCATAAGATGGACTTAAATATGATTTAGGCAGCCTTAAATAGACCTAAAACAGTGGCCAAAATGCTATGAAATGAGGACTAAACACACATACACACATGCACATGTTAAAGGGCTAACACTCAAGCACAAAAGGGCAACTCTCAAGCACACTTGAAAGAGGCATAACATGGACTAATGGCATGCAAGGTAAGCATTGAAAATCATGTTACAAAAGGTGCTAAACCAATTAAACAAGACAAACAAGGCATGCAAACAAGGCCAAAAACCCAAGACAAGCCAAGAGGCTTAAACCAAGACTAAGTCCACCAAGCCTCACAAGGCTAAGAGGACTTAAAACAAGGCTAAGAGGACTTAAAACAAGTCTAAGGCAGGCCTAGACAACACCCAAGGGACACCTAGATGGCATCTAAGTGGCTCAAATTCAAAGGGTATGCACAATGGCCAAAACATGGAGCATGCATGACAAGCTTTCAAAGCTTCAAAGAGGCATCCAAGGCAAGCATACAAGCATTTTAAAGGGATTGAAATAACATGGCAAATGGTCCCAACCCACTAAATTAAGGCAAGGATGCATGCTATGCATTCACACACTTAAGGCCAACAAACCAAAAATGCAAAGGGGCTATACTAAGCATGCCAAAGTCGACCCAAACAACTAAGGACAGACCTCAAACATAGCAAAATAAGCACAAAATCTTTACAAAGCCAAGCTTAAAACATGCTAGAACAATGGTTTACAACCTAAGGCATGTTAAGGCAACAAAATGGCATTACAAGGCATGTATGCTAAGCAAGCATGGTGTACCAAAACCAACATATAACAATGCTATTTCATGGCAAAATAAGCATAAATAATAGCCAAGGCATGGTCAACATGAGGCTTAGCTAGGTGCTCATTAAAGAGGCAAAAATGGCCCTTTTTAAGGACAATAAGGAGAGGGGGTGGCCCTCTCCTTCTTGGGACTTCAAGGCACCATCCTTACCACTGAAATCCCTCAAGATTTCAGTGGTGAGGAGGCCCAAATGCCAAAGTCCCGGAGCTCACTCAAAATAGCACAAAATGGAGCCCCTCAAGGCTTAAGAGGGGTCAAACACCTCCAAACCACAAAACACTATAAACAAACTATTTAGAGGGCCTAAAAATAGAACTTTTTTATATTATACACTAAGTTCAAAAACAGTTCTAAGATAGGAAAAAATAGTATGTAAGAATGGGGTAAAAAGGAGCAAGTTTCTTACCCTTGTTGACCTTCTTCACAAATGGCGGACCAGCTGCCTCCTTGAGCTTAAAACCACCCAAGAACCTCAAGAACAGACCTCTGGTCCTTCAAAAACTAAGAAAAGGTGTAACACTATGTGTTTGTGTGCAATAGTAAGCCTAAACACACACAAATACAAGAGAATGAGAGATATAGATATAGGATAGATACAAAATCCTAAACCTAGAACCAGAGCTCCCTCTGAACTTTTCTAACAAATCTTCAACCCTCAAGCCAAGAGAGGAGGGCTCCTCTTATAGAGAAGCCAATCTTGTAAAGCTTACTCAAGAAGCTAATCAAGAAGGCCATCCCTCCATACACGTGTATGGAGGGAAACAAAATGCTATACAGCTGTATTAAAATATTTGCAAAAGCAGATGAACAGTAGTCGGCTGCTCAAAATTTCCATTTTGACAAAATGGACTGCCGACCGGCAACAAAGAATGCCGACCGGCAATATACATTGCCGATGGCAACAAAACACCAGCCGGTGGCCTCTAGCCATGGCCGGTGATGTATGGGGATGCCTCACAAGGCAGTCCCTGCCCCTCCAAGGCAAAATGCAAGTGTTTGGTGCAAAACCAGACACTAAATAGTCGAGTTCGAAGATCCTGAGGCAAGGCGTGTAGCCGAGACCTCCGGGAACTCCAAACGAACACAAACATGGATGATCACCGGGTGTTCAAACGGTGACGTCCAAGTCTTGAGGACGGTCAAAAATGGGATGTCTACAGGACCAAGTTGGATGGATGCAATAGTAGTGTTCCTTAGAGATGGGAAGTTGCCAGATGATCACAAAAAAGCACACAAGACCAGACTGGAGTCGGCGAGGTTTAGTCTGACAACAGAAGGACATCTCTACAGCAGGTCTTGTTCTCGTCCCTTTTTGAGATGTGTGCATCCTTTACAAGTTGAAGTCGTCCTGTATAAAATAAACGAAGCCACGCAAGGGGGAGGTCACTTGCTCATAGGGCCATTACTCAAGGGTACTGGTGGCCCTGTATGCAGAAAGATGCTGAAGCTTATGTCAGAAAGTGTGAGAAGTGTCAGAGGTTTGCACCTTTGATACATCAACCAGCAGCAGATTTAAACCCAGTGTCCAGCCCTTGGCCATTTGCCTAGTAGGGCATGGATCTTATTGGACAACTACCTCAAGCAACTGGACAAAGGAAGTTCCTACTGGTGGCAACAGATTACTTCACCAAGTGGGTAGAAGCCGAACCCCTTGCAAAGATTTGGGACATTGATGTAAAGAATTTCATATGGAAGAACATCATCACCAGGTTTGGGATCCCAAGGGCAATAATAGCAGATAATGGTACATAGTTTGACAGTAAGCTAATCAAGAGCTTCTGTGCAAACTACAAGATCAAGAACTACTACTCCACTCTAAGTTTCCCTCAAAGCAATGGTCAGGCAGAAGCATCCAACAAGACTATCTTGGATGGGATCAAGAAGAGGCTGGAAGTAGCTAAGGAAAAATGGGTGGAGGAATTGTCCAATGTACTCTGGGCATATCGAACTACACCGAGAAGATCAACTGGGGAATCCCCATTTGCCATGGTTTATGGCACAGAGGCTGTAATCCTATTAGAAGTCGGCATCCCAGGGATCAGAACCCAGGGAGTAGAGAATGGGACTAATGAGGCATTTCTGGCCCGAAATCTGGATCTGTTGGAAGAAAGAAGGGAGAGAGAAACCATTTGGCTGGGGGCATACCAGCAGTAGCTTGCTAGGGCTTACAATAATAAGGTCAACCCATGAGAGTTTCAAGTTGGGGACCTTGTCCTGAGAAAGGTCGTCGACAACAAAAAGGATTCCAGAGAGGGCAAGCTTGGCCCAAATTGGGAGGGACCTTATAGAATCATTTCGGTCGCCGGCAATGGGGCATATCAGCTTGAAGACAGTGAAAGCAAAGAGTTGCCAAGACCCTGGAATACTTGCAATTTAAAGTTTTTCTATCATTAGATTTTTTATTTTTTTAAAGTTTTTTTATTAGCCGAAGTAATAATAAAATTTTAGCTTGATTTTTAATTTCAAACTCGTGTAATGTGACTGACCAGCCCTTTGCCGATGTTTCTGAATGAAATATGATGAATAACTTAGACTTATTATATGGCAGAGTTGAATTATACTTGCATATAATAGAGTTGAACTAAGTTGGCGTAACTTAGACGTATTATATGGCAGAGTTGAATTATACTTGCATATAATAGAGTTGAATTAAGTTGGCGTAACTTAGATGTATTATATGGCAGAGTTGAATTATACTTGCATATAATAGAGTTGAACTAAGTTATGTTTCTGAATGAAACATGACTAATAACTTAGACTTATTATATGACAGAGTTGTAATTCTTGCATATAATGGAGTTGAACTAAGTTGAATTAAACTGGACTTGCCACATCAGTAGAGTCAAACTCAGATTGGAACTAAGTGCATTTGAGTAAGATTAACAGAGGAACCAAGGTTGAGAACCTCGGCTAGTCTCTGTTTGAATCTAACTTCGGCAGCAAGATCATAGCCACATGCTTAATGAGAACCTAAATGAAACTTAAGTTCACATTAAGGGGCAGAGAGCTGGAGAATGATGAGTAAAAGTTCAAAGTGTTTAGGGACTTGTTGAAATTTCCTAGAAAAATTTACAAGCTAGAGTTGGCTTAGTACTTGTTGAAATTTTTTAAAAAAATATACAAGTTAAAGTCAAGCCGAGATAAATTTGAAAGAAGTACATACGTACTTACTGAGATTACCAGGTTGCCAAACTTGGAAAGTATGGAAGATTGAAGTCTTTATAAAGAAAATAAGTAAAGTGGCAAGTTTTAGATAACACTTGTAAAAATATTTTTACAATGTTTTCAAGTGTTAAGACAAGGCTGAGATGAGAAAATTGGAAGTTATGTTCGAGGTATTTTACTCTGAGGAGACTATACAGCTAAAGGAATAAAACTGAAAACATGCAAAATATTCTAAGTATGGAAGCAGTGAAGCATACAAACACACAAACATTTGAAAGAAGAAATTATACTTGCATTCAAAAGAAAAAAAGGCATTTCGGCTTGCAGAATGATTACTTGTTTAGATACAAAAATGGCACATCGGCCAAATATAGAGCTAACATTGTTCAAAACAAAGTATTATAGCTATCCAGAGGTAAGAAGGAAAAATACAAACAAAGGACAAGGAAAATCAGAAATATTCTAAGTGCTAGGATTGGCTTCATCGGTTGGTGGTGTTACACTCTTGTTGGCCTCTACCTCGGCATCAATCTCACGCAGTGTGTCGTCTAAGCTCTTATTGGTAGTCTCAACCTCAGCCTCAGAAGTGGTCTTTGGGACCTCGTCCTCCTCATCCGGAGTTAAGTCCAGGACTTGCTCATTCAGAGTTGGGGACTTGGCCCCAGTAGAACCCTCAGCATCGGCTGCCACCTTGGCCTCTTCGTCATCATCTTTTTCTTCTCCTTCTTCCTCTCCAGCCTTAGCCTCAGATTGGCTTGAAGTAGGAGGGAATGACACTGAAAGTCGGCTTTCATCATGAAGGGGAGAATCCTCGGGGACAGCCAACTTTTTCAGAGCAGCCATCCAACCAAGGGTGTAACCCTTGTTGCATGCTTGTCTTACTTGTTTCTTGTACTCCTCACGGACGTTGGCTGCCCCCTCAGCATAGGCCTTCTCATCTGCTGCTTTGATTTCGGCGTCTTTTGTGGCCAAGGCACTTCGGAGCTCTGTTTGGGCTTCGGCAGTTTTTGTTTCGGCCTTTTTTATTTCAGCTTTGTGGACCTCAGCAACAGCCTCTGCAGCACCTGCCTTTTCCTCGGCCTGATCTTGGGCTTGTTTAGCTATCTTGGCCTGATCTATCAGGACTTTCATCTTGGCCTTGACTTTGTTTAAGGACTTAAGCAAGCCAGCAGCCTTCTTGGTCTTGTGGACCAGCTCCTTCTTCATTTCTTCTGCCTGCATTGCAAAGGAGTGGGCGTGCTGGATCGCCTAGAAGAAATGGAAAGAACAAAGTTAATAAACTCTTTAAGTATGAAAACAGAGAATAGAGAGTACCAAGTATTAGGAGTTTACCAATATAGAGTTTTGTACCATAAGAGCAAAATTTTCATATTCGCTAACCTCGGCCATATGGTTGAGGTCATTTGGAAGGGGCAGTGTAGTAGAGAGGGCAACGTCGACCTCAATATCAGCAGTGCTATCACCGCTTCTGACTAGCTTGTCCTTGATCATGATGGATGGGACCCAAGGGTCATCAGCTTTAAATGAACCCGAGGTGGCTGCAGAGTCCGACCTCAGCTTCTTTGACTTGGCAGATTCAGAGGGGTCATCCTCAGCAGGTTTTTTCTCGGGGGCGGAAGAGCTTTTCTCGACCTCGGCTAGCTTGGATATAAGCAAAGTGTCCCTAGAGTCGATCTGAGTCACTGTTGCCTTGGCTTTGGCCTTTTCACTCTTTTTGGCTTGATCCTTTGTTAGGATTGCGATGGTGAAGATCGGACTGTGACAACACCAGGGATATCGGCTAGAAAGTCTTCAACGATAGCCTTGTTGCGTCCCATCTCGTCGGCAGTGGCTACGACTGTGACTTTCATGCCGAAGTGGATTGCTGGAAGAGCAATGGGGGGGGTTGGCCGGATCGAAAGCTGACGCCTCAGCACTCTGGCATTTTTGACTGCGAGTTCTGCCTGCGGGAGCAAGGATGGGAACATAGCGACGACATTGGCTCTGGGCAGGAGGGATTAGTTATGGGGCAGATGTTGATGGTTGCTCCACAGGACCAGAGATTGATCCCTAATCAGGCCTTGGCGATGAAGTAGTTAGGGGAGTTGTCGCAGAAGGTGGAGACTTGCTTTTCTTAGGGATGTCGGGCAAGGTGGATTTATAAGTTGGGATGTAGTTAAGCATCAGAGGGGCCTTACGCTGATTGACAGGCAAGCCCAGCAGTTTCTTGAAGTCCTTGCTGGGATAGAAGGTTTTGCAGAAGTCCTTTGGAGGCTGATGAAGAGCTGCGAAGTAAAAAACAGACATTAGAATATATAAAAGGAACAAAGTAATAAAGACTTGAAAGCAAGTAAAGTGACACTTGGTTCTTACCATTACCCTCTGTAGACACCCCATTTTTGACCACCTTTAAGACTTGGACGCGACTGATGGTTTTGGAAGTTGTGTAGTGCAAAGGTTCAATTTCTTCGGCAAGAAGAGGGAGTCAAATCTCAACTTCATACCCCTTTTTTTGGGACCAAAACGATCTTGATCAAAATATTTTAGTCTTAAAACCCTTTCTTTCAAAACGTTTTTGAAATAAAGTTTTTACGATGTTCCGAGGCTCGCATTTTGTCAAATGTTGCGCTTTTCGGTAAACCGAGCAAGGACAAAGTGGAAATGAATGAAAGAGAGATGAAATCTTTGAAAAATCTTTCAAAACACCTTACTTAGGGGTTTGGAGTTGAAGAAAAGAAGAGAAGAGGGAAGAAATCCAGTTGGGGGAGAAAATGTGCATGAACCGTTAAGAAAGAGTCAAACAACCCTCGCTGAATCGGGCCTATTCATTTGCATACTTGGAATCAAGCTATGAGGCCACCACCGTTGGAAATAAGACTTCCGGGGCTTCATTTTTCACTCAAGAATCTCCTAAATCCAATTCGATATGGGGAAGATATAGTTGATTGAAGTAGGGCATCACTCCGGTTGGATCGAAATCTGCGCGGTTTCACCAAAAAGGGCATAACTTTTTCCACAGGAGGAATTTTAATGCAAGGTTTGCGCCATTGGAAAGATAACTTCCGGGGCTTCAATTTAGACACTTGAACGACCACCATTGGACTTCCCTATCACTGGCCGGCCATCCTTCTTTCCGGCAGACCCATTTTTTTCCTTAAAAGTAGCAGGCCGGCCAAAAAATGTAGCAGGCCGGCCACTTACCTAGTTGGATGACCTTTTTGCCCTTTTGAGCTGGCCGGCCATGACCCCCTTCCCAAGTGTGTTCTAGATGTGTAATTTGTTTTCCTCTAGGCCCTATGCCCGAGGGTCAACCTTTTGGGGGGAAAATTTAAATTTGAATCTCCCCCCTTTTCTCCACTCCTTTGTCTATAAAACCAGCAGCTCCAGCTGCATTTTAGAGGGGAAAAAAAATTGTTTAAGGCTCTTGCATACATACATTCTCCATCCTTCTTTTCCAAGCTCCAAAATCCTAAGGTTTTTGCCTCATTCCTACACCAACCCATAGCACCACTCCTCCTCACTCCATTCCAGCAGCTTCAAGGCCATTTCTAGAGCTTAGGAGCAATATTTCTTGGACCAAAAGTTGCTAAAGTTTGGTTCTTCAAGGGTAAGTCTTCTTCTCCTCTTTTTGGCCCTATTTTTGCATACAATCTAAGCCATACTTGCTTGCATTTTTGGGCTCCTACCCAAACTGTAAATAGTCATGTTTTGAGGTCTTTTTCATGTTTGATTAAGGGTCTTTCCTTGTTTGAGGCTTCCTACTATCACTTGCCGCTTTAGCTCTCTTTTATGCCTTTTTTTTGCATAGTATTTTAGACCTATTTGTCAGCTGTTTCAGACTTTACTATAAACTGTGAAATACCTTTTTTTGAGTCCATCTTAAACTTTGTTCAAGGGCTCTTCACTGTTTGAGGTTTCCTTCTGTCACTTGCCTCTTTATCCCTCTTTTGGCCCTATTTTTTGCATGTTTTTTTAGCTCCTTGTGCTTGTATTTTTGGGCTTCAACCCGAACTGTAAATAGTCATATTTTGACCCCCTCTTCATGTTTGATCAAGGGTCTTTTGCTGTTTGAGGCCCCCTTTTTACTCTTTGTGTTTAAACCTTCTTTTAGGCCTATTTTTGCATAGTATTTTAAGCTTACTTGTGCACTGTTTTGGACTTGGTTATAAAATGTAAAATACCTTTTTTTTAGCCCCTCTTCAACTTTGTTGAAGGGCTCTTAATTTTTTGGGACCAGCAGCTGCTACTTGCCTCTTTATCTCTCTTTTGGGGCCATTTTTGCATGTTAACTTAGCCCTATTTGTGTTCACTTTTTGGCCTTGCTTAAAACTGGAAATATGCATGTTTTGGGACTGCCTTGATTCTTTATCTATGCTTCATGTTCAAATAATGCATGCTTTATATAACTATAAGTCATTCCATGTGTCTAGTTTCGAGTTTCGGGTCTCATTTCATGTACCGGGTGCCATGTTTCCATGTTTCGGGGCTGTTTTGCATCATATTTTGGTACTGAAATTTGCATGCTTGTATGCCATATTTCATGCCTTGCCATGCTTTGTTAGAGTGGCATTTGTACCTTAAGTTCGGTCATCGGTTTGCGTGCACGTGTGCACGCATCTTGAGTGTCTCATTTTCATCTAATGGCCTCTTATGTGAGTGTGGCTGAGGTCCACTCATGTTGGTGTAAGTCCATTATGCATTGTGTATCCCATTTCATTCCATAGCATTGTGTATGCTAGGTTGTATGTTAGCGCATTGTGTATGCCATGTTATCTCGTGCATCGTGTATGCCATTTCATAGCATTGTGCATGTTAGGTTGTATCTTAGTTGCATTCATGCATGTCATGCATATTGCATTGTGTTCGGGATAGGAGTTAGCTCGAGCACGGGAAATGAGGTACGTTTCGTACTCCGAGTGACAGAACGAGTCTCAATTCCCCAGTTGCCGACACTCCGGATTACCCATGATGGAGTTTAGGCTTTGTTGTGTTTTCATATGCATTCATTCCAGATTGAGTTGTGCAATTCGACTACTCGACCATCATGCATCGAGATGCGTGATTGGTGGCACGAGGATCGAGGTATGCATACATATGTGAAAATACATTGTCATGCTCCTTTCTTACTCTCTGTTGTAGCAAATCAAGAATCAGCAGCCTTCCGGAGCTTGGCACGCATTCCAAGAATAATTGCAAACAGAGGCTAATTGGGGCATTGCCATGGATTTCCGCGCAAGGCAACCCGGACATGCATCATTCATCATCCGGAGCAGAGTCGAGGCAGTCCCTGGCTTGCATGCCAATTTATTGTTTTCCTAGTTAAGTTTGTTAATTAATTAGGATTTTGTATTTATTCGGACTGTATTTATTTGGGACTGTATATTATTTATTCGGACCCTCCGAGCGAGGGCAATGTTGTAATAAGTGTGCGTGAGTGTGATGTATGTCTTCCAACCCTACGTCTTTCTTCCCTTTTATTTACCAGCTTATGATGGTTAGATTAGGGCATGTTTTAATTAGCATACAGTATGATAGCATGTTTGCATTTATTTATCTGTCTTGCATGCACCGGGCTCGGCGCATCATACTAACTGCATTTGTATTTCAATTCCGAGTTGAATACTTGATAGCTGCTGCATCTCACATGCCATGTTTAGAATAGCCGAGCCTGCTGTAGTTGCATTTTTGCATGTGTTGCATTAGGCATTTCTGTATAGTTAGGATCATGCATGGATTTCTAATTAGCTTCTGTTTTGGCTTGGAGTACTCGGTGAGTTTTTATGCTTTAGCATCCTTGCATGCGTGTGAGTGACTGCCATGATAGCATGCTTACCATGAGGCTATTTGCTTATGTGATATAACTGCCTGAGTGCCTGTGGGTGGAAAGTTGGGTTATCTGGGTTGGAATAATGCATTGACTGTGTGTCTTAAGCCCACTAGATAGTGGCAAAACCATCTTTTTAAGCCCACCTGAGGGTGGCAAAATCTGCATTTTAAGCCTACCTGCGGGTAGCAAACCATCTTTCAAAACTAAACATGAAATGTTTTGTTCCAATTCAGGCGACCCGGTCTATACTTGTATGCTGTGCGCATCACATAGTAAATCTAGGCTAAAACCGGAATAAGAACGCACAATGTTTTCAAAACTAGATATCATGGTTAGTAGAGGCCGATTTTTGATCGGGCGAGCGGGGGTGCTCACGAAGTGACCTTCCCCAATCGTACTCAAGTTCTCGAGCCGAGGCAACTTTGGTGATGATGGACACGTGGCCTTAGGCAACGAGTCAGGGTTTCTTAAATTTCCCAAAATAAAATATTTAGGTGGCGACTCTGTATCTGGCAAAGCAGTCCACGTTTGGCACTTCTTGAAAAAAAAAAATCTGTTTTCAAAAACGATTTGCCGGATTTGGACTCTTTGGTTCAGATTAAGAACCGTGACATTTGAGTCCTGAATTGTAGTAGACCCACAAGTGAACGGAACAGGACTTCATCCCTCCCGGGGCGTTCGGGGACTGTTACACCCTCTTTAAAGACTGATCGGCTCAAGGGGTAGAGGTGGAGGTCATAATCTGGTGGGAACTCCCAGTTGCCCGAGACGATGAAATAATCATCTCCAGCACCTTTGTTAGAGTCTGAGAGGTCGGCAACATCTTTGTACTCGGTCGACCTCGGCTTAAGGTAATAGATGTAGCCTTTTTCTGATTTAAGGCCACACATGGTATAACAGTATTGGATGTCGGCTAGTGTTATCCTAGCGTTTTCTCGGCTAGCTAAAGCAATGATACCATTAATAACTCTATAGGAGTTAATGGCCAATTGCATCGGGTTGAGCTTGTAGTAGTGAAGGACTTCTCGAAAAAGGATGTTTAGTGGGAACCTAAGTCCGCACTTTAGAAAAGCAACTACCGGGAAGGGCATAAAGTTGCCATTGGGCATGATGGAGTCTTCTTCCCCAGCCAACCTAAGATGGACGTCGGCAGGGATTAAGAACTCTTACCTAAAGTATTCAAGCTTTTTTGGGGTGTCCACTCTCCACCTAAACATACCCATGATGTCGGCAAGAGGGGTAAGGTAAGAGAATTTAGCAGAAAGAGATTTGTGTGGGTTTTAGGGACCTCAGCTAAACCCAAAACAGAAACTAGGGTAAGGGTTTTTCAAGATCAAGGGGAGTTTGTTTCAGTTTTCCTAAGAATGTGATTTTTATACCAAGATCCAAGCCTAAATCTATGTAGAAGTAGAGAATTGAAGGCAAGAATTTGGAAAATGCAACAAGGAAACAGAAAAAAGAGTGTGATTCAGACTCACGAAAGAAACAAAAATTCAAGAACATTGTACGAAGTGTGTGCAGATGTACAAAGCCAAGTACAGTGGCAAAATAAACAAATGTGTGAGTGGTATGTGTATATGTATACCCAGAAAGAGATTAGGCAGAAGCAAAATTATGAAACAAACGTGCTCAATACACGAATGATGGAATTCAACACACAAGCAAATATTCAAGAACACAAACAGGTTCGCAATGGGAACAATTAAATACAATAAAATTTTGAAATAAATTAAAGACTGAAAAGGAGGAAGAACAGAGACTTACCGAAAAAGATGGCGCCGATATGAAACTCATCGGAGTCAGATGGCGTGAGTAGTCAAAACCAGATGACGAAATACCCGCCGAAGGAGATGATTGGAGCAAGTTGCAGAAGCTTCAAAGTACCAAAATGAAGGATTTAGGTTTGTTTAGAGAGAGAGGAACTTGAAACGTAGAGGGGGAACGAAGGTGCAAAGGTGAAAATTCGGAGAGAGAATGAGGTGTTTTTGTTAAAACACGAAAATGCGGCAAAATTACATTGAATATGCTTTGGACGACGTGCCTGTCAGGCGGCGCGCGTAGAAGCAACGCGACTTGATGGCATGTGTCAAGTACGAGTCAATGAGAAAGAGACGCGTGGCAAAAACGGGTGAGAAGCCATGCGTGACAGCTCATGCGCAGATGGAACTTTTGGAGTTCTTGATTTAATTAAGCAAATACCTCGGCTAAGGGGGATGATCTCATCTAAAGAACTTGAAAAACTTGGTTCTTGGTTCTAAGATATTGATAAAAAACACTGTAGTCTTGGTCATATGGAGCCGACGTGTGATGACCTCGGTAATAAAGGGTAGGGTAAGTTTTTAGCCGACGTGCTGTGTGGACAAATGAAATAGGTTCTATCATCTCAAGATGCCATGGTAATAGAACCCAAAGGGCAGTTATGGGGGCATATTCTTGTGAATGACAACACGTGGCCAAAGTGGCACCGAAATACCAGCCGAGGTGCCACGTGTCCTGGTCATGGCGCCGAGGTGATCTCGGCTAAGCCGAAGTTATCTGCGAAGATACCGGAATTCGAGATGAACGGATAAGCTACAAGAGTCCTAGAATGTGGGAAGACCTCAGCTTGGATAATGATAAAGCTCTTAGGGAGTTTATCTTTATCTATTAGAGAGTCTAGGATGAGCATTGAGCCAAAGTCCAAAAGAAGTTAGGCTTCTATAGAGATCGGGTTAGTGCTGACTATAAAAGTAAAGCACCCTCGTAGGTCTAAGGTACGCTTTTTGTATTCTGGCTAGTGAGTTAAAGCTCTGTTTGCTATCTTTGAGAGATAATTGAGTACTGATTTGATCGTCGGAGTATCCCCAGGTGGACGAACCACTATCAAAGTCTTATCTTTCTGTGACAGTCGTTAGCAATCTATTCTCACGGGTGTTCTCGGTGAGTACACGCTTGGCGGTGTAAAACAAAGACCTACCACAATATATATGTGAATCTGTTTTATTATTGTAAACAAGCTTATGTGATACCAGTATTACTGCATTGTAGTAGTTAAATTATTTTGAAGCTCATTCTTTGTCTATAGGAGAGGCTCTTATGTATTGTAATCAAAAAGAAAATTAAAAGGCCAATAATATAAACTTTATAATGATTTTTTAATTTTTTTAAGAAAAAGTATGTAAAAGAATAAAAATAAAATTAATTTTTTTTTGACTAAAATTGTGACTTCAAAATAGGCCATAATCTTAATTGGGAAAGTAACATAAAAAAATGTGAAATTATAAAAATATAGCAACATTTTAATTAAAATGTACTAGCATAATTACCCGTGCAAATAAATAATCAAAAATTAATTTTTAAAATTAAATAATAATCTAAAAAAATTAGTAAAAATGATTTAGAATCAATTAAATTTTATTCATTTTTATCACAGTTACATATAAGAGATTTTTTTTTTTATTCTTATGTCATTAATGTGTACTCTAAGTTCTTAATAACAAATATATGTCATAACTTAAGTGTAAAAATTAAAAAATAAATCACAAAAATTATATTTATGATAAAATATAAATACATTTCGTCTTATGAGTTTCATAAATTTAATTTATCATATGATAGTGGTAAATTACATTTGTCAATATAGATATTTTTTCATGTTTTGTAAAGTCTAAAATTATAATTTGTCTTATGTTATAAGATTTAAGTAAAAATGAATTAGGATTCACTTGTGATATTAAATTTGGGCTTAACATTAGATTTACGCCAACTTGTCATTCACCTAATCATTAAAAATTATCTTGTTCTGTTCCTAACTTATATGAATCATTTGACCTATCTATTTATTAAATTAGTAAATAAATATTTGTAAATATTTTTTTATAATAAAAATAAGAAATATGGACTTATTTTATGCATACTATTATAAAGTTTGAACTGTAGTTTTTTTTATTTATAAAAAGTATATATTTATGATTAAAACAATTAAATGAATAGTTATATATATATATATATATATTTATGTATAAAAAAATTATTTAAGATAAAGCCACCCTAAATTATAGGTCATATTCTAGTTCTAATAAATTTAAATTTTATATTTAAATTATATCATAGTTTATCAGTTCGTGACTGATATGAACTAATTTGAGAGCTCTAATATCGGATTAAACACTAAAAAGTAGATAAGAAAATTTAATTCAAGTCGATTTTTTTTGCCAATAATTCTTGATTTAAGCCTAGTCGTCAGATAATAGTTTAGTTTATATCCAATCCATGAGTTAGTAGACCTGCTTATTTATTTAATTTTTAATTAGGAAATATATATATTTTAAAAAATTTATAACAAAAATAGGAAATATGTACATATTTGTTTGATATATTTATTAACAATTTCAACATTAATTAAAAAATTATGTACTTATTCTTAAAAGGATAAATTACATTGGTAATCCCTATATTTTAACTCTTGTGTTATTTTTGTCCTTACAATTTTAATTTGCTCAATTTTGACCCTAAATTTATAATTTTGTCTCAATTTGGTTAAATTGTTATAATTGCTAATGTTTTTTATTTTTTATTTATTTTATTGAAAATACACACATGAGTAGCATCTGTTATACTTTTATATAGACAAAATTATAAACTTGTTCAACTCAATAACTATTTTCTTTCAAAAATCTTAACCGGCATTATTAATTGGACCAAATTAATACAAAATCTAAAATTAGGGGTAAAAATCAAACTAATTGAAATTACAGAGACCAATTTGATGCAAGGACTATCGATATAATTTACCCTTCTTAAAATATCTTTAATATTGATTGTATCAATATTAAGATATATTTATATCTGAAAAACTATTTAAGACCATATCAGGTTAGAACTTGAATAAAAAATTAATAGCTTATCAAAAATATTTAATAATTATAAATTCAAATTTGATCAATTTTTCATTTAATTTAATTTTTTTTATAGAATTAGGTTGTTTGATAATTTTATTTTATAGTTCCAATTTTTCCTTGTATTTTTTTTTAAAATATTTTAAACTTATATATAATTATAATTTCTTTTGAAATTTCCTTTTCAATCTCAAATTAGTTATAACTTGAATTTGGTTAAAATTTATTTTTGACTTCTCATATACAAAAACTAACAATAAATATAAATTAATTTTTTGAACATTGTAAAAAGGTAAATAAAGAAATATATTATCAATAATAATAATAACAAAACATATTTTTATTTATCATGTGGCGTCTTACTACTGCGTTGATATTAGACATTAATAATAAAATTTATTACGATAATACAATAATAATATATCAAATGATAAGTAACATGTGATCACAATAATTTTTGATAGTTATACAAAAGTACCCAAAACTATATATAAAAAACAATATATGATCCATATTCAATTTTTATATGATAAAATTCATGCTTAATCTCAACCACATATTAGTTTTGTAAATCAATTCATCACCCAAACCATCTACTATTCTTTTAATATTCACCTTTTCAAAATCCACCCAAACAATGCTCTGGCCGAGCTCATCATATATTGGTGTCAAATTGTTTTTTTTTTTTTTAAATCCATAAATTATGGAATAGTGTTCATTATTTAAAATTTTATTTATTGATGGGCAAGTCAATTAAATGTTTTTCATTTTTTACAAATAAAAAATTTGAAAATTTTGTTTAAGAAATTTAAAAAATGGCCAAATCATAAAGAACAGTATAAGACGCCTTATTTTATATATATATATATATATATAAAAGAAGCTCATAACTATATTATCAATTCACATATATCAAAAGAAATAATAACAACAATATAAAAAGTACAAAAACATCCACCAAAAAAAAAAAAAAACTTCAAATCAACTCTCAAAACAAAGATAGTTAATAGATATATATTTATCATCAATTTAGTTGGGAAAAAAAATACATTGGAAAAAAAAGTCATATAGAGAAAAAAAAAATACTCACACGAAAATATAAATTTACAAAAAAAAAAAAAAAAAATCACAAACAAACAAACTTGAAATAAGTTTGGACTATTGGCAAAGAGAGAGAATAACCATTGCATCATTACATTTGGGAAGGGGTTGGCCGAGTTGGAAAAAAGATCAAATATTGAGTATTTTAAAGAGATAATTGTATTGAATTTTTAATTTGATTGGGTTTTTAAAATTTTAGATTTATATTATTTTCAGAAAAAATCAGAGTGGGATGAAGGTGACTTACCATATTATTTTAAATTTTGAAATTCAAAATCATAGATAGTTAGTGTCTTTATTTTTTTTTATTTGAATTTTTTGATCAACATTATTTTTAGAAAGAGTGGGGGTGACTTATCATATTATTTTGAATTTTAAATTTCAAAAATGTAGATAATTAGAACTTTTTTTTTTTGTTTTTGGATTTCTGACTTAGGGAATTAACCAATAGATTTTTTTTTATTTCTTTAAAAATTAACAAATTAACAAAATTAGTTTGAAATTCGAAATCATAGATAATTAGTGTCTTTATTTTTTTTATTTGAATTGCTTTGATCAACATTATTTTTGGAAAATTTAAGGGTGACTTATCATATTGTTTTGAATTTTAAAATTCAAAATTGTAGATAATTAGAACTTTTTTTGTTTTTGGATTTTTGACTTAAGGAACTAAGCAATAGATTTTTTTTTTTTAATTTCTTTAAAAATTAACAAATTAACAAAATTAGTTTGGGAGTCTATAACTTCCACAATCATTGTTCTTGAAAAGACCCTTTTCCTTATATATATAGATAAACTTCTCATTAATTTGTTACTTTTTTACTATTACACTATGTTTTGAAAAGTTGGTTAAAAGTTAATTTTTTGTGACCTTTTTTAATTTTTTTTAAAAATATGTAAAAAAATAAAGAGATAATGTGACTCAAAGTAAGTTAAAAACTAAACCTCCACCCAAAAAAGGCAATTACTTCCCCATCTTAATTTGTCATTTACTTTCCTAGGTAACATCCTATCACGTCACATACTGCAAGAATTTAAGAAACTCCATGTGCATATGTATGTGATGTGATGTTTTTTTTTTCGATTAAAAAAAAAAGAACAACAAAACAGAGAGTTAGGACATATTGCCTTGATACACAGTAGACGACCCAAACATGTTTGCGACAAGTAGGCTTGCAACCTTAGTAGGAGGGTCATTAAGAAAAACAAAAGATTCTTGATGATTAACTCCTAAGTTTGCCAAACCATCTGCAATTTTGTTGCCTTCTCTGAGCATGTGTTGAATGGTGCAGTTGCATCTCTTCATCAGGTTTTGGTATCCTCAAGAAGTGCCCTGTGTTGAAAATTTTGACTAGATTCATCCTGAAGAAGTTTAACAACATGCACAGAATCTATCTCGATATTTGTATCTCTCATTCCTTTCTCAAGTATTATAGTTAGGCCTCTATACACTTCCCAAAGCTCTGCTTCCAAGCTAGTTGCTTTCTCGAGTCTCCCATGATAACCATGCACCCATGCTTCTCTCTCATCTCTGAAAAGTCCTCCATAGCCAGTTGGTCCAGGATTTCCTTTTGACCATCCATCTGTATTGAGCTTAATTTTTCCTACAAAAAGCAAAACCCAGTTAGTTCTTTGTTCCAGGAACTTGTCAGTAAAGTGGTCAGATTGAAATGCTTCATAAGTTTCAGTTACTTGGTGTTCGATGTATCTGATGGCTTCATTCACATTGCATTCTTCTTTCCTGAAGACAAAATTATTTATATCTTTCCAAAATTTCCAAATAGTGAATAAAAACACAATTCCCTACGGAATGTGGTAGATTTTTCTTTCCTTGCTTTTTAGGCTTACTTGAAGCCACTGCTTCCAAGTTTGTCTTTCACTTATCTCAATCCATTTGTGGTTTCTTGTAGCTAACCATATTTCTTTAGCTTTAGGGCACTATTTGAATAGGTGATTCATGTCTTCTCTAGCTGAGTTGCACCTGGGACATCTGTCATCCATGGTCAAACCTCTGATACTTTTGTGATGGTTGGTTAATAACTTCTCATGAAAAATTAGCCAGCAGAAACACTTCAGCTTTTGTGGAATTTTTTTGTTTCGAGATCTAGTTCCAGCTAACTTTGGGATTGTTCTCACCAGTATCTGTTAATAGTTCATAAGCTGCACTAACAGTGAAATTTTCAGTTGGTGCTCATTTCCAGTGGGGATTGTCTGGGACTTTAACAAAACATGGCAACTGGATTTGGGACATATTCTGTAGAGTTGATTGTGGAATGAAGTCCGCAACATTATCAAGTTTCCAGATCCAATCTTCATTGATCACATCAGTTACTTTCAAGCAATTTGAAGTATGGTCACCAGGGCATTAAGATGCAATGATACTATTGCGACACCACCAGTCATTCCAGAAGGATATGTTCTTGCCATTACCTACTGTCCACTTGACACCTTTTTTGAGAAGTTCTCTGGTTTTGAAAATACTTCTCCAGGTATGAGAAGCCAATTTTCTAATAGGCTAGTCCATCAATAATTCTTTTTGGAGATACTTACCTTTGAGAACTACAGTCTAGGTTAATTCCTTATCACTGATTAGTTTCCATCCAAGCTTGGTTAAGAGTGCTATGTTCTGATCTTCTGATCTTTTTATGCCAAGCCCTCCTTCTTGTTTGTTCTTGGATACTTGTCTCTAATTCACAAGGTGAGCTTTTCTCTTGCTACATTGGTCTCCTCATAAATTTTTTTTGTTGAGTTTGTCAATTTGTTTGCACACACTCTGAGGAAGCTTGTTTATTTGCATGATGTAAGAGGGTATGGATGAGGTTACAAACTGTACAATGGTAGTTTTTCTAGCTAGGGAAAGAGTATTGGCTTTCCAGTTGGATAGCCTTTTTCTAGATTCTCTCCAAAATGTTATTGTACATGTCTCTCTCAACTCTGCTATGAAGAAGGGCACTCCAAGATATTTGCCCAAATTGTGGGTTAGGGCTATCACACAATACTGACTTAGCTCTTTTTCCTTTCTGCTAGGTACATTTGGGGAGATGTACATTTCAGATTTTTGTATGCTGATTTGCTAGCCAAATATGAGGCAGAACTCATTGATTGTGTTCATAATGGTCTCACAGTTGGTTTGATTTGCTTGAGCAAAAAGGAGAAGATCATCTGCAAAGAAAATGTGAGATATAGATGGTCCCCTCTTAGCTGGTTTGATGCCCTTCCAATGTTTTTTTTTTTTTTTTAAAACTTGGCACCTAATCATATTGGACAACATTTCCATACATAGCACAAATAAGTAGGAAGATAGAGGATCACCCTGTCTCAAACCTCTGCCAGGAGTAAATTCATCCATGGTTTCACCATTCCATAACAAAAACTAGTGGAAGAGTGTGACATGATAAAATCAATCCAGTGAGTGTTTAGATTAAATTCATATAGGGTTTCTCTCAAGAAATCCCAAGAGATCTTATCATAGGCCTTTTCAAGATCTAACTTAATAATAAGGCCTCCATGTTTTCTTTTTCTATGGTGAATGGTGTGAATTAACTCCTAGGTTATAATGATGTTATCATGAATAGAGCGATCAAGGATAAATCTACTTTGATTGGGGCTAATAAGGTCATGTAAAAGCTGTCTAATTTTGTTAACAAGAATTTTAGCAATAATTTTGTAGGACACATTGCAAAGACTAATGGGCCGAAACTGTTTAATAGTTTAAGGTTATCAATCTTAGGGATAAGAGCAATAAGAGTTTTATTGATTTCCTGGGGAACATGTTTCTCAAGATAGAAAATCTTAAGAAATCACAAACATCCTCACCAATGATAGCCCAAAATTTATGATAAAAGATTGCTTGAAAACCAACTCTTCCAGGTGCTTTAAAAGCATTGATACTTTTGATGGCTTCTCGAATCTCATGATTAGTGATCCCCTTAGAGATCTTGTGATTCTCATCATGAGAAATGGTGTGGTAAGCTATATTACACCAGTGACTAAGCTTGACCACAGGTTCAGCTTGAAACATACCTTTAAAATAATCTTGAATATGAGTTTTGACAGCTTGGGCTTCCATAATCCAACCCCCAATTTCAATATACAAAGAATTAATTTTCAATCTATTCATTTTGGAAATAGTAGACACATGAAAATATCTGGTATTTCTTTCACCTTGAGTAATCCAATTGACTTTAGATTTTTGAAACCAAAGGATCTCCTCTTGCAAGAGGGTTTTGTTATATTGGCAAATCAGGTCTTTTTTTAGCAAAAACAGATTATGAGAGAAGTGATTAGCTAGAGACTTTTGAATTCCTTCAATACGCGAAAGAATACACCTTTTCCTTTTAAAAATGTTGCCGAAAATTTCCTTATTCCAAGTAAGTGAATCAACAATAACCTGTTGAAGTTTGTTACTCAAAGATATCTTTTGATTCTAAGAAGAACAAACAACGTCTCTATACTGAGGGTGTGAAAGCCAAGCCGCCTTGAAACGAAAAGGACGATTACAAGAGGAGAGTTTAGATATATACCTTCCATATAGATAATGAGAGGGGAGTGATCAGAATAAGTTCAAGGGAGATTTCTCACTATGCCTTTTGAAAATAATTTTCTCTATTCGGCGTTACACAACGCTCGATCAAGTCTCTCGATAGTATTAGCTAACCCCTTTTTGTTGTTGGTCCAGGTGAATCTAGGTCCCGTGCAATGGAGATCCATGAGTCCACACCGGTTGATTTGGTCCAAGAATCTTCAGCTTCGACCTTGTTAATTACTTTGGAAAAAACTCCTCCTTTCATTATGGCCACTTATTTCGTTAAAGACTCCAATAATAAGCCATGGTTTACATATAAAGCTAGTCGTATCCTCCAGATCATACCATAAGGTTTGCCGAAGCCGGATGTTGGGGCTTGCATAGACTGCAACCAGGACCCATTCCTCATAATCTTCCCGTTTAACTGTGGCTTGAATCACCTGTTGGTTAGCTACAAAAGAGCTGGCTAAGACTTGAGTAGGGTTCCAAAGAAGCCAAATTCCTTCAACTCTTTCTATGGGGTCAACGATAGTAAATGCAGTGTAACCTAGATTGTTGAAAAATAGACCCATAGAACTAAACAATACCTTAGTTTCAAAGATGGCCACCATATCAGGCCCATAAGTTCTGGTGATTTCCCTGAAATACCTTCTGAAGGTTTTGTTGCCAGTTCCCTGACAATTCCATCGCATGATATTCATTGATAGACGATTTGGAAAGTCTAGTAATGGTTTTGAGTGACTCAAACCAACCATGTCACGCACTAGTTTTTGGCTCAGTGCAGTTGGCCTCAAGGCTGCCATCTGCGTCGCTTATAGTGGTCTTCCTGCTCTGCTCTGCTCTGCCATCTGGGCTCTAAATTCACCCTGATTTCTTTTATCCACCAAAAGATGCTTACTTGGTGAATTGTTTTGCTCGTAGGTTTGAGGTATGTGTAACAACCCTGGTCCGTAATTAACTACTAATCCGTAATTAAGTGGTTAAAAAAAGTTATGTGTTTATTATGTATTTTGTATGTTATTAGGGCCTTCAATCTGCTACTCGTAGTAATATCTATCATGATTTATGCTTTGATATGAATTTAATAGCTTAAACGGTCTCAGAAACTGAAATTGAGCACATGGATTGACTAATTAGAATTTTTGGAACCATCTGAAAAGTTTTGTTAAAAACTGATTCAGATTAGTAAAATCCCATGTGATTAAATTAAGCTTTAATTGGAACTATTTTTGAATAATTGAATTTTGTGCTAACCTTGACAAATTAAGGTTATTTGTGTTTGATTTAAATGATGCATGATTGGTACCTAATCTAATCCTATTAATGATCCAAGATGTGATTAAGTGTATGATGTGCTAAGACATTTTGTGGTGTTGAGTGTAGGGGATTAAAACCCTTGTGTGTGTGTGTGTGTTGGAATTTTGCATGTGTGTGCATATGTATTGTGCTCAAAGTGAGGTGTGTGTTGTGTATATTCTGATGAGTTGGGAATGTTGTATCATTCATTTGGCTTCATTGAGTTCATCCATGTCTTGAGCTAGAGAGAGAGATAGCTCATTCTAGAGAGAGAAGCTTGTTTTTGTGCTAGAGATTGAAGAAACTAGGAGGGTTCATCTCACATTTCTGAAATTAAAGCCTTGGATAAGGATTCTATGTCTAATTTTTGTAGCTATTCCTCCATGCATCATGATTTCATCAAGTTTTGAGCTAGTTTCATGAGAATGCAAGAAAATGGGTCTTTGAACATGTAGATGGCTTTCATGAGTATTCATGGTAGATCATCTTTGAATTTTATCATTTTGAGTTTGAGTTTTAAAGTCCTTGCATGCATGTGAGCTTTAATCATGTCCATGTTTCAGAAATTCATGAGTTTCTTGATCACCAATTGCATGTTATGAAAACCATGAAAAGAGTTGAAATATTGTATAAAGGAATTTTGATTCAAATCTTTCAAGAATTGATGAGTTTTTGAATAAAAGATGTTTCAAGGGTCTTGTATTGAAGTTTTCTAAAGCTATTTTATGTGTTTGATCAAACCATGCAAGACCCCAAGGTTTGAAGGTGGTTGGAAGCCATTTTTGTTAAGCTTGGTGCCCAGAAATTTACAATTGGCTCGAGCGAAGAAGTGGTGGCTCGAGCCAACATTACGAGCTCTCAGAATTTTGAACTCTGTAGAAACTAGCTTGAGCGAAGGAGTTCTAGCTCGAGCGAGCTTTGTTTTTGCCTTCTGTTGGCTCTAGCCAAGAAAAGCTGGCTCTAGCCACCAACTTATTTTCAGCATGTTTTCAAAAGATGTTTTAAGTACATATCTTCACTCTCATCTCTTTATGGGCATTCTTAGGCATGATTTATGAGCCGTTAAAGATTAATAAGCTAAGAAACAACATACGTAAGTGAATGAGAAATTATGTGTCGAATTCGAATATGTGGTCCTATATGAACAAGCCATGTGGCATGGAATGAATAGGAAATTAAAGTAAGAAAGCTAAGCCATGTATGGCCACATGAGTGAGTAATAATGAGACATGTTTTATGCCATGTACATTTATGTTTGTAGGTCAAGACTCAAAGACTGACCAACCGTTTCTAGAAGCCCACTGTGAGTAACATTTCTGTAAAGATATGTTGATATGCATTATGTTCCAAACGAGTTACGATATGTTATGATTTCTGAAATGATATTGTTTACGTGAACGAATGTTCCATGTTTGAAATCTATTATGGCATCCATAGATAGTCCCAAGTCATGAGGGACGGCATGTAAATGCGCGTCCATGACATAACTGTGAATATGAGATCTCGTTAGCCACTTCATCGTGGTGTATGTGTTTAATCGATATCCGGAACCGATTACTCTAGTCGGAAGACGTTATGTAATATGTTCTATGAGATGTACCATTATGTTTTGTTCTGATACGAGACTGATATGAATGATTGTGTCATGAATTGTTTTACGGATATGATATATTTGGAATTCGTTTACTAACCCTTTTACTTTAATGTTATTCACTGGGTTTTAGCTCACTATTTTTATATATATATATTTATAGGTGAGCGCCCCGAAAGTCAATCCTAGGCGGAGTCTTGAACCGAGTCACCGTTTTGAAGCCTACCAAGTGTTTTGGGTGCCTCCGAGTTGGGGCTAGGCTTGGAAGGCCGTTAGCAAGCTTTCAGTTATGTTATACATTTTTTACCTATACATATGTTTTTGCATACAATATTATGTTATATGTTATGTAATGTAAATGGGTAAATTAACGCTTTCACATGTGATTATTTGTTCATATAGATGGACAGCTCGTTGGACTATTAATGTTTTATTTATTGCTTCCGCAAGCCTCGATTATTTTTATTATACAGGAAGGCCTTCGGTAATCCAAGGATTACTGGCCGGTTACGATGCTAAACCTATAGGGGCGGATTTGGGTCGTGACAGTATGATCCCACCACACCGTGTGTCATCTTGGATAGCTGCACTTCCAGCATCTCCATTTCTTCATAGGTGATATTGTAGCTCATGTTTAGGGTCAGGTGGCTTTTTCTTAGGTTTTGGATATCACGACCCAACCCCAGGGGCTTAGGGTTGGAATCGCAACTTACTAATTAATTTTAATCTTAATAAATTAAATGGCGCAGGCGGAGGCAAATAAAAATAATTAAATAGAAAAATTTACTTCATTCTATTATTTTAATAAGAGAAAATACATCTATAGGGCTTTTATTTATTTATGTTCTTATTATGTAGTGATCAACCCTCAGTAAATAAAATAAAATAAAGGGAAGAAAATGAAAAAAAAAAACAAAATAATGGATCAGTATCAATTCTTGTTCAGGTTCCACTACATGAGATTATGGATCTTCCTTACATCTCATCACCTGAAAGGGTAACAGCTATAAGCACATAGCAGAGTGAAAATTATTATGTCAAGAGTATAGGGAACATGAAATAACCATGGATAGTTAGTTAAGTTAAAACATTTACATAACTTAATTTGAATAAACAAATTATTCAAAGTGGCAGAAACTGAAATACAAAAATTATGTAAATAAATAACCATAACCACGGTATGGAACATAACATAACAGAGGTCACAGAAGTGACGGTCAAAACAAAGGTCAATGGATCCATGACAAACAGAAGACCATAAAGTGGCCAAATAGAGGCCAATGGTTATTTAAGTCCTCCAAGGCGTGGGACTCTCATGGTCGTAGCCAAATATTTTTTAAAATTTAAATAAACATATCCATGAGTTTCATTTTAAACAAATAGAATTCAGAAATTAATCCCCGTAATTAAAATATTAATATAATTTATAAAATATAACTTGTATAAAATAAATTATGGTAAGTCAAAACATACGTAAAATATATTATGGTAACTCAAGGTATAATATAACTAACATTAAGATTGACTTTTACTAATTCCTTCCTATTTCCTTTGGCTTTCGGCCCTTCCCTTGCTCTCTATTTTTTTTTTCTTTTCCCCTCATTCATTTTCTCAATTCGCAGCTCCCCACCCTTTTATATATACACAAGCACATGATACCTAAAAATGGTGACTCACTTCTCCTAAAGCCTAGATAACACAGGTGGCACAACATCCTTCTCTTGGAGAGATTTACAAATCTTCTTAATTAATTGTTAGTTAATTGATGTTAGCCTTATCACTTGTTGTTAGCCTTATCATATTTGGTATCCTTATTATTAGTATTACTATTGCCTACTATTATTATCATTATTGTTCCTATTCCATATATTTATTTATTTATTTATTGTTTTACTAATATATTATCACATACAACCACAAGTTATAAATATTTATGTGGTATTTAATTAAACGTTTAGGGTGTCACATTTCTCCCCTTCTAAATAGAAGTTTGTCCCCAAACTTGACGTACTTTAATTTTCGAAGAGGTGTGGGTATTTGGCTCGCATTTGACTTTCTGTTTCCTATGTAGTTTATTCGATACAATGATTTTGTCATAACACTTTTACCAACGATATGGTCTTATTTCAGAGAACTTGATCACGACAATCGAGAATCTACACTGGTTGCTTTTCATAATAGAGATCCTCTTGAACTTCTAGGTTCTCATAATCAACAACATGTTCTGGATCTCGAAGATACCGTTGAAGCATTGAAACGTGAAACACATTGTGGACATTGGATAATTCAGGTGGTAGTGCAAGGCGATAGGCTACAGAACCAACCATTTCCAGTATCTCAAATGGCCCGATGTAACATGGGTTTAACTTTCCTCGCTTTCCAAATCGGATAACTCATCTTGTTGGTGAGATCTTAAGGAACACATGATCTCCTATTTGAAATTCCAGGTCCCGTTTTCGTGTATCTGCATAGCTTTTCTGCTGGTTCTGAGCAGTGCAAATTCACTGTTGGATGAGTTGGATTTTCTCACTTATGACTTGTACGATCTCAGGGCCTAATAGTTTTCTGTCCCCGACTTCTGTCCAACACAGAGGTGATCGACATCTTCTTCCATACAGAGCTTCGTACGGTGCCATTCCAATGCTTGCTTGGTAGCTATTGTTATAGGAGAATTCCATTAAAAGTAGGTACTCATCCCAGTTACCTTTGAGGTCCAACACGCATACACGTAACATGTCTTCCAAAGTTTGGATTGTTCTTTCGGATTGCCCATCAGTTTGTGGATGATAAGCAGTGCTAAACTTCAGTATGGTTCCCAAAGCTTCTTGCAATTTGTTCCAGAAGTGAGACACGAAGCGGGGGTCTCGGTCAGATATGATTGAAACTAGGATACCATGCAAACGAATAATTTCCTTGATGTATAAAGTGGCAAACTTATTAAGGGAGTACATGATTTTGATTGGCAAAAAATACGCCAACTTTGTCAATCGGTCTACTATAACCCATATTGCATCATTCTTCGAAAATGACTGTGGTAGCCCAACCACGAAGTCTATAGTAATGTGCTCCCATTTCTATTCAAGAATAAGGAGTGGTTGCAGCATTCCTGCAGGTCTCTGATGTTCTGCTTTAACACGCTGACAATGCAGACATTTGGCGACATGACTTGCTATGTTTCTTTTCATTCCTGTCCACCAATAGTGTTCCCTTAGATCATGGTACATCTTTGTGTTGCTAGGGTGGACTGCAAATCTCAAGCTATGAGCTTCCACCAATATTTTCTTCTTGAGTTCCGGAATGTGAAGTATGCAAATTTGATTCCGAAATTTTAGTATCCTATTGCTTATAGTGAAATAAGGATCAGGCGTACTCCTTTGCTCCTTATACTTTCCGTTCAAAAGTTTATCTTCACATTAGTGCGCTTTAATTTCTTCAATCAATGTGGGTTCCATGGTTATATTAGCGAGCAGTCCATTAATCTTGCGGGAAATGAGAGTACATGATAAACTTTTGGTCGTCTTTCGGCTCAGTGCGTCTACCACCACGTTAGCTTTGCCTGGATGGTGATGGATTTCTATATGATAGTCTTTCATAAATTCTAGCCACCGTCGTTGCCTCATATTCAGTTCTTTCTGTGTGAACAGATATTTAAGACTTTTGTGATCAGTGTAAATTTTGCAAGTTGCACCGTAGAGATAATGACGCCAGATCTTGAGAGCAAAGGCCACCGCAGCTAATTCTAGATCATGAGTTGGGTAGTTTTTCTCATGGGTCTTTAGTTGGCGTAAGGCATAAGCAATGTCCTTTTCATTTTATATAAGAACACAACCCAAAACATTGTATGAGACATCTCTATAAATTACGAACCCATCTGCTCTTGTAGGGAGTGCTAGTATTGGAGCTGACACAAGTCGACTTTTTAATTCTTGAAAGCAATGCCCCTGTTTGTCAGTCTATTCAAAAGGTGTGTTCTTCTGAGTTAGCTAGGTCAAGGGTGGTGCTATCTTTTAGAAATCTTGTACGAAGTGTCGATAATAGCTAGCTAGACCCAAGAAACTTCGAATTTTTGACACATTAGTAGGTCGTGGCCAGTCCACGATTGCTACAACTTTTTGGGGTCAACCAAGATGCCATCTTTGTTACTGACGTGATCGAGGAAGTGTACACTAGTGATTTAAAATTCGCATTTCTTCAACTTGGCATAAAGTTTGTGATCACGTGGTGTTTGTAGAACTGTTCGCAAGTGCTGCTCATGGTCTTCCGGTGACTTGGAGTATATGAGAATGTCGTCAATGAAGACGATGACGAACTCATCAAGATAGGGTTTGAACACTCAGTTCATGAGGTCCATGAAGGCTGCTGGGGCATTTGTGATGCCAAATGGCATAACGAGAAACTCGTAGTGCCCGTAGCAGGTCCTGAAGGCAATTTTTTTGATGCTTTCCATTTTGACTTTTAGTTGATGGTAGCTAGAATGCAAGTCAATTTTTGAGAATACTTGGGCTCCTTGTAGTTGATCAAACAAGTCATCAATTCGTGGCAGGGGGTATTGATTCTTGATGGTGACTTTGTTTAACTCCCGGTAATCAACACATAACCTCATCGTGCCATCTTTTTTCTTTACGAATAATACTGGAGCTCTCCATGGTGAGGTACTAGGTCGAATGAAACTTTTGTCTAGGAGTTCCTGGAGTTGAGTCTTCAGTTCTTACAATTCCGTCATTGACATACGGTAAGGGGCTATTGATACTGGTTAGGTACTAGGTAGAGTTTCAATGGTGAATTCGATTTTCCGGTCAACCGGGGTACCAGGTAGATCTTCAGGAAAAACATCTGGGAATTCTCGTACTACAGGGATCGCATCAACAGTGGGGGCCTCTTTTTGTGTATCAATCACATAACAAATATAACTACCATAACCCTTTCTTAGAAGTCGTCATTAAGGCTGAAATGTACATCATTGAGGCCGTTAATTAGAATTTCTTAACTTCACTTGCTGGTCAAACTGTATACTTTATGTGTGTTGAATGTCAATCAGGTTGTGCATCGTCGGAGCATAAAATGGGCAAAAAGACAGAATTTGGACAGAGTTGACTTTCCCGCACGTGCGTTGACTTTTTTTGGAAAAGTCAAACCGACGTTTTAAACCTGTTTGGAAGTGAGTAAAAGTATAAAAAGGCAAAGAAAAGGTTTTTCTAGGGTTCTGAACTTGTTTTGACCTAAAGGGAGAGGCTAGGGTTTGGAAGGGAAGAAAAACAAAAAGCTTCAAGGATGTCTTCCATGGTGGTTTATTCTCCATCTACCTCCTTCCACTCCTCCATGAGTGGCTAGTCTCATTTTCTAAGGTTTTGATGAAACCCTAACCATGTAATTATTTAATTTTCTTTTTGATTTTTAATTATGTAAAGGTTTGAACATTTGTATGGTGATTTAGAAGTTTCTTTTATATATTTTTCATTATTTCTTCGAATATTTGACTTTCTGTGATTGTTGAATGTTATCCATACATGAGTTTTCTATTCCTTCACATTCAAGGTATGAGATGAACCATGCTACAAGGAACGAGTTGTATCACTACCCTGGTTTAGAGTGAACGATTCGTATTACTTGAGATTATTCGTGCTCGTACATTGAACGTGATGATCTTTTTGTTAAATGCTTTGAGCTTGTAATTACGAAGCATTAATCCATTCAAACCATAGCATAATTGATTTCAATTGGAAACCCTAATTACGTGGCTAGTGGTGGATTCTTTGCCCTGGTTTTTCCCCAAATTCAGTAAACCCAATTTCGTTTATTATTGATAATTTAATTCCGTAGTTTAATTTATTTGTTATTAATTTAGGCTATGAACAATCAAACTTTTTATCAAAATTAATTTAGGAATTTAACAATTAAATTAGTTTAATTTCACAATTGTTCCTGTGGATCGATACCTGGACTTGCCATTATTCTAAAAGAATTTGGTGTAGTTTAAGGATTATTTTTGGTGTGTTCAATGACCCATCAAATTTTGGCGTTGTTGCCGGGGACTTCTGGCAAAATTAGTTAATTTAAAATTACATTCTTATTTTAATTTTTAGTTTAGGATTTTATGCTTTTGTGTTGCTAAGTGTACATAGCGTTTGAAATTGGAGCTATCATTGAAGTGCAAGCAGAGCGTAGCTGAGCTTTAAAAAAAAAAAAAACCGCAGCACTAAAGTGAGTAAACAGAAGCAAACACTCACAAGCAAAGCACCAAAGTGCTAAAACGAAAGACAAAGCTCAAACAGAGGTTGGAGACAACGTCTACACGTCAAGTACCTGCAAGACGAGTAAAGCGTTTTCGTTAAACCGCTGTGAGTATTTCTCTTTTAGCATTCTGCTTTCGTAACTTAGTGCACAGAGTCGAACTTTTTGTGTGTGTGTGGGTAGTGTATGGACATGCGCCATTCTTGTCGCCCTGAATTGTGGAGTTTGGACCTTGAACTAGAAAGGACCCTTAGGAGACTTAGGGCCTCTACCTATGTTCCTAGGCTTGAATATTCATATTCATACATTGAGCAATTAGAGATGGCAAATCCTGATGTCCCGAATGTGCCCAACCGGACACTTAAGGATTATTTTACACCCACTGCATATACATTACCATCATGCATCCAATTACCCAACACCACTGCTGCTCATTATGAGATTAAGTCCAGCACTATACAAAGGCTCCCCTCATTCCATGGACTAACTCATGATGATCCTTATAAGCATTTGAATGAATTTCTGGAAATTTGCTCGACAGTGAGGATCCAGAATTTCACAAATGGGGCCTTAATGTTGTGATTGTTTCCATTCTCGTTAAAGGATAAAGCAAAACACTGGCTAAATTCTTTACCTGCTAATTCAATCACAACTTGGGACCAATTACAACAACGGTTCTTGGAGAAGTACTTTCCCATAGGTAAAACCAACCAACTTAGGCGAGTCATCACAAACTTTGCTCAAATGGATGGCGAGCAATTCCATGAGACATGGGAAAGACTTTGAGACCTTCTCCAACAGTGTCCCCATCACCAAGTGCTTGATTGGCAACTTGTTCAAACATTTTATTATGGCTTAACTGAGCCGCACCGCCAAATGGTGGATTCGTCCTGTGGTGGGACATTTATGTCTAAAAATGATGCTGAGGCATGGCAATTGTTTGAGAACCTAAGTGATAATTCCCTTCACCATGCCTTCGCAGCCCGGCAAGTCCGGCAACCAGTAGTTGGAGCCCCGAAAAGAGGGGGCATTTATGAGGTCGGGCAAAACCTAGAGTTAGCCCAACAAGTAAAGGCACTGTGCCGCAAGATGGACCAATTATTAGCTACGGGACATGCCCCTACCCAGCAAGATCAACCTCAATTTCACGAGGCATGTGTCATTTGTGCGAGCCCTGCTCATGACTTGAGTGAGTGCCCATCAGCATCACAATTTCCGGAGTTAGTCCAAGAGCATGTGAATGCGACTCAAGGATTTTCCAACCCGGGTAATGATCCATACTCCAACACATACAATCCGGGATGAAGAATTCACCCTAATTTCTCATGGAGACCCCCTTCACAAGGCACTTCTTATAATCCTCCACCACCACGGCAGAATTTCAATAATTTTGCCAACCAATCATCTTACCGATCACCGTAACCTTATCGACCACAACCATATCGGCAACCACAACCACAACCCCCGTTTGTTCCTCAGGGCAACTCTGCCTTTGAGACTCAGGTGTTGGACGTTCTCTCAGAACTTAAGGGGTTAGCACCGGTAGTTCACTCCCACACTCACTCTATTGCCAAGCTAGAGACCCAATTGGGTCAAATGGCTAACAACATGAATCGGAGAGAGGAGGGAAAATTACCAAGTCAAACTGTGGCCAACCCTAAGGGACAATACAAGGCAGAGAGTTCGGGTGGGAATGGGAAGCCACATGAGCAAGTGCAGGCGGTAGTTGCTTTGAGAAGTGGTAGGAAGTCAGAGCCTCAGTCAGTTATGTCTGATGCAACTAGAGTTAGGAAGGGTAACCACAGTGGTACACCCAATGAGAGCAAGGGTGAGGGGGAAACACTTAAGAGGGATGACTTAGGCCCTAACATTTCACATGAGCCCAAGGCACCATATATGCCTAAGGCACCCTTTTTCCAGTGACTTGACACACCGTCACCTTTTAATAAGAAGGCGGCATCTATGGAGGCAATGATGGAGGTCTTTAAATAGGTAAAAATCAACCTCTCCCTGTTAGAGGCGATTAAGCAAGTACCATCATATACCAAATTTTTGAAGGACCTTTGTACGTAAAAGCGTAAATCTAGGACACATGTGTCCCAAAAGGTCCTACTCACGGAGCAAGTGAGCTCCATCTTGTTGAATGACACACCTCCTAAGCTTAAGGACCCAGGTGCCCCAACCATTGCATGCATTATAGGGGACCATTTCATTGATAGAGCCTTATTAGATTTAGGGGCTAGTGTCAATTTGTTGCCGTACTCTGCGTATAAGGAATTTGGGCTTGGCGAGTTAAAGCCCACTACTGTTACTCTTCAGTTGGCTGATCGGTCTCTCAAAGTGCCACGTGGCATGATTGAGGATGTGCTAGTTAAGGTTGATAGGTTCTACTTCCCTGTTGACTTTTTAGTGTTAGATATGGAACCAGTAGCCAGTTCTAGAAAACAAATCCCAGTGATCTTAGGTCGACCTTTCTTGGCTACGGCCAATGCTTGCATTAATTATCGAACCGGGGTTATGGAAGTTTCATTTGGTAACATGCAAGTGAAACTTAATGTTTTCCAAGCATCACAACAACCTCATGAGAGAGAGGAGTGCTTATTAGTGGATGTTGTGGATGAGATTGTGGAGGAGGCTCTGCCCTCCATTCTTGTAAAGGACCCTTTAGAGGCTTGTTTAGCTCATTTTGGGTTTGAAAATTTTGATATTGCTGGGTCAGTTGAGGAGGTGAATGTCTTGCTTAATTTTTTCTTCTACACCGGATTTTTCTCCATGGATAGCTCGGTTTGAGTCATTTCCTCCTCTATCGAGAGAGCCTGCCACACCATCTTTGGTCACACCACCTACACTTGAGTTGAAGCCACTTCCGGCCACACTCAAGTATGCATTTTTAGGGCCCCAGGAGACTTTACTAGTTATCATTGCATTTGACTTGACTACGGAGCAGGAGAGCTAGTTAATGAGTGTTCTCGTAGCACATCGGAGTGCTATAGGGTGGTCAGTGGCTGATTTGAAAGGGATAGATCCCTCCGTGTGCACGCATTATATACACCTAGAGGAGGACACCAAACCTTCTTGCGAAATGCAACGGAGATTGAATCCTAATATGAAAGAGGTAGTGAAGAATGAGGTTTTGAAATTGTTGGATGCGGGTATCATATATCCCATCTCAGATAGCAAGTGGGTGAGTCTCACACAAGTGGTGCCCAAGAAATCGGGCATCACCGTTGTTGAGAATGAGGGAGGAGAGTTAGTCCCCACACGAATCACTACTGGGAGGCGAGTGTGCATTGATTATAGGAGACTAAATTCCTCGACTAGGAAGGACCATTTTCCCTTACCTTTCATTGACCAAATCCTAGAGCGGTTAGCGGGGCAGGGTTTTTATTGTTTTCTTGATGGCTACTCAGGGTATAATCAAGTCCCGGTGTACCCCGCTAACCAGGAAAAGACCACATTCACTTGCCCTTTTGGCACTTTTGCGTACAGGCGCATGCCTTTCAGGCTATGTAATGCATCGGCGACCTTTCAACGGTGTATGATGGCCATTTTCTCCGATATGGTGGAGAAATTCTTAGAGGTTTTTATGGATGACTTTTCGGTGTTTGGACTATCTTTTGAGAAATGCCTTAGGAACTTGACTAGAGTGTTAGAACGATGTACTAAGGCAAACCTAATCTTGAGTTGGGAAAAGAGCCATTTTATGGTTCATGAGAGTATAGTGTTGGGACACATTGTGTCCCTTCGAGGTATAGAGGTTAACAAGGCTAAGGTTGACCTCATTACAGGCCTTCCTCCACCTAATTCCGTGCGTCAAATTAGGTCTTTCTTAGGGTATGTAGGTTTTTACCGTAGGTTCAGCAAAGACTTTAGTAAGATATCACGTCCTGTGTAGTTTACTAGTTAAGGACGCTCCTTTTGTCTTTGATGAGTTATGCTTAAAGGCATTTGAAACACTGAGAATGGCCTTGACCACCGCCCTAATCATGAAATCACCAGATTGGTCGCTTCCCTTTGAAATCATGTGTGATGCCTCCGATTATGCTGTTGGGGCTGTGTTGGGCCAAAGGGTCAATAAGGCATCATTTGCTATATACTATGATAGTCGCACTCTCTCGAATGCACAATTGAATTACACTACCACCAAGAAAGAGTTGCTAGCTGTAGTCTTTGCCTTAGACAAATTCCGGTTGTATCTCCTAGGTTCCAAGGTCATAGTCTTCACTGATCATGCCGCTTTGCGATATTTACTATCAAAGAAAGAGACCAAACCTAGGTTAATTAGATGGATTTTGTTGCTCCAGGAATTTGACCTAGAGATCCGAGATAAGAAAGGATCTGAGAATGTGGTGGCGGATCATCTCTCCCGAATCCTTGTTGAGTATAATAGTGACCCTCTTATTTTGCATGATTCGTTTCCGGACGAACAACTCTTTGAGCTGTCACAAGCGAGCCCCCGTGGTTTGCACATATTGTGAATTACTTGGCCATTGGGCAAATTCCGCAGAATTGGTCTAAGCAAGACAAAGACCGATTCTTTTCGCAGTTCAGGTATTACTTTTGGGAGGATCTGGAGTTGTTTAAATATTACTCCGACCAAGTGATCCGATGGTGTGTGCCGAAGAGTGAGGTGCATAGCATTCTTACATTTTGTCATTCTTCTACATGTGGCGGTCATTTTAGTGGGCATAAAACGGCCGCCAAGATTTTACAGAGTGGGTTTTATTGGCCCACAATTTTTAAAGATGCCCATCAATTTTGTAGAACTTGTTTTGTTGTCGAAGAAATGGGTTCGATGTCTCGGCGTGACATGATGCCAATGTCCCCTATTTTTGTGGTAGAAATATTTGATGTTTGGGGGATTGATTTTATGGGCACTTTCCCGTCGTCATTCGGGTTTGAGTACATTCTCTTGGCAGTAGATTATGTGTCTAAGTGAGTGGAAACAATAGTTACCTGAACAAAAGATCATAGAGTGGTAATCAAATTTTTGCATGAAAACATCTTTAGTTGTTTTGGGTTTCCTAGAGCCATAATAAGTGATCAGGGTACACATTTTTGTAACCGTTTCTTTGAGTCGGTAGTTAAAAAATACTCTATCACTCATAAAGTTAGCACTCCATACCACCCTCAAATTAGTGGCCAAGTGGAAGTCTCAAATAGGCAGGTAAAGCACATAATTGAGAAAACGGTGAAACCGGATAGGAAAGATTGGTCACAACAGTTAATTGATGCATTATGGGTTTACCGTATTGCTTATAAGACACCCATTGGGATGTCACCATATAGAGCGATGTTCGAAAAAGCTTTCCATCTCCCGGTTAAACTCGGGTATCGAGCATTGTGGGCCATAAAGAAGTTTAACTTCGATATGGCCGAGGCTGGGCTCAACCGGAAATTACAACTCAATGAGCTAGAAGAAATTCAGAATGATGCATATGAGAGTTCGAGAGTTTTTAAAGCTTGGACTAAAGAATTCTATGACAAGCACATTAATAGGAAATCCTTTGAACCCGGCCAAAAAGTGTGGCTTTTTAATTCAAAATTAAAACTCTTTCCGGGTAAGCTAAGATCAAGATGGGATGGCCCTTTTGAGGTTGTTGAGATATTTATTCATGGCGCCGTTGAGGTGCGAGATCCAAAAACTGGCCACACTTTCAAAGTGAATGGCCAAAGATTGAAACCATATATAGAGGGGATTGGAAATGGGGATATGATTGAGTCCATTGCTTTGATGGACCCATTTTACTATGATTGATAGATTGATTTCTTGTTCTCTTTTTCTTTTCTTCTATGCTATTCTGTTTTTCTTTGTTCTCGTTATGCTTTACTTGCGTCTAGGAGACTTTAAATCCTCTAAAGGTGTAATTCCTTTGGTGTTTGCCGTGCCCGAACAACATCTGACGGTTTGGTATAGCCACCTAACCGTGTTTGTAGTGAGTTCCTAGGAGACCAACTGAGACGGTGGAAACTAGAGTTCGAATGGCAAAGCCTAGAACACAAAGGTTTGGGATTTCCGAGACTAGAGTTTGGTTTAAATACCCAAGGGTGTGGAGATTGTTTCAAAACTACCTCGGCTTGAACTCTGTATGGCAGCCCCATAGGTTGAGGTAGCTTTATGCGCCTCGATTCTGGATACCGAATCAACCTAGTCTGTTACCCTGTTGGAGAATAGGGAAAGTTACAAACACAGTTAGGGAGAAAAGTAGTACCCGTGATTTTCACGTGAAGATTATACCTTTGGTGGGCATTCCGTTATATTCTTATATGCTATATTTATTTCGGATGTCAATTAAAGGTAGAAATGGTTAAGTATATTTGGGTTATACTAGCTCGAAGGCTATAAACTACGCTAGGTTTTATTACCTGGGTGATTCTGAAGTGGCAACTTTATGCCATAACTCTGGTGCCTTTTGTTAGGTACTGAGAGTTAGTTTTCTATTCTCTTGAAGCATATACGCTTGCGAGTGTTTCTTGTTTTTGTTAAATTATGCTGTTGCAATGTAGCAGAAAAAGGTCATTGCATGCATATGGGTGGAAGGGACCCTCCCTAGCCTGGGTAAGACCTTGATTTATGCTTTGTGGTAGATGGGAAATCAAGTATTTAACCACATTCATTCATTCAAAAAAAAAAGAAGTGTGAAGTGTGTATATGTTACTCTCTGCCTACCTGGATGTGCACCTACAATTCTAGTAATATTCTCTCATTTCTCTTTACTTTTTCATTGAGGGCAATGTCATATTCAAGTTGGGGGATGATGGTTATATTTTCTTTTGTGCATTTCTATTTGACTCATAATTCATGCTTATACCTGTTTCACTTGATTGCATTACTTCACTTGATGTGACTTTTTGCTAGTAGGGTGATGATATTTGCATATGTTAATTGGAGAGCATAGTAGACTTGTATGAAAAGGGTTTATTGGGTAGATACTGGCATGCGATGTTTGCACGATGAGAGTTGTCTGTGTTTATGGTATTAGTACACTTGTCATGAGTATGCCTTAATTCACATGAACACACTATCATAGCGGTGATCTTTTTATTATAATCCCTGGTGTACATCATTGATAATAGCTAGAGTTGCAGAAAAGAATAAATGAGAAAAAAAAAAAAACCACTTGACTAGTTTGGGTTCGTAGCCTTTTTAACTCGAATTATTAAGCCCGTAGGGGTGTCTCTACACCTAATGCCCTAAAACCATCTGGTTTGGGAGTCATTGGCCCAAAACTTACTACATGGGTTAATTAGAAAGCTTAAGGGACTAGGACATTGCACAGTTAAGGAAAAATAAGAAGAATGACTAGTTCGGATTCGTAACCTTTTCAACTCGAGTTATTAAGCCCGTAGGGGTGTCTTTACACTTGGTGCCCTAAAACCGTCTGGTTTGAGAGTCATTGGCCCAAAACTTGCTACATTGGTTGATTAGAAAGCTTAATGGATCAGGACATTGCACAGTCATAAAAAAAAATAAAAAAATTGAAAATCTTGGCTGCAACAGGTTAGTATTTCTGTATATGTTGGGTGTTATTATGAGTTACACTGGGCTATTATAGTGGATAGTTAACTAATATGGAGATTGCACTTTACACTGAGGGTACTCATGACTTGTCTACTAACATGCACAAGTATAGGGAACTTTACTTTTGTATTAACTGAATTGTGGTTTCGACTCAATAGGTTCCTCATGCTTGTCCACTGTGCCTTTAATGACTCATAATGTCTCAATATCACACTGTAGTGGCACATAAGTTGATTGTTAGGTGGAGTAGTGTGGTCATTTGTTGTTGAGTATATATGAATATGTTAATGTTTGTGGGTATCATTTCTGGAAACCCTCACGAGACTTTACTCGTCCACTTGGGATAACCTTGTGGTTTAAAGGCTTGTTGCATATGGTAAATGCAACCGTTTTCCCACGAAAGAAGAAATAGATAGATTTTGTTTTATTTTATTTTATTTTACTTGCTTGAGGACTAGCAAGTAGTAAGTTGGGGGATGTGATTAAGGCCAAAATGTACATCATTGAGGCCGTTAATTAGAATTTCTTAACTTCACTTGCTGGTCAAACTGTATACTTTATGCGTGTTGAATGTCAATCAGGTTGTGTATCGTCGGAGCATAAAATGGGCAAAAAGACAGAATTTGGACAGAGTTGACTTTCCCGCACGTGCGTTGACTTTTTTTGGGAAAGTCAAACCGACGTTTTAAACCTGTTTGGAAGTGAGTAGAAGTATAAAAAGGTAAGGAAAAGGCTTTTCTAGGGTTTTGAACTTGTTTTGACCTAGAGGGAGAGGCTAGGGTTTGGAAGGGAAGAAAAACAAAAAGCTTCAAGGATGTCTCCCATGGTGGTTTATTCTCCATCTACCTCCTTCCACTCCTCCATGAGTGGCTAGTCTCATTTTCTAGGGTTTTGATGAAACCCTAGCCATGTAATTATTTAATTTTCTTTTTGATTTTTAATTATGTAAAGGTTTGAACATTTGTATGGTGATTTAGAAGTTTCTTTTATATATTTTTCATTATTTCTTCGAATATTTGACTTTCTGTGATTGTTGAATGTTATCCATACATGAGTTTTCTATTCCTTCACATTCAAGGTATGAGATGAACCATGCTACGAGGAACGAATCGTATCACTATCCTAGTTTAGAGTGAACGATTCGTATTACTTGAGATGGTTCGTGCTCGTACATTGAACGTGATGATCTTCTTGTTAAATGCTTTGAGCTTGTAGTTGCGAAGCATTAATCCGTTCAAACTATAGCATAATTGATTTCAATTAGAAACCCTAATTACGTGGCTAGTGGTGGATTCTTTGCCCTGGTTTTTCCCCCAATTCAGTAAACCCAATTTCATTTATTATTGATAATTTAATTCCTTAGTTTAATTTATTTGTTATTAATTTAGGCTATGAACAATCAAACTTTTAATCAAAATTAATTTAGGAATTTAACAATTAAATTAGTTTAATTTCACAATTGTCCCTGTGGATCGATACCTGGACTTGCCATTATTCTAAAAGAATTTGGTGTAGTTTAAGGATTATTTTTGGTGTGTTCAACGACCCATCAAGTCGTTGGGCTGTCATAGAAGATATAATACAGGGAGGGTTGGAAACTCCAGTCCTATCAATGACAAGCTCGGGTTGGTTTGGTAACCTGATGGAGACTTTTTTGGCTTTATAATCAATAGAGGCATGGTTGGCAGCCAACCAATCCATACCTAAGATCATATCAAAGTTTCCAATGCAGAAGGGAATCAAGTCTACGTATAAGGTTTTGCCTTTTAGGGATATAGCACAAGATTTGTATACATTAGCACTAAGGGCGAAATTACTAGAAGGAAAGACATAGACAATATATATCCTAAAGGTTTGGGTGTTGATGCCAGCTTGGTAACAAAGTGTGGTGCAGCAAAAGAATGAGGTGACCCAGAGTCAATGAGGACATGAGCTAAATCACCACAAATAGAAAGTGTACCTGACACAACGTTTTCGGTAACTTCTGATTTTCCAAGTACCAAGGCACAAGCCCTCCCTTGGCCATTTTTGGTCCTTCCTCTCTCTTCTAGGTCCTATGGGTTTTCTAACTAGTCCAGAGGGGTTGGTTGTAGGATTGGTTAGCTTTGGACAATCTCTCAGCAAGTGGCCAACTTGACCGCATTTCAAGCATGCTCCCGTGTCTTGATGGCATTGTCTCCAATGAGTCCTTCCATATGTAGGGCAAGTTGGAATGGTGCCACCTCTGGGGTTAGTAGAACCTTGATTACCTGAGCTGGTTGTGCCCGTATTCACCCTTTTGGGAGGCATAACACTGAATCTTCTGTTGTCTCTTTCCTAGAATCGCTTCTTTTGGCTTGGTTCCCCAGAATGCAAGGCTTTAATCCCCTTTTCTACAATATATACCCAGTCTACCACTTCCGCATAGGTTGGCAGTTTCAAAACCTTAAGCTTATTTTTGATTTTAGCATCTAATCCTGCTTTCAATTTTCTTGCTTTTCGAGCTTTGGTGGGGATGACATATGTTACAAACTGAGCGAGTTGTGTAAACTTGCTCTCGTATTCGGCCACCGTCATGGTTCCTTACTTTAAATGTATGAATTCCGACTCCTTCTGTTCCCGCAATGAATTTGGGAAGTATTTTGCATAGAACACTTCCAAGAATCTTGCCCAAGTCACAATTTCTTCTTTCTCTGGGTGAGAAGCTATCATTCCTGTGCATTATCTTTAAAGGTGAAAGTGGCAAAAGTAACCTTCTGTCTTTCAATGCAAGGTAGAGCGCGAAAAATATTTTCCACGTTTTTAACCCAAGCGTCTGCTACCATTGGGTCAGGGCCGCCGATATATGTAGTGGGTTTCAGATCCTGGAATTGTTTTATGGTAATCAGCTCTTCTCGCCGTTCCAACATCCCATTGTTAATGTTAGTCCACAAGGCTTGCAAAAAGCTAGTAACCGCTCTTTCCATGTTTCTTTCCATCGATTCAGTGCCACTGACTGATGACTTGCTTCCGTTACCATTATTGGCCATTCTATATAGTAATAAACGAGGCATTACATGCATAACGCAGCATATATATAAGTATATATAGCGCAATATATATATATATATATATAATACCAACTTTACTATTTTTACAATTAATATTACATCCTTGTTCAAAAGTCAAAATATGTTAGTGTCCCATCCTTGTGGTACAACAAAAAAAAAAAAAAAAAAAAAACAATTAAAAGGGGGGGGGGGAGGGGATTAGAACACATCATAGTTAGCGTACAAAAAAAGTTTTCTTCTACCAAATATAGAGTGGTTGGTCAAACGGGTCAAACAACCACGGGAAGTAGTGTTGCATAAAAAGCTCAAATTCCTATCCAAACTGGAACACACCAAAACACATCAACACTGCCTGGACTGTGAAAGTAGAGACAAACTGTATGTATCCTAAAAACGCTCGATCAACAATCCAGCCAGGTGTCTCGATATATGATAGGTCATTACTAAAATCAACATTTTGAATATTAATAATTTCCAACAGGTTAGGGACAGTGGTAAAAATGTAGTCCTCGGGGTACACATTTCCCCTTCTTGCCACAAAATCTGGGGGCAAAGGGCCTACGATGTAGTGTGGAGGTCATATCTTGGGGCAATGCTGAGGACACGAGTGGGTTCGAGAAAGTGTCCATGCGTACAGGCATGGCTCTGCCTCCATAGTAAGTATGGGACATTAGTAGGATCAGTCTGTATATAGATTGGCTGACCCATCAATTGGGCAAGGCCTAGATGCAGTCTCCTAATTATATCCTCTGATTCTTCCCATTCTTCAGGTGAGACGAGGGCGGGGTGCTCTGCTAAAATATCGTCCAAATTAATGGCCCTGAGCTCCTCTCAAAATACCTCGTCAAGGTTAATCTCGGATACTCCTACATCACCAGAATAAACGTGAGATTTTATATAAAAAGACTAACGTCACAGGTAAATATTTGTTATTTATTTTATTATGTAGACATTTTACTTTATTATATGTATCTAGCTATATAGTTTTATTTATAAATTTTTGAACTTTCTGATCAAATTAAAATAGGTTTTTTTTTTTTTTTTTTTTTTTTTTTTTTTTTCTTGAATGAATCATTGCTCTGATACCACATTTGTCATGACCCAATCCCAGGGGCTTAGGGCTGGAATCACAACTTACTAATTAATTCTAATCTTAATAAATTAAATGGCACAGGCGGAGGCAAATAAAAATAATTAAAAAGAAAAATTTACTTCATTCTACTATTTTAATAAGAGAATAAATCTATAGGGCTTTTATTTATTTATATTTTTATTATGCAATGATCGGACCTCAGTAAAAAAATAAATAAAATAAATAAAATAAAAGGAAAAAAAATAAAATAATGGATCAGCATCAATTCTTGTTCAGTTTCCACCACATGAGGTTACGGATCTTCCTTACATCTCGTCACTTAAAAGGATAACAGCTATAAGTACACAGCAGAGTGAGAATTATTATACTAAGAGTATAGGGAACACAAAATAACTATGGATAGTTAGTTAAGTTAAAACGTTTACATAACTTAATTTGAATAAACAAATTATTCAAAGTGGCAGAAACTGAAATTCGAAAATTATGTAAATAAATAACCATAACTACGGTACAGAACAAAACAGAATAGAGGTCACAGGAGTGACGGTTAGAACAAAGGTCAATGGATCCATGAGAAACAAAAGACCACAAAGTGGCCAAACAGAGACCAATAGTTATTTAAGTTTCCCAAGGTGTGGGACTCCCATGGTGGTACTTACAAAACATAATTGTTTATAAGGTTTTAGCCAAATATTTTTTAAAGTTTAAACAAACATATCCATGAGTTTCATTTTAAACAAATAGAGTTCAGAAATTAATCCACGTAATTAAAATATTAATATAATTTATAAAATATAACTTGTATAAAATAAATTATGGTAAGTCAAAACATACGTAAAATATATTATGGTGATTCAAGGTATAATATAACTCACCTTAAGATTGAGTCTTACTAATTTCTTCCTGTTTCCGTTGGTTTTCGGCCATTCCCTTGCTCTCTATTATTTTTTTCTTTTCCCATCATCTCTTTTCTTAATTCCCAGCCCCCTACCCTCTTATATATACACAAGCACATGATGCCTAAAAATGGTGACTCACTTCCCCTAAGGACTAGATAGCACAGATGGCGCAACATCTTTCTCCTGGAGAGATTTGCAAATCTTCTTAATTAATTGTTAGTTACTTGATGTTAGCCTTATCACTTGCTGTTAGTCTTATCAGATTTGGTATGCTTATTATTAGTATTACTATTGCCTACTATTATTATCATTATTATTCGTATTCTATATATTTATTTATTTATTTATTGTTTTAATAATATATTATCACATACAACCACAATTATTTATAGCTATAAATATTTATGTGGTATTTAATTAAACGTTCAGGGTGTTACATGGGATTTACAAACAAATGGATGGTCAAAGTGCTATCTTCTTGATGGACATATAAGGATGGTGATAAATCTCTGACTCCATTGTAGAATTTTCCTCGGTTCTAGACTTTGAAGCAGTGGTACACACTTCACATGGCAAACCTGCAGTTGAGTTAATATATTTGAGCTGGAAGGAAGATGTTTTATGGTAGTAGTATTTACCTTTTGGGTAGTAGCTACATACCCAGGGTTAGTATACATGTGGGTTACACTGGATACTACTTTTGGAGGGTTCGTGGGCTAGGTCACTGGACCTCTTTACCTTTAGTTTTGTCAGTGGTGTCATCCATTGTCTGTTTGTTAGTAAGTGGCCCAAGTCTATTGTTGGGCTTCTTGTTCATTGTAGTTCCTGACTTGCGGTTATTTACCGTGGGCTTACGATTTCTTCTATCAATAAGCATTCATGGGCTAAACAGCCTCATCTTCAAGTTTCGGATCTTCTGTTGGGCTTGATGAAGTAGCCGTTATGTTCTATTCAGCTCTTTCTGCCGTACTATTACTTCCTTCTCCTTGGCACGCTGGTACCGGTATCGATGCCGGTGTCTGTACAGTTTTAAGGTTGCAGTATTCTTTCCGATGTCCAACCTTTCCACAAGCAAAACAAAAATAGTGTAGATGTTCATATTCGATTACGTATATATATTTACCTATGGAAAATCTGGAGACTAGAGGCTTCGTAAGATCAACTTCAACGCAAACCCTGGCATATTTGCCTCTTGTAGACATTGTTGTATTTAGATAAACTTTTAGTGGTTTACATATCATATTGGCTATATGATAAAGTAACTTCTCATTATAATATTCAATTAGGAGTTGTGGGAATCTAACCCACAGTGCCGTTGCAACCTCCTTCGCTTCCGACGGCTTGAAGTCATGTTCCCACCTTCGAACTGTTAGGTAGTGGTCCATGATTATCCAAGGTCTTTCTGTGTAGACTCTGTTGCAGTTAGCTAACTGTTGGCTTTTTGGCTTTCGAAGGTTATTATTGTAATTGTGAGCGTGCCAGCAAGGATCAATCAGTCCTTACAAAAAATTAATTGCCAACCAATTATCAGATGATTGTGTTTTAGTTCTTTCAGCCTCAATGAAGAGGACTTTTACTAGTGGCTTGATTTGGGAGAATTAAGCAAACAATAATCAAATGAAGAACAATTGAAGCATTTCATTAAAATGAAAAACTTACAATGATCCAATTCAGTCTCGTAGAGGTTTACAGCAACAATCTACTTGAAACTACTCCTATGAATGAAGTGCAGTGCAGGAATTTTAAAGTACAAAAATGTAAAGAACAGGAAATGTAAAAACTGGAAAGGAAATAAAGTAGAATAAAACTGGTTTTATGGATCTGAGTTCGGGGGTTTTTTCTGGGGCCTTCTCTGCTATTTATACTTCTCAAGGATTACCATCGAACTGCACTTCTAACCGTCGAATCGTTCCTCCATGATCGCTGATCATGTTGCCTTATAGTTAGCTCCACTATGCCATCACTTGCAGTTAGGCTTCCCTCCTGATTTTGAATTTGAATGTGAGTAACTGTTGAAGCCACATCACTTTGCATCTCTTTATTGATCCAGTGCTACGCAGATCTTGTAAGAACCAATACTAACTACCACGTGTATGATCACGATCGAAAACTTGAATAGTCTTCCCATATTGCCCTTATTTTGCCACGCATTGAATTGTAATTGGCTTATACAAAATATGTAGCCAACATTACCCCCCACACTAATATACCCAATACTTGATGATATTAGTGAATCAAGGTCTTTTATCCACGTCTTAGAACGTGCATGGGCTTTGCATTCTTCTAGAAATGCAACCGTCATTCATCATTTGTATTAAATATTCTCTTTTAACCTTTTGAACATCCCCACCACCTTAGTATTCGAACAGACTGATACATCTTTTATGGCCAAACCAATTCTCTCTTCTATTGATCGAGTATACGAAGAGTCATCTGATGATGTTGTTTTTCCTCAAAAGAACCTTCATACATTGATTAGCCACCTTTACCCACTTTTCTATATTCAAGTTATGGAAGCTTTTGCAAATTATCAACCCTTGGACTACGAACGCACTGTCCACAATCCTTTAATTCAAAAATTTGCAAAAATGGACATGGGAAGTTCTTTTTTCTAATCTACAATCTTCTGCATGGGATGAGGCTGTGGCTTCTTCTTCTTCTGGGGCTTCTGGTTGGAGAAGCTGGTCGGAACCTGAGGCATGTGAGTTAAGGGAGCGAGTTAATCACCACTTTGTCGAGTTCACTGATCCTCTAGAATTCCCTTCTGATGCTCGAAGTTCGGTGGTTTATCCTTACGTGCCCATTGACTGCCGACGTAGTTTAGAGGACAATCTGCTTATAGCATAGTACACATCCTCCATGCCTATAAAGATAGTACAAGCTACCCGACGCTCAGAAGAGGCACATGAGTATAACCTATCGTTCTTAGCCTAGAAGGCGAGGCTTTGCTCTTTTGACTGGCTTGATTGTGTTAATGCCCCCCAGTTTCCTCCTTTTTTCGAAATGGAAGCTTCTATACCTCCTTCTCCGCAAAATCCCCGCTGGATAGAGAGACTGAGGCTTATCCTCTCTGCAGACAAGGTTTTTCTCTTCTATAAGCCTCCACCTTCTCCTACTCCAGCTCAGCGAAAGCAAGCCCAACTTCTGCTTGCGGCCTTTTTTCACTTACCTTTCAATGTTCTTGAAGACGATGTTCCTCTCAAGAACCTTCGATGGGCTTGTGATGTTATGACTCGGGGTTACGTCCTCAACCCCATCGCCCAAGCAGAACTCCAAATGTTTTTGGACCAACTCCCATTGCTTCTTCATTGGCATCGGACTTCTGTGGCCACCACCCAATCTTTGGACCAACTTTCATCCCTTCGAGTTCATACTCAATGCGAAGCAGAGAACCTCATCGAAGAATATAATGACTTCAAGAATAAAAACTCTGCGTACTGGGATGACTTGGATATGGATGAGCTGGAATAAGGGTTAAAAGAAACAGCATTTGAAATAAAGGCTGAGGAATTCTTTTATCAAGTGAGAGCACATCAACTTCAGCAGCCAAGCTTGGAGAAAATAGAAGATAGAATAAAAAAATAATAGAAATTTATTGACCATAGTTGGACCAAATTCCATGATCTTGTTATTTATTCCATTCCTTACTTTTATGAACTCAAATTTTTACCTAAAAAGGGCCCTTTGATGTAATTTCTTTTGTTTCAATACAACTAAGACTTTTCTCTTTGTTTGGCATGGTTTGACTTTATCTCCGTTTGTTTTTACAAGCAAATTTAGGGCTTCGAACTCAACAATCTCATCCGTCGAATCTAGATTTAATCATCTCAAATGAAATACAGTTGACAACTTTTGTTGGTTTCCACTTAGAATTAGTGCTTTGAATTTAACAATCTTACCCCTTAAAGCTTGTTTTAATCATATTCAACATATGGTCATATGGTTAGCACGATCAATCAGTTTTAAATTGATCATTTTTGCTTCGAACAACAGTCCATACTTTCAAAAATATGGAAACCCCTCTCAAGGGCTGCATTGTTTTAATCCGGAAAGCAATCTCTTCTTATCAAACCAACTATTGGTTTTGATACTTCGAACAACAATTTTCATCCTTAAGGGATCTCAAGTTTTGCTTCGAAGGATTTATTCTCACTAAGAAACCCTAAAATAGGCTTTCAATTTTGTTGAGGTACACAAATACTTGAGCTTTCTTGCATCCTTAGGTGTGGGATGTGCTTCGAAGTCGGCTCCTTGCCTTCGAAGCTATTTGTTATCTGATCTCAGTGTCAAAATTTGACTTCGAAGCCAAATGCTATATTTCGAAGCTGATATCAGTATTTGAGATATTTTTCTCTCCAAAACTATCAACATTGAGGGAAACCTTTCGCATCCGTATTTTTAGTGCTTTTTGTGAATTCCATCTGTGTCACATGACCAGGTATATTTTCAGACACAAAAGTTTTAAAACCTTTTTATTTCATGCTCGGAATTCACCTATTTGTCTATCGCACAAACCCTTTATCTCTACCGACCTTCCACTTTTCTCTACTCTCTTTCCCAACTTCGTCCTCTGAGAAAGCTTTCTATCAATGGCTTCTTCTTCGTTGAAAATACCGGTTATGGAGCGTGCGAGTCCGTCTGTGACCTTGAAAAGGATTATTGCCGAAGAGTGTAGTATAAGGCAAGTGAGAAAAGCACCATTGACAGACGCATCTTCATTCCCTGCCGTCACGAGCAGCAAGAGTATGTGCTTGGGCCCATCTTTAAAGAGATTCCTATTGAGCTTCCAACTCTATACCCACGTCTAGAAGACCATTGTCTCCTTTACGAAGGTCATCTTGACTGGGGAAACTGGAGGATGAACCGCCCCTATCGCTGCTGGCCCACGGTGAGATCTGAGTGGCAAGAATGGTATGATCGGGTTATCCCTGATAGGACTCTGGACCTTCAAGAGCTCTGCCTTTTCGATGCCCTCCAATTATCCAGGTTCACTATCTCAGAGGACCCTTTCTTAATACCTGTTGCCCTTTGCTTTTGGAATTCTGCCTTTAATTTCTTTCAATTCAAATATGGGATGATGGCCCCTACTGTTCTTGATATCTACCATCTATTAGGATTGTCCTCCATTGGAACCCCCTTTGGACCAGATTATCCTGACCTACTAACCCCTTTTTCCCTTCCCTCTCTTAACTCATCCTATAATGACTTTGTCAAGGCTAAGAATAAAAGGGAGGACCTTGTGACTAATAGGGAATTCTTTTCTTTCATACTATATTGGCTTTGCAAATTCCTTTTCTGTACCTCTTCTCAAAGAATCATGCCTGAATTCGCCCTTCTTGCCAAAGCCCTTGTTTTACAGAAAAAGGTGGCCTTAGCTCCATACGTTCTAGGTTACATATATAGAGCCTGTTCTCTTTTTTGTGAGAAACCCTTGGATGCCAATCAAGAGGGTCCATTTTGGATACTTTAACTTTGGCTTTTTGCTTATTTTACTGAGCTACAATCTAAATGCCTTAAATTTTTTGAGTCAAACCCTACTACTCATGGCATGAGGCTAGCCAACGCTTCACTCTATCCTTCTACCTTTGCTTTTTACTTCTCTTTCTTCCACCAACTTCCAGCTTCCCTTCCTTCTTATAGCTTTCATCCCTTTGAACCTACTACCATTGGCCCATCTTGGTTGAAAAACTTTCTAAGTGATAGGTTCTGTTCTTCACCTCATCACAAGAACATATAGGCCTCTATTCTGTTCCCCAGAGAGTTATTCATTGGGACTATGAACCCCAAAACTTACAAATGCATTGCTGAGCCCTATTGTCCTGCTCAATTTGCTAGGTAATTTGGCCTCTCACAAGGGGTCCCAATACCTTTCTGCAGCCAAACCAATTTAAGTCTTACCAGCAGGGATTTAAAAGTTCGAAGATCCAGACTAGAAGAAGCAACTTCTAAATTTATACAGGACTTGATTGAGTTTGAGTATATCCCTCTCATTCCTCAAGGTAACCTATTGAAAAGGTGTCAAAACTGGTGGGTGACCAATATGGAGGTATACTTGGCCATTCCTCCTCAAGACCTATTAATGGTGCTGGATGTGCCCCAAGCCAAGCCCAAAGGAGTTGGAGTTGTCACCTCTTCCACTGCTCCTACCACTTTAGTTCCTGTGCCTACCACCACACAGTCTATTCCTACTGCCTTAACTCCTCCTAGAGTTACTCGAGCTGCCTCAAAGAAAGGTATATACCCTTGTTTCTTTTCTCTTCTTCTTTATAATGCTTTTAGCCTTACCTCTAGTTCTTTTTTTTTAAGGTGGTGCGGGTGCTTCATAAGGAGATTCTCCCCAAAAGGTCCAAGCTTTAAATCTTCTCAGGAGCAAACAGCAACAAAAGAAAAGGAAACTTTTACTTGATCCTGAAGAGGAAACACCTGGGGTTCAGGCAGCAGAAGAAGAAAGAGTAGAACAAGAGCAAGAAACACCTTTAAAAAGAAGAAAGAAGATGACTGTCTCTCTTGCTGACTTCACTGGAGATCCTATCCATGAAGCATCTGCTAAAGCAGTGCAAGCAGAGCATTCCAAAGAGCTTATTGTATTCCAAAGGGCTGAGAAGAGGAAGCAACAGCAAATGCTCAGGGATGAAGCTGCCGCCGTTGATGCACTCTAGAAAGAGGTTACAAGGAAACAGCAAGCTGCTGGGCACTATACTCTTCGCAGCTTCCCAATCATAGCCATTACTTCTGAAACCAGTAAGCTCCTTTGTACTTTTATTCATCTTTCTCAAATTCTCAATGCTGAGGCTTGACATTGTTTTGTATTTCTTCTTTTGCAGCCACAACTGCTTTGCCTATTCTTCCAATAAGGACTCCATCAGTTTCAGTCGAAGTTGAACAACCTCAAGATGTAGAGCCCATTCAAATAATTCTCCCACTTCCTGGCCCTATATTTTCCATACCCTTCTTGAGGCCAAGTATTCATGCTCATTTTCCCTTTGGCTTAACTCCATACCTCCCTCATTTGTCTTTTGATTTTACTCAATTTGATTCTCCCTCGAGCACTGTTTCTCCTCCTCTTCCTAAGGAAATTCCAATTGCCACTTCATCTTTGATGGTAGCTGACTCTCACATTGAGGGTACTGGTGGCTCTCCAATCCATCATCCATTACCTTTGCCTAGCTCCAGTCTATCTTCTATTGATCAACTGGTAGCAAAAACTATAAAGACTGCTAAGGATACTCCACCTTCTTCTCTGATTCCTATGCAGTCTTTTTCTCCTTCCACCAAAGCTCTTTCTGCACCTTTCATGTCCACGGATGAGGTGGACATCGTCGAAGCCAAACTAGCTAGTCTCTTCGACATACCTTCCACCTCTTCAATGGCTAGCAATGAGACTGAGCCATTAGTTCTGGCTGATTCTCTGAGAAATTTTTGAGAGCTCTTCCACCAGTAGTAAAACTTCCCCACTTTCGATAGACTTGGACAACTGCCTGGAGCTACTAACATCCTTCTCAAGGATCCCTTTCGAAGCCTTACAGAAGCCTATAATAAAAAATGGCTTCCTGCAGTGTTGCAAGATTATTGAACAATCTGGCATGACTGTTTTAAGTCATTTATCTCAGGCAGCAGCTACCATAGATTTTTACATCAACATCTGTCATGCTGCTAAGGCTGCAGAGGAGAAGTTGCTGAGAGATCAGAGTTTTGTTTCTAAAGTTCATGCTGAAGTGTCAGAACTAAAAGAACAACATTCCTCTGTCTCTCAATTTCAAGCTCAACTTTTGGAAAAGAAGGCTCAACTTGAGGAAGAATTATCAGCAGTTAACCAAGCTTTGAACCGAACTACTACCAAGCTGCAAATCACTAATCAAGAGCTAGCTGATCGAAAGCAAGAAATGACTAGTACCATTCAATTGTTTCCATACCTCAAGAATAGAGCATCTATTGTAAAAGAACAATTTAAACACTGTACTGACTTTTGGGCCAATCTATGGCTACATGTATTCGACTCTTTATGAAATAAATTCTTATTTATCATTGAAGTGTTCTCATGTTCTTTTATTTAACACTTATTCTATTCCTTGTGTTTCCCACACGGTTGGAAAATAAGGCTTCAAATATCTGCCATTAATCTTTTTGGGATGTGCATATCCATTCCAATTTCTCAAATGGTATGCTCCAAAAGACAGGACTCTATGAACTTGATATGGTCCTTCCCAGTTAGGTGACTATTTGCCAAACTTATGGCTTTTAATCCCTATTGGGAGTATTGTCTTCCATACCAAATCACCTTCATCAAAGCCAATATGTTTGACTTTCTTATTATAGTTTTTCGCTGCTTTCTTCTTTTAGAAAAGAATGTTATTTAATGCTAGAATTCTAGTTTCATCTATACTTTCTAACTCCAAGCACATACTCTGATAGTATTGCTCAAGATCTAATTGATCTTGGCATCTCACCCTCAAAGACTTAACATTAATTTCCACAGGTAGCACTGCATCATGCCCATACACTAAGGCATATGGAGTGATTCCTGTACTTGATCTTGGAGAAGTCTTATAAGCCCACAATACATCCAACAACAAGTTATGCCAATTCCTGAGATTATCTTTCATAACTTTTTGAATTCCTTTTTTCAAAGACTTATTGGATGATTCAGCATGACCATTGGCTTGTGCATAATAAGGTGTAGAATTAACAAGACTAATCCCAAACTCTGCTACAAAAGACTTCACCATTTTTCCATCAAATATAGTCCCATTATCAACAGTTATAGTCTATGGGATACCAAATCTATGGATCAAATCTTTAATGAATCCAATGACTTCAGTCTGGTCTACGACCTTATATGGCTTAGCCTCGACCCATTTGATGAAGTAATCTGTAGCCACTAAGATGAAACAATGATGCTTCGAAGAGGATGGATGTATTTTCCTTATCATATCCATAGCCCATTCTCTAAATGGCCAAGGCTTCACAACTGCATCCAGGTCAGTTATGGGCATGTGCCTTATTGTGCCATGCTTTTGGCATGCCTGGTTGCATATTCTATGCAGTCTTTAAGGATAGTTGGCTAGTAGTAGGAATGCCTTCAAAGCAGCCATCTCATATTCACACCAGGCTGATAAGCACCACAGATGCCTTCATGAACCTCAGCCATAGTTGTCAATGCTTCCTTTGGGCCTAAACACTCCAACAATAACCCATCTCCCCCCCTTTTGTAGAGAGCATTACCATACATTATGTATTGCATAGACTGCAATTTAATTTTTCTGCTGGCTTTCCAGAAACTACATTATTGGATGCCTCCAATCTTGTTCTTGTAAGTCATTATGATTGACTTCCAGGACCACATTCCTTTTATTTAAGGGTGATATTAATTTCTGATATGTTGTTTGGCTTATGTCCCTTTGAGTATTATCCTTTCTCTTGAAATTCGAAGCTTTCTGAGCCACATCATTAGCTTTATTATTCAAGAACCTTGGGACATGAGTTACATTTGCTATATGAAATTGAGAAAACAGATGTAATGCAACAACATAGTATGGCAACATGCTTATACTTTGACATTTGAAAATCCCTTTCACTTGGTTAACTACCAACTGAGAATCTCCAAATATGTCAACTGCATGAGCTTGTAATCCGATAAGTATTTCCAGTCCCATTATTAAGGCTTCATATTCAGCTTGATTATTTGAACAAGTAATTTCATCCACTCTGAAACCATGTGTGGTTCCTACTCCTTGTGGTGACTTAATTACTACACAAATTCCAGTTAAACCATTGGCTTTTGACTCATCGAACCACATTTGCCATGGTTCAACACTAGCCATACCAAGTTCTATTATTTCTTGGCTTTCTATTTGACATGGATGGTTTGCCAAAAAATTAGCTAAAACTTGTCCTTTTATTGTCTTTTGAGAGACATATTCTAGATAAGGCTAGTATCCATTTACTAATTCTTCCCCTCAACATGGGTCTAGATAACATATATTTAACCAAATCTGTGGTTGCAATTACCAAGATAGTTGTAGACAAGAGATAGTATCTTAATTTCATTGCAGCAAAATACAATGCAAGGCACAGCTTTTCTACAGCTGAGTATTTACATTCACAAGAATTTAGAAACCTACTAAGGTAATAAACAGCTTGCTCCTTGCCTTCTTGATTGTCTTGGGCTAAGAAAACTCCCAATGAATCCTCTGCTGCAGCTATGTACAACTTCAAGGGCTTATCACCCTTTGGTGGCATCAGCACTGGAGGGTTGGTCAAGTAGGCTTTGATTCCTTCAAAAGCAGTATGATGCTCTGCTGCCCACACAAATTCCTCTTTATCTTTTAGCCTTAACAAGGAAGAAACTACTTTAGTTTTCCCTGCAGTATTAGAAATGAATCTTCGAAGAAAATTAACCTGTCCAAGGAACTTTTGTAACTCTTTCTTACTTGATGGAGGTCTGGCTTCAATGATGGCTTTGGTTTTATCATGGTCAATCTATATTCCTTTCTTGTGTACTACATAGCCCAAGAAATTTCCAAATGATATGCCAAAAGCACACTTAAGAGGATTGAGTTTCAACTTAAACTTTCTCATTTTTTCAAAAGATGCTTCTAAGTGAAACAAATGTTCTTCCATGGATTGGGATTTCACTACAATGTCATCAATATAACACTCTAAATACCCTCCAATGAGGTCATGAAAGATAGTGTTCATAGCCCTCTGATATGTAGCCCTAGCATTCTTCAGGCCAAATGGCATTTTAACCCATTCGAAGGTGCCAATATTTCCAGGACATCTGAATGTTGTCTTGTGGACATCCTCCTCTGCAATGCAGATTTGGTTATAACCAGAGTGCCCATCCATCATTGATAAAATTTGATGCCCTGCTGAACTGTCTACCAACAAATCTACTATAGGCATAGGATACTCATCTTTTGGAGTTGCTAGATTTAAGTTTCTGAAATCGATGCATACCCTCATTTTACTATTCTTCTTAACTACAGGCACAATATTGGATAGCCATTCAACATACCTGGCTGTCCTAATAAAGCCTGCCTTGAGTAGTCTAAGAATTTCCTCCTTAACTTCCTGAATCACTTCTAGACTCATTCTTCTTGGTTTTTGCTTGTATGGCTTGAAATTAGGCCTCATAGGGAGTCTATGTTCTACTACTAACCTATCCAATCCTGGTAGTTCATTATAAGACCATGCAAAACAATATTTATATTTCTTCAGAACAACCAACAACTGGTCCCTGTCAAGAGCATTCAACTAAGCACTTATATAGGTGGGCTGTTGTACAGAACCTTCTCTTAAATTTACTTCTTCGAAGGGGTCTTGTATCTGAGAACTTACTGAAGCTCCTTCTTTGATTCCTTCTGCCTTCGAAGCAATCTCCTTGCTTTGTTCTGCTCCCAGCTTTTTTTATTCAACATCTTTACCCTCCTCCTCATAAACAAAGTCTGTCCATAAGGCTTCTTCTTCCTGTATCTCCTGGACTTTTGTTTCAATGTCTAATGCACAGTATTTATCAAGGGCCAAAACCCTGGCCTGTTGCTGCTCCTACTTACAGCCAATTATCATAGCTTCTCTTTCTTGCCTTTGCACCTTCTGGACTATTGATTTTATATCCAATACTGAGAACTTAATTAGAACCAAAGACCTGGCTTCTTGGGTTTCATTTCTTGGCCTACAACCAGGCATCATTGTCATCCTTAACGACAAACTCTTCATCAGCACTTTCCTGAACTAAGTGCTTCAGGTGCGCCAATTCCTCATCAGCCGTCACTTCGGCTAATCCATCAGGTTTTCTCAGTATACTGAGTGGTGTCACTCCTTCAATATACAATTTGGCCTCTGCGAAGTCTGTACAAGCTATAAAGGGTTGAGGATCTGCATCGATTTCCTCTATCTCCCCATTGCCCAAGGCAATCATTATCTTCTGATGCAGAGAGGAAGGCACACACTTGTTAGTGTGAATCCAATCTCTACCAAGTAAAGCATTGTACTTAGCATTGTTGTCGATAACGAAGAATGTCGTTATGCAATCCCTGGTTCCCACACTCAGGTTGATAGGCAAAATTCCTTAAGCCATCTGTTTGTCTCCAGCAAAACTAGCAATGGTTGTGCTGGTTGGGATTAACCTGGGGTTCCTTTTTCCTAGTTTCCTCAAGGAAGATTTTGGAAGCAGGTTCACTGCTGCCCCATCATCCACCAAGACTTGGTTCAATTGTATCCCATCGAAGAAGGCCTTGATATACAAAGGCTTGACATGCTGTGTCATAAATGTCGTGGCATACTCAAAAGGATATGAGAGGTTAATACTCACCTCTTCTTCACTCTCGTATTCAATTTCCATTGGGGTAGCCATTTCGGCTCATCTTGCACCATACTCACTTGTGAGTCTTCACTAGAGACTGGAATTGGGTCAATTTCTTGACCCTCTTGGTTTTCATCTCCAGCTTGGAATTCATGTGGTAGTATATGTACCATATTCACTGATACTGAGGAAACAAGCCAAATTGGATGGCTGGTTGTACCTGTTTCTCCTCTTGGCCACCTTGTTCAACTACTTCAGAAGCATCTTCCATGCTGCATTTTGGCACTTTATTACTAACAAACTGCTTCGAATGGTCTGCTTCTGCTGGCTTTTCAACCAAAAATGTTTGTTCAGCCATGAAGGCTTCGAACATTTCTTCCTCAACCATTTCTTTCTTTTGGCCTAGCCCAACTTCTCCCTCTGTCTCGCTATCACTCTCCATCAAAGCCTTCTCTAATCATGCTAAATTGGACCTCTCTTTGGCTTTTAGTTTAGAGTGAACTTTGGCCAACTGTTCTCTACTGTAACCCATTTTGTCTTGTAGAGTTGACTTTGGACTATGGTCTGACTTTGGATTTTTCTTTCCTTTTGTCTGCCCCTCTGTCTGGACCAATGAAGAGCTTTCTCCACTTTCTTTCAGTTCTTTCTGGTACTGAGTGTACCTACGTTGGATCTTCCTCCTTTGTGATCTAGAAATTACTGGGACCATGTTTGGTTCCTTTGTTTTTGGATGCTTTAGTAACACCCAATTATTTGGGGCCACTAGGGGAGGTTTAACCATCCTAACCTGATCTCCAACAGCATTTCTTTGGGCAGGTATCTCCCTAGGTTTGTTCTGTATGACAAATCAATCTGGGACTCTAGGTACCCATGAACCCACCAACTCAGTCGTTGAGCTGTCTCTTTCTTCCTTCGAAGCCAGTTTCGATGCTGTCTGTGAATGCCATTACTTAGCCTTGACTCCTTATTTTGGGCCTAATTCAAGCCTTCCATGAAGGTGGCCACTTTCCATCTTGTGTGAGGCTGGTCTAGGGAGCCAATTTCTAGCTTTGCTCCCATAACTTGAACCTACTTCGGTCATTCTTTCAGGACAATTGCCTTCCATTCTGTAATAGTTAGGAGGTTTGGACTCATGTAAAGGCCTCTTACCCTTAGATTACATTCTAGTAGCTGCTGATCCAGCCATGACTGGCTGCTGCCTAGGACCAATTGGATATGGCCTTTTGTTATGAGCACTGGTTGGCTTAGGACGTCTCTGCACATCCCTATAGTATTGTTTTCCATCAATTAGAAGCCCTTTCAGCCACTTATAGCTCAACCTACACCTGTGACACATTCTTTGGATAACTGCTGCCTCTAAAGAGTCATCATCTAGTGCTTCCTCATCAGAGTCTTTTTCCTGACCTGTAGAGCCTTGTCCAACAATTGGTGAACTTCTAGTGTCTTTCTTGACAGTAGTCTGGCTGGCAACATGCATTTGCATATTGACCTCTTCCAATTCCTTCAAAGATAAATTCTGGAAGTCTGGTACAACAACATTAGCTGCACTTTCTCCAATTTTTGGGAATAGATTACTGTCGATCCCCATGGCCTTTTCTGCTTTAGCTGGGAATTTTAAACTTCCTTTCCGAAATTGTTCTTGGATCCTATCTCGAAAAACAATACAGTTTTTAGTCGAGTGAGACCAATAATTATGCCATTTACAATACACTTTTCCTTTAAGTTCATCTGGAGATGGAATTTTGACTCCTTCTGGTAACTTAAGGAAGTTAGCCGCAAGCAAATGATCAAAAATGTCATCTGCCTTTGTTAAATCGAAAGAGTATTTCCTATGAAGGTCTTTCTTTTTAAACTGCTGGTCAATTGTTGTGTCCTTATGAATTAATGCCTCAAAGATCACAGGTTCTTTCCCCACAATCTCTGCTGCACAATCTCTGCTGCACAATCTCATAATTAGGATCTCTATAATATGTCTTGTATGATGCATTATTTCAATCTTGTTCTTCCTCTAGTAATGCTTCATACCTAGACACCTTATAAGTTAGTTCCACTAAGTCTCTAAACTTAGTTGAGTCAAACTTCTTTCGAAGCCTAAACTCTAAGCCATTTTGAGCCAATCTCACGAATTCTGGCTCTAGTAGGATAACCCTACATTTGTTTCGTGCTCTTTTAAATCTGGCAATAAATTGAGCAGCCTTTTCATCAAGCCTTTGGCTCAACCTTGCCAAATCTTCCATGGACACTTTTGGCTCCGTTTGGAAGAATTGGGCATGAAAGGTCTCTTCCATTTGTTGCCAAGTCTGAATGGAGCCAAGCGTAAGGTTAATATACTATACAAAGGTTGTCCCTGTAAGAGAATTTGGGAACAATCTTAACTTCATGTAATTATTATTGGTAAATTCACCACATTGAGCAGCAAACCTAGTAATATGCTCCACTGTTGACTGGTTTCCATTCTCATAAAAAAGGGCAAAGTCTGGTATCCTGAATCCTCTTAGGTATTCATGTACCCTATCCACCCATTCTGGATATGGTTTCCTGTACATAGGAGTTTGAACCCCCCGAGCCATTGGTCCACACATCTCTCTAACAATATCAGCAATTTGGTCCATAGGGACCATATTTTGTGCTTGTTGAACCATTACTGGAGGAATAACCACGGGATTTGGTGGACAACCTTGTGCCTGGGGTTCTCTTGGTCCATAAGGTGGTATATTTGGGACTGGTTGTCCCTGTGGTGCCTGCTGCTGTTGGGGGTATGGGTGACCCCTTTGAGCCTATTCTACGAAAGGACCTGCGAAAGGTGTTGGAACAGGTGTTGTGTCTTTTCCAGTTGTAGGAAAACCTTCCAACCCCCCGGGTATAAATTCGAATGAAGGATTAGTGAACCCCCTCGTGCCAGGTATGGCTTCGAACATGGGATTTGGAACCATTCTTATGCCATTTTCTTGTATTGGGCCAGGTCCACCAATTTGCATGGCTTCACTGTTAAGTACTGAGGCATTTTGACCTGTTATAGGCCTCGAAATAGGTTCATACCAAGACTGAGGTGATGGTCTTTCATAGTTCTGATTACTAGTTTGACCATTAGAATGTCCATTAATTTGCATAGGCTGTTTATCTCTAGCCAATCTTTGCTGAGGGGGATTTGAAATTTCCTCCATGTGTCTTATGTTTGTTGGTTGATGGGTATTCATTCGATCCAAAAATGATGTTGCGCATCTTTCCATTGTGTTCATTAACTGCTATCCCATGGCATCTACTAGGCCACCCCATGGATTCATTGGCTGAGTAGATGGAACAGTGGATGGTCCAATTCCTTGGTCTCGTCCAATATTATGAATATATGATATTTATTCCGAAGTGCTGGTCTGTTCGACCATAGGTTCTGATAAAATTGGTGTCTCCACAGGATGTGTTATCACATTATCCTCTAGATTAGGTATTTCTATCTCTCCTTTTACGCCTTCTTCCAAGTGTTCATTTTCTCCTTGTCTTCTACGTCTAACCATTTCAATTTGTCCCACCAGGCGTGCCAAAAAAATATGTTGGTTTTTTGGCTTTCGAAGATTATTATTGTAATTGTGAGCGTGCTAGCCAGGATCAATCAGTCCTTACAGAAAATTAATTGCCAACCAATTATCAGACGATTGTGTTTTAGTTCTTTCAGCCTCAATGAAGAGGACTTTTACTGGTGGCTTGATTTGGGAGAATTAAGCAAACAACAATCAAATGAAGAACAATTGAAGCATTTCATTAAAATGAAAAACTTACAATGATCCAATTCGGTCTTGTAGAGGTTTACAGTAACAATCTACTTGAAATTACTCCTATGAACGAAGTGTAGTGCAGGAATTTTAAAGTACAGAAATGTAAAGAACAAGAAATGTAAAAACTGGAAAGGAAATAAAGTAGAATAAAACTGGTTTTATGGATCTGAGTCCGAGGGTTTTTTCTGGGACCTTCTCTGCTATTTATACTTTTCAAGGATGACCATTGAACTGCACTTCTAACCGTCGAATCGTTCCTCCATGATCGCTGATCATGTTGCCTTATAATTAGCTCCACTATGCCATCACTTGCAGTTAGGCTTCCGTCCTGATTTTGAATGTGAGTAACCGTTGAAGTCATATCACTTTGCATCTCTTTGCTGATCCAATGCTACGCAGATCTTGTAAGAACCAATACTAACTGCCATGTGTACGATCACGATCAAAAACTTGAATAGTCTTCCCGTATTGCCCTTATTTTGCCACGTGTTGAATTATAATTGGCTTATACAAAATATGTAGCCAACAGTAACATTTCAAATTTCACTAAGAAAAATCCAAGACCCAGATTTGTGGCGTCAAAATCTTCTTGTAATCCTCAAATCTTCTTTAATTTGTTTACCAAAAATTTGAATCCCACTGTTTTCCCCAGGAGACGGACTATAAGACAATTTTTCCATGGTTTGTGGATCAATGTCACTAGTCGTTGTGGGAGTTTGATTTTGGGTATCATTGCATCTAACTCGTGCTCTTGTTTATCTTCTGATATTGTCTCGTTATCCTCTTCATCAATTTGGAATTCGTCATCAGTGGAGAGCCGATCTAGATCATTATCAAAAGCCTTTCCGTTGTTCTTATTTGCTATAAGAGCTTGCTTAAAAGATTTCCTTTGATTCGCCCCAGGTGGTGTCAAATCCACTTCCATCTCTTGATTCGCTAGATTTGCGTCAGGTGGTGCCAATACCTCCTCTATTTTGACACATTTTAAATGCTATATGAATTAAAATCTCAAGGAAATTCAATATAATTATATTAAAACTGTGAAATTTGTTATATTTTTTTTTTCAAATTTTAAGGAAAATCAGTGTAATTTAGCTAAAATTTTAAAATAATAATAATAAGGGTAAATTACATTGACACCCCTTTTGTTTAGTTGAAATATCACTATTAGCCCTTGTATTGCTTGAAATATCACTAAACTCCCTTACTTTAAAATTTTGTGTAACATATGGATCCATCTGTTAATCAACCGTCACTTAATCCAAAGGAATTTATTGATATCATTGATTTAATATTATAAAATATCAAAAATACCCTTGTTAATCTTTTGTTTTTCTAATAAGGCTATACTACCTTCACAACCAAACATCGATTGTGAGAGATGAGATAAGGGTTGTTGTCCGGGCTGGCTTTGGGAGTAAGCCGACAAAACTGCCGCTTTGGGCCCAAACATTGATTGTGAGAGATGAGATAAGGGTTGTTGTCCGGGCTGGCTTTGGGAGTAAGCTGACAAAACTGCCGCTTTGGGCCCTCAAATTTGAGCTAAAAAATAAGGTCCCATTAAAATAAAAAAATTCATATAATATTGGGTAAATTTTTTTCCCCTATAAGACCTCAATTATTTTGATCACACTTAAATCTGAGCTCTTAACACCAAATTTAAAACCCAAAATTGCTTTTATATGTAGAAGATTCCCATTACTTTAATTTTAACTTACCAAAACTCAACTACGTTGAGTGCTTAATACCAAACCTAAAAATAGTATACTATTTTTTTTACTAGAAGTCTCTAAGTAATTGAATTTACTTTATCAAACTTCTCTCCCACCCAATTCACCATTTTGATATTGAACTTCTTTGGTCTTAATAATTTCTGTAGATTATTTTAAATTTTGTATCATTTCAAAATTTTACTTCTACTGTTTTGAGCTAAAAAATAGGGCCCTATGTAAAAAAAAAGTTCTTATAATATTGGGTAAAATTTTTTCTTAAGACCTCAATTAAATGAACTTATTTTTTATCACACTTAACTCTAAACTCTGAACACCAAACTCAAAAACAAAACTACTTTTATATGTAGAAGATTTTCATTACTTTAATTTTAACGTATCAAAACTCAACTACTCCTTAATACCAAACCTAAAAATACTATTTTTATTACTAGAGGGCTCTAAGTAACTGGTTTTACTTTACCAAACTTTTCTCCTACCCAATTCACCATTTTGATATTGAACTTCTTTGGTCTTAATATTCTCTATAGATGATTTTAAATTTTGTATTATTTCAAAATTTTACTTCAATTGTTTATTCACTTTACTTAAAAATTAAAATTTTCATAATTGAATTGATTGTTGCTTATTAAATTATGGAATATAATATTTATTTAATCATACTTCTTAAAAAGTGTGGGGATATATTTTCTGAATACCAACACGTGGCCGAGGTGACGCCGACGTGTCAGCCGGGTTGCCACGTGTCCTGGTTGTGGTGCCAAGGTTATCTTGGCTAGGCTAAAATTATCTCCGAAGATACCGGAATCCGGGATAAGCGGATAAGGGACAAGAGTCCTAGAATGAGAAAGGACCTCAACTTGGATAAGGATAAAGCTCTTAGAGAGTTTATCTTTATCTATAGAAGAGTCCAAGATTAGCAGTAAGCTGAAGTCCATTGAAGCTAGGCTTCTATTGGGACTAGGTTTGTATTAACTATAAAAGAGAGGCACCCCCATGGGTCTAAGGTACGCAATTTATATTTAGAATAGTGAGTTAAGTACTATTGATTATCTTTGAGAGATATTTGATTACTAACTTAATCATCGGAGTGTCTTCGAGTGGACGAACCACCACCGGAATCTCTTCTTTCTGTTGTAGGTCGTTCGGGCTTATCCTATTCTGCCAATACTCTCTAGTTGAATACTGAATTGGCAGTGTGGTCAGAAATTGACACACACAATTTGGCGTCGTCTGTGGGAACAAAGAAGAATAGATGGCCAATGACGGACAGAAAGAAAAGATAGGGGATAACACTCCTACTGGTAGTGGGAGACCTATTGACCTTGATGTCGAAGAAGACAATTGCAACGAAGAAACTCGTGACCAAAATCACGGAGTGAAAAACGTCGGCCAGGAAGGCGACGTACCAAAGAAAACAGACCAAAGCGGGTACTATAACAAAGATAACCTCCAGGTATGGAAAGAAAGATGCCTGCGGAGGGACGATGAGGTAAAGACCATGGCGAATAGATTGGCGGACCTACAAACAATGGTCAATTTCATGATGCAAAATAACGTCATGCAGCCACCGTTCCCGCTGCAGGACACGTCGATTCCAGCGGCCAATACCCATAAGGGAAGGCAAAAAACAATCCCTGTAGCCCCCCAGCACGCCAGGAGCGAAAGACACTCCCACCGGCCTTCAAGGGAGGTCAGGCGAGGAGAGGAGAGCCAAGAAGGGAAGAATCTCAAAGGACACATCACACCAAGGAGGCAGACCCTAGAGAACATCGGCATGTTCAAAAGCAGGAGTTGTGCTTCGATGCGACCAATGGAGAAAGGTCAAAAAAGGCTCACAACAAAGCTGAAAATAGTACACCTAAAAGACTGAAATCAGGAGATAGCCAAGCTCCTGGGCAAACTAAAGAGAACTTAAGAGATTACCTCAAGAGAAAGCAAGAGCATGTCGAGGTAACTTCAATAGTTAAACCGAAAACACCATTCTCGGTAGAGTTAAACAAAGTTGAGGCCCCAAAAAGATTCAGTATGCCGAGGTTCCAGATATATGATGGTAAGTCGGACCCCAACTTTCACATCAGATTATACCTGAACTCAATGGCACTGTACACTGGGAACGAGTCGTTGCTCTGCAAGGTGTTCCCCTCATCCTTCGGGGAGATTGCATCGGACTGGTTTCACAAATTGCTACCGGGAAGTGTGAAGACCTGGGAAGGCCTGGCCGAGATGTTCGTGGCCAGGTTCGTGACAAACAAACTGCAGCCATTAAGGGTGGATGCCTTGATGACTCTAAGAATCAGTGAGGATGAAGGCCTTAGGGCCTACGCAAAAAGGTATTATAAGGTGTTCAACTGAATACCCGAATGCAACCAAGAGGTGGCTGTCGTGTCTTTCAAGAACGGCCTGAAAGATGATTGCGCACTACGAAAGTCATTGGCAACGACATTGCCAAAAAGCAATTGAGAAATACGCCAGAGTCGAGGAAAACACGCCAGGGATTAAGGCGACAAAGCAGGAGAAAGCAAACGGCTCGCCGAAGCGAGGCCGAGGTAACAACGGATCCAACAAACAAGCGATAGGACTGAGAACCGCACAAGCAGTCACGACTGTGTTCTGAATACCAATTCACAAAGTCCTGGATAAAATCCGAACCCAACCTATTTCAGAGCACCGGCAAGGGTTCCAAGAGAGTATATGGAAGAAGCCTTGGGAAGCGTTATGCTTACTATAACGAAGATGGGCATCTGACTCAGGGTTGCAGAGCCCTAAAGTCACACCTGGAAGACCTGGTAAGGCAAGGCCATTTAAGGGACCTTGTAGATGAGGCCAGGACAAGAGAAGAACAGGTAAGACTGCCTCAAGCACCAGCAACTCCACTTCCCCTAGCACAGCAGCCGCAGGCAAGCGGACCTCGGGTAGTTAATGTAATTCACTCGAAGGTCAACGAAAATGAAATACGGGGGGAGACCCAGAAGGTAAAGCACTTGCAGCATGTGTACCAGGTCTGGCAGAAAAGACCTCGGGCCGAGGAATGCCAGGGACCGATGGTGTCCTTCACTGAAGCCGACCTTGAGATGGTACAACATCTGCACAACGATGTCTTGGTAGTATCCCTCCAAGTTGGGAAGTGCCAAGTGAAGTGCATCCTAATTGATGTCGGGAGCTCTTGTGACATTATGTATGTTAGATGTTACAAGGAGCTGGGCCTTCATCCTAATGATATGGAGTAATCCAATAGCCCAACGGTCGGGTTCAATGGAATGCCGACATGGCCACTGGGCGCAACAAGCTTGGAAGTGCAGGCTGGCACTAAGAAGATAAAGACAGAGTTCACTGTAATCGACACACCCTCCCCTTACAATATTATCTTGGGAAGGTCATGGTTGCATGCAATAAGGGCTGTTCTCTCAACATTGCATCAGCTACTGCGGTTCACAACAAAGCATGGGATAAAAGAGGTCAGAGGGGATCAGCTGCAGGCAAAGAACTGCTCCATGGCAGCAATGAAATCCACCTGCAGCATACGAGAACTAGAAAAGGCAGAGATCGAAGATGAGGACGTGGAGGTCCTAGAGGATGTCGGCAAGGAGCCAGTCGAGAAGAGTTAAAAAGCCCTATAGAAAATCCTTATCCAGTAGGGGGATGAAAAACGCTTCTTCCTTTTCGGCTCAGGCTTAACCGAAGAAGAGGAAAAAGAACTGGAGTGTTTCTTGAGAGCAAACATTGAAGTATTTGCTTAGACGCCTTACGAAATGCCAGGCATCGACCCCGAGGTCACTTGCCATAAACTGAACGTAGACAGGTCGGCCAAACTTGTAATCCAACAGGCAAAAAGACCGACGTTGATGCATATTGAGGCAGTGGAAGAGGAAGTAGACAGACTTTTGGAGGGTAAAGCCATTCGAGAGGTAAATTACCCAACATGGCTATCGAATACAGTGGTGGTGAAGAAAAAGAATGGTAAATGGAGAGTCTGCGTGGACTTTACCATCCTGAATAAGGCCTGTCCCAATGACAGTTTCCCATTACCCAAGATAGACCAACTGGTGGATGCCACTTCAGGGCATAGAAGGATAAGCTTCCTGGATGCCTATAAGGGGTACCATCAGATAGCCATGTTTCCCTCAGATGAGGAGAAGACTGCGTTTATCACCTCAAAAGGGTTGTATTGCTACAAAGTAATGCCTTTTGGGTTGAAAAACGCAGGAGCAACTTACCAGAGATTAGTAACCAAAATGTTCAAACACCTTATTGGCCGAACGGTGGAAGTTTACATCGATGATATGGTCATGAAGACCAAGGAACCTGAAGGTCATCTGTCTAACCTAAAAACAGTCTTTGATATCCTTAAAACATATCGGCTCCGACTCAATGCATCCAAGTGTGCATTTGGAGTTGGATCCGGTAAGTTCTTAGGATACCTGGTGACAAGAAGGGGCATTGAGGCCAGCCCGGATCAGATTAAGGCCATCCTAGAATTGAAGAGCCCGACGTTGGCAAAACAGGTGCAGATGTTGATTGGAAGGGCTGCAGTCCTGAACAGGTTCATAAGCAGAAGCTCTGACAAATGCAAACCCTTCTTCAGCTTAGTGAAGAAGGCCACAGACTTCTTATGGATAGAAGAGTGCGAAGTCGCCTTGGCCAACTTAAAGAAGTATTTGACCACGGCTCCAGTTCTCTCAAATCCAGAACCTAGAGAGGAGCTGTTCCTGTACTTAGTAGTTTCAGGGCATGCAATAAGCGCAGTGATAATCCGAAAAGAAAAAGGGGAACAAAGGGCTGTTTACTATGTAAGCAAAACCCTGGCTGATGCAGAAACCAGGTATTTACCCTTGGAGAAGTTAACACTGGCCCTAGTAATGGCTTCTAAGAAGCCGAACCATTACTTTCAAGCCCACAAAATTGTGTTGCTGACTGAACATCCTATGAAGTCCCTGTTACAGCTGACAGGCAGAATAGCCAGATGGGTAGTGGCCTTGGGCCAGTATGACCTGGAATACAGACCCAGAACAACAATCAAAGGCCAAGTCTTGGTCGACTTCGTGGCCGAATTCACACCAGGAGCCATCGTACATCAGGCTCCGTTGAGCCAAGGTGAACGATATCCAAGCGAGCAAAGAGGAGCCCAGCCAAGGGCCATAGAACAAAGGAAAGAAGAAAAAACCAGGCCCTGTAGCATTTACATCGGCAACTCCTTTTGACTGTTTGTTGATGGAAGTTTAAACCGACAAGGAGCGGGGGCAGGAGTAGTACTGGTATCCCCAGATGGGCAGATACTAGAACAGTCCATTCGTTTGGGGTTCAAGGCCTCAAACAATGAAGCAGAGTATGAAGCACTGATTGTAGGACTGAAACTAGCAGTGGCAGTAAAAGCAGATGAGGTGATAGTCTTTTGTGACTCTCAACTTATAGTCAACCAGACAATAGACGAGTTCGCAACCAGAGATGAACGTATGTCGGCATACGCAAAGGAAGTAGGCAGGTTGGTGGCCTTGTTTTAGAATTTGCCGACTACAGCAGGTTAGCCGCGATGATAACAGTCACGCCGATGCCTTGGCCAACCTGGCTACTGCAATATAACCTGGAAAGGCAACGACGATAATGGTCAATTACTTGTCGGGCCCGAGCATCGAATCATTGACCACGAAACGTAAAGCAATGTGAGTGGACATGGGACCAAGCTAGATGGACGCAATAATAACATTCCTGAAAGAAGGAAAACTACTAGATGATCACAAAGAAGCACACAAGATCAGATTAAAATTGGCAAGATTCAGTCTGACAGCAGAGGGACATCTCTACAGAAGATCCTCCACTGGACCCCTTTTAAGGTGTGTACATCCCTCACAAATTGAAGATTTTTTATATGAAATACATGAAGAAATATGTGGCAGCTACGCTGGGGGCAGATCACTTGCTCATAGGGCCATTACCCAAGGGTATTGGTGGCCCTACATGTAGAAAGATGCAGAAGCCTATGTCAAGAAGTGTGACAAGTGCCAAAGGTTTGCACCATTGATACACCAACCAACAGCAGACTTAAACTCAGTATCTAGTCCTTAGCCGTTTGCCCAATGGGGCATGGATCTTGTTGGACAACTATCCCAAGCAACTAGGCAAATGAAGTATCTACTGGTAGCAACAAATTACTTCACCAAGTGGATAGAAGCTAAACCCCTGGCCAAGATCCGAGACGTGGATGTAAAAAGCTTCATATAGAATAACATCATCACTAAGTTTGGGATCCCAAGAGCAATAGTAGCAAACAATGGAACACAATTTGACAGTAAGCTAATCAAGAGCTTTTGTGCAAAGTTCAAAATCAAGAATTACTTTTCAACCCTAAGCTTTCCCCAAAGCAATGGACAAGCAAAAGCATCCAACAAAGTTATCTTGGATGGGATAAAGAAAAGGCTGCAAGCAGCAAAGGGAAAGTGGGTGGATGAACTGCCAAATGTACTCTGGGCATATCAGACTACGTCGAGAAGATCAATTGGGGAATCCCCATTTGCCATGGTTTATGGCACAGAAGCAGTCATTTCTCTAGAAGTCGGCATCCTAGGGATCAAAACTCAGGGAGTAGAGAATGAGACTAATGATGTATTATTAGCCCGAGATCTGGATCTACTAGAAGAAAGAAGGAGAGAGCTGCAATTCAATTGGCAGCGTACCAGCAGTAGCTTGCCAGGGCCTATAAAAAGAAGGTCAACCCAAGGGAGTTTCAAATCGGTGACCTCGTCTTGAAAAAGATCGTCGGCAACAAGAAGGATCCTAGAGAGAGCAAGCTTGGCCCAAATTGGGAGAGACCCTATAGAATCATCTTGGTGTTGGGCAATGGGGCATATCGGCTTGAAGATAACGAGGGCAAAAAGTTGCCAAAGCCCTGGAATACTTGCAATCTGAAATTTTTCTATCATTAGATTTTCTTGTTTTTTGTTATTTGCCGAAGTAATAAATAAAGTTTTAGCATGATTTTTCTACACTTATGATTGATAAAGATACTTGACGAGATTTATGGAATACACGCATAATGAGAACCCAAGTGCAACTTAAGTTCACATTATGGGGCAAAGAGTTGGAAAATGGTTCCTGGAAAGATAGAATATACAAGCTAAAATTAGTTTAACACTTATTGAAATTTGAGAAAAATTTACAAGTTGAAGTTAAACTAAGGTTATGTCTAATACTTGTTGAAATTTGAGAAAAATTTACAAGTTGAAGTTAGACCGAGATCATGTTTAACACTTGTTGAAATTCGAGAAAAATTTACAAGTTGAAGTTAGACCAAGATCATATTTAACACTTGTTGAAATTTGAGAAAAAAATTACAAGTTGAAGTTAGACCGAGATCATGTTTAACACTTGTTGAAATTTGAGAAAAATTTACAAGTTGAAGTTAAACTAAGGTTATGTCTAGCACTTGTTGAAATTTGAGAAAAATTTACAAGTTGAAGTTAGACCAAGATCATGTTTAACACTTGTTGAAATTTGAGAAAAATTTATAAATTGAAGTTAAACTAAGGTTATGTCTAGCACTTGTTGAAATTTGAGAAAAATTTACAAGTTGAAGTTAGACTAAGATCATGTTTAACACTTGTTGAAATTTGAGAAAAATTTACAAGTTGAAGTTAGACTAAGATCATGTTTAACACTTGTTGAAATTTGAGAAAAATTTACAAGTTGAAGTTAGACCATGATCATGTTTAACACTTGTTGAAATTTGAGAAAAATTTACAAGTTGAAGTTAGACTAAGATCATGTTTAACACTTGTTGAAATTTGAGAAAAATTTACAAGTTGAAGTTAGACCAAGATCATGTTTAACACTTGTTGAAATTTGAGAAAAATTTACAAATTGAAGTTAAACGAAGGTTATGTCTAGCACTTGTTGAAATTTGAGAAAAATTTACAAGTTGAAGTTAGACTAAGATCATGTTTAACACTTGTTGAAATTTGAGAAAAATTTACAAGTTGAAGTTAGACTAAGATTATGTTTAACACTTGTTGAAATTTGAGAAAAATTTACAAATTGAAGTTAAACTAAGGTTATGTCTAGCACTTGTTGAAATTTGAGAAAAATTTACAAGTTGAAGTTAGACTAAAATCATGTTTAACACTTGTTGAAATTTGAGAAAATTTTACAAGTTGAAGTTAGACTAAGATCATGTTTAACACTTGTTGAAATTTGAGAAAAATTTACAAGTTGAAGTTAGACCGAGATCATGTTTAACACTTGTTGAAATTTGAGAAAAATTTACAAGTTGAAGTTAGACCAAGATCATGTTTAACACTTGTTGAAATTTGAGAAAAATTTACAAGTTGAAGTTAGACTAAGATCATGTTTAACACTTGTTGAAATTTGAGAAAAATTTACAAGTTGAAGTTAGACCAAGATCATGTTTAACACTTGTTGAAATTTGAGAAAAATTTACAAATTGAAGTTAAACTAAGGTTATGTCTAGCACTTGTTGAAATTTGAGAAAAATTTACAAGTTGAAGTTAGACTAAGATCATGTTTAACATTTGTTGAAATTTGAGAAAAATTTACAAGTTGAAGTTAGACTAAGATTATGTTTAACACTTGTTGAAATTTGAGAAAAATTTACAAATTGAAGTTAAACTAAGGTTATGTCTAGCACTTGTTGAAATTTGAGAAAAATTTACAAGTTGAAGTTAGACTAAGATCATGTTTAACACTTGTTGAAATTTGAGAAAATTTTACAAGTTGAAGTTAGACTAAGATCATGTTTAACACTTGTTGAAATTTGAGAAAAATTTACAAGTTGAAGTTAGACCGAGATCATGTTTAACACTTGTTGAAATTTGAGAAAAATTTACAAGTTGAAGTTAAACTAAGGTTATGTCTAACACTTGTTGAAATTTGAGAAAAATTTACAAGTTGAAGTTAGACCAAGATCATGTTTAACACTTGTTGAAATTTGAGAAAAATTTACAAGTTGAGTTAGACCGAGATCATGTTTAACACTTGTTGAAATTTGTGAAAAATTTACAAGTTGAAGTTAAACTAAGGTTATGTCTAACACTTGTTGAAATTTGTAAAAAATTTACAAGTTAAAGCCAAGGTTGTATTAAACTGAGTACTTATGTACTTGCCGATGTAAACCGTTGGTGGGTATAGCCGAGGTATTTCACCTCGAGAAAATTACACAGTTAAAGTGTGCATTTAAGATATGAAAAATATTCTAAGTATGGAATCATCCAAGAGCAATAAAGAGAAGACAAAGATACAAGCATTCAGGAAAAGAAGTTGTATTAGCATTCAAAAGATGACATGTCGGCCAAAGCTTACAATTGTTCCAAAAAGAAGAAAAACAAAAGTACAAAATACAAAGGAAAAGGACATCAAAATTAAGACTCTTCGGCAACACTAGATGGTTGGATTTGAAGTTCAAAAGACTGTTGGGAGGACATCTCGACAGCCTTCTCAGCTGCTAGCTCGGCATCTATTTCTTGAAGGGTTTGATCGAGGCTCTTGTCGGCGAGAGGCACGTCCGATGATGCCTTCTCAGGAGTAACATCCTTGGGAACCTTCTCACCCTCCTCATCTTGAGTCAAGTCCAGGACTTGCTCATTTGGAGTAAGGGACTTGGCCCAAGCAGCTTCCTTTGACTTCATCACCAAAGCTTCCTCCTCAGACTTAGAATTGTCGTCGGATTGGTTTGGAGTTGGAGGGAATAGCAAGGCGAGGACGTCAGTGTTCCTGAGGCGGGAGTCCTCGGGGATTTCGAGCTTTTTCAGTAAAGTCATCCAACCAAGGGTGAAACCCTTGTTGCATGCCTGCTTCACCTATTTCTCGTAGTCCGCCGTGACATCGGCTACCCCCTCATTGTATCCCTTCTCATCGGCGGCCTTGAGCTTAGCATCTTTGGTGGCCAAGGCGTCTTGGAGTTCCTTTTGGGCCTCAGCTGTCTTATCTTTGGCCTCTTTCTTCTGGGCCTCAAGGACCTTGTTTATGACCTCAGCGGCATCCGCTTTTTCTTTAGCATCGTCTTTGGCTTTGACAGTAGCCTCAGCCTGGTCTGCCAAAGTCTTCATTTTTTATTGCAAGTTTTTATTGGTCTTCTGCAGACTAGTAACCTCCCTAGTCTTGTCGGCCAACGCCTTCCTTGTCTTAAAAGATTGCATTGAGAAGGAGTAGGCGTACTGGATTGCCTGAAGAAAAATGGACAGAGCAGAAGTTATTAGAAAATTTTCTAAGTATAAAAAAGAAAGAAAGATACCAAGTGTGAAGACTTACTTGAACAGAACGCTGGAGCATCAGAGCAAAGTTTTCATACTCGCTCATATCGGCGTTTCAGTCGAGATCTCCAAGAAGGAGCAAAGCTGTGCTAAGAGCAACGCCGACATTAACGTTGTCGGCACTATCGCCAGCTCAAGCTGGCCTGTCCTCCAGAGTGATTTGAGGGGCCCAGGGGGAGTTAGACTTCATGGAGCCCGAAGCTGTTGCAGAAGATGACCTCGGCCTCTTTGATCTTGTGGACTTGGATGGTTGGGCCTCGGCAGGCCTCTTCTCGGCGGCAGATAGGGCCTTATCACTCTCAGCCAATTTGGAAATTGGCAAGGTGTCCTCAGTATCAATCTAAGTCACCGTTGCCTTTGGCTGAGCCTTCTTTATTCTTTTTTGTTTCGGCTTTGGCTAAGATGGTCCTGGTTCAGTGTCAACAGTGACTGGGATGTTGGCCAAGAGGTCCTTAGCAACTACTTTCTGGCGGCCCATCTCAGCGGCAAAAACTGTTCGGCGTCGTCGACGGCGTTGAGATGGCGGGATCAATTGTGAAGCCGAGATAGATGGTTGTTCTGCTGGATCTGAGGTTGAACCTTGATTTGGGCGAGATGAAGAAGATGTTGGTGAAGTTGTCACAGAAGGGGGAGATTGGCTTTTCTTCCTCTTTGGGACGTCAGGGAGTACCGATTTGTAGGTTGGGATGAAATTGAGGACCAAAGGGGCTCTGCGCTTGTGGACTGGAAAATCCAAAAGCTTCTTCAAACCCTTGCTGGGGAAAAAGGACTTTCGGAAGCCTTTTTTTGGTTGGGGAAGAACTGCAAGAAAAACAAACATTAGAACAAACAAAGTATTGAAGACTTTAAAGACAAAGTAAGTATAAATACTAGGCTCTTACCATTACTCTCTATAAAAACTGTTCGAGGAAGAGGGTAGAGGTGGAGGTCCTCATCTGGAGCGAACTCCCAATTCCCCGAGATAATGAAGTAATCATCCCCAACTTCCTTATTGGAGTCTGGGAGGTCGGCAACAATTTTGTACTCTGTACACCTCGGTTTGAGGAATTGATGGCAAGCTACATTGGGTTCAACTTATAGTAATGGATTATCTCACGAAAGAGGATGTTGAGGAGGAGCCTAAGACTGCACTCGATAAAAGCTACAACAGGGAAGGGCATAGAATCAATTGTGGACATGATAGAGTCATCCTCCCCAGCCAACCTCAGATGAACGTCAGCCGGGATGTCAAACTTTTGCCTAAAGTGCTCTAACTTGGTCAGGGTATCTACCCTATGCTTCCACATACCCATGATATCGGCTTAATTGGAGGAGTTGGATTTTAGAGGGGAGTGTTTTGGAGGGTTTTAAGGACCTCAACTAAAGCCTAAAAATACACAGAATCTGTGAGGAATTGTTTCAGTTTTTCCTAAAAAATTGGTGGGTTCTACAAACAAATCCCAAACCTAGATCTATGGAAACGAAGATTGAAGGCACGAATCTGGAAAATCACAGAAAACAAAAAAGCAAGAATGTGTTTTAGAATCAAGAACAGTGGTGAACTATCAAAAAAATTGTAACAAAATGTGCACAAGGGCGCGAGGCCAAGGACAGTGGCAAAAGTAAGCAAATTTGTGAACAGTGTATGCGTATTCAAGACACAAATTGGGCAGAAACAAAATCGTAAGGTAAAGGTGCTCAAATACATGATTCATAAATCAAATACTTGAGCAAAACAGCAAATGGCAACAAATAATGAAGCAAAACTTCTTGAAGAGCAACGAGAAATTAGAATAAAAGGGAACTGTGACTTACCCAAAAAAAATGAAGCTGAAGTAAATTTTCGCCGGGATCAAGCGGTAGCCGGAAGCAAGGAAATATGGCAAAAACCTCGCCGGAGGAGAGAGTCAGGCTGGTGGCAGAAAGCTTCGTAAAAGCAATAATGGAGGATTTGAAAGAAAAAGCTAGAGAGAGAAAAAGCTTCAGAAATAACGATGTAAAGTGAAAAGACGAAGAGAGAGGACACTGGTTTTGTCAAAAATGTGAAAAGATGGCAAAATGGAATTGATGAGCCTAGAACGACGAATTTGTCAGACGGCGCACGTAGGCGCAAGACGACTTACAGGCATGTATCGAGTACGATCCAATGAGGAGAAGACACATGACAAAAACGGTTGATGTATTTTGCATAACAGCTCACACGCGTGATAAAACTCCTGGAGTTCTTGGTTTAATGAAGCAATGACATCGGCTGATAAGAGAATCTCGGCTAAATAAACTCGAATAAGCTTGGTTAAAAATTCTGAAACCTTGATGAGACAAGATTGCAAGACCTGGCTGTGTGAAGTCGATGCATTATGACCTCGGTAAAAAGATGATACAGCGAGACAGCTAACATGCTATATGATATGACGATATAGGTTCCATCACCTCAGGATGCCAAGGTAATAGAACCTGGGGGACAGTTGTGGGGATATATTTTCTGAATACCAACACGTGGCCGAGGTGACGCCGATGTGTCAGCCGGGTTGCCACGTGTCCTGGTTGTGGTGCCGAGGTTATCTCGACTAGGCCGAGGTTATCTCCGAAGATACCGGAATTCGGGATAAGCGGATAGGGGACAAGAGTCCTAAAATGAGGAAGGACCTCAACCTAAATAAGGATAAAGCTCTTAGGAGTTTATCTTTATCTATAGAAGAGTCCCATATTAGCAGTAAGCTGAAGTCCATTGAAGCTAAGCTTCTATTGGGACTAGGTTTGTATTAACTATAAAAGAGAGGCACCCCATGGGTCTAAGGTACGCAATTTATATTCAGAATAGTGAGTTAAGCACTATCGATTATCTTTGAGAGATATTTGATTACTTACTTAATCATCGAAGTGCTCCCGGGTGGACGAACCACCGCAGGAATCTCTTCTTTACATGCGTGTCGTTCGGCTTATCCTATTCGCCAAAGTTTCCAAATTGAATACTAAGTTGGCAGTGTGGTTAGAAATTGACACACACAAAAAGTATAAGAGAATATTGAATCTCAACCAAGAGATCTTGAATCTTGATTCAATTTTACAACTATAAATGCAAAAACAATAATGTTTAAGTAATACTATGTTCAATTAATTTATTACTCTAAATTTTTGTGTACTATTTTTTTTTTCTTGTGTAAATAGTTAAAATATAAAACAATAATAATAAATTTTATGGCTTTAAATTTTTTTAATAATTATTTTAAATTAATTTTATCTTTTAAATGATATGTAAAAATATAAGGCCCTGCTTGTTGTGGCTTTTTGTTGTAATGACTAATCAATGGAGGCTACCTCACAAAAATCTAGACTTCATCGTCAACAACTTAAATCCTAAATATTGGGTTGATGGTCATCACACTATTGATTTGGGATTGATTTCACTTTTTCTATCATTTTCTTTCTAAATCATGTATGATTTCTATGATCGGTTTTGTGATGGTTGAATTGATTTGGGCAGTGAGGTAAGCAATGGTGGTGGGTTATGGTAGGGTGATTGTGTGATCAATGGTGGTTATTATGATAGGGGAAGGTGGCTGGAGGTAGATAACTGACAGGGGTGTCAGTGTGATTTTAGATGAATAGAGGGGTGTCAATGTAATTTGCCCTAATAAAATAAATAAATAAAACCCCATTTGTAACAATCGAACAAGAAATCGGATCTGTCTCCCGATCAATGAGGCATCTTCGGTCCATCATTCCAATTGCTTTGCTCGCCGGGGCTTCCTTAAAGATGGTAATTTTATAGTCTCTCTCTAAATTTTACACCTAAAGATTGCTTCTCTGATACAGTATTTTCAATCTCCTTTGTTGAAATTTTATCTTTTGGTCTGTTGTTTTGATTTGAGGATCTTCAGTTTGAATTTTATTCTTTTTCATGAGATGGGTATTTCAAATTAGATATCTTTTTGGACCCAAAATGGCAGAAATTCGTTTTTTTATTGCATTTTCTGTGAACTGACTGAGGTTGGTCCGGTTGAAGGTTTTACACTAACCTTGACTGATGTGAACCATGTGCAATTCTATTAATCAACTATTGGAAATCAATGAAGATGTTGGTATGAAGACTGGTTTGGATAACGGGTATGATTATGTGGGTTATTCATGATGATGGATTTCGATGAATGTACGGTTATTTTAGTTGGCTTTTTGGTTAATTGGGATGGTTTGTGGATTTTTTTATTTTTTATTTTTTTTAAGTTGAATAGATGGTTTTCAGAGGAAAAATGATTGAAATGATTGATTAATAGGTAGGATATGACATTTTGTCTTATTAATTATTTTAACATTTTTTTTGTCTTTATTGGATATTTTAGTCAAAATCTTACGTCCCAAACACCACCTAATGGGATTCCAAATTGTTTTCTTCAAATTTAGTCCTTAATGTGTCAGAGTGATGAAGATGTGTGTCACCCACCACGTGTCCAAAATTTGACCAGTTCTAAAATGATTAATGACGGTGCTAGTGTGATGTACACAGGCATATCCTCGTGTGTAGAGAGTCTGTTTCCGTTGTTTGAATCCATGATGCTCAACCAACAATGGATCAAATTTGACCAATTTAAAAAATATTATAGGACACATTTGGACATGTGGTTGCCACTTGTTGGAAGTGATGACTCAAACGTCTAGCACGGACACAACACCTACTTAGAAATGTTTGTGCTTCTTAGTATATAATGTTGCATTTGTAAGGAACTCAATATTTTTTGCATCCCATATATGTAACTCTTACTTCCATATTACTGACTATATCAATTTTCACATAAGAAATTATGTCAAGATATATATTTGCACACATGGTAACATGCACTATTCTTCGCTTCCATTTTTCTTAGTCATTCATGCTTATGATGGTGTTTTATTTTTTATTTTTTGGGTAATTTTTAATTGCCAAGGTTCCATTTGAATTCCTTTTCTTCATGTTGTGCCATTTTAGGCATTTTTATTGGCACAACTTGACCTGTTTTAACAAACTGGCCAATTTTTAAGTCTGTTTGCTTACCGACTCTTGAGGTTGTTTGGGTTGTTTATTGTCATAATTGTGCCCATTTGAAGTGTATTTTGTAAAGGTAGTGTTTGAAGATGTTTTCCCATTCTTAATTTAAGTGTTTTTTTAATAGAGTTTTTTTTCTTGTCTGAGAAATGTTGTGGTACTAGTTGGCATTAAACTTCCAACATTAAAACTAATCAAAGCAAAAGTCATATCCATGTAGTCCGGTTTAGTTTGGTTCTGCATGCATTTCGGTTCAGATTGTTGTTCGAGCTGATAACCAATCAATACATCTTTGAATTGATGCTGGATTAGATTGAAGCATGTGAATAAAATGGCAACATTAGTTTCTCTAGAAAGTGAAATGTTGTATTATCATTGTTTAGTTTCTAACGCAATTCTGGCTTTTATGTGTGGAAAGCTTAGGTTACTTGCCCGGAAAATTCCATTGAAGAGGAGGAGCATGCTTTTCTGCAGCTTCAGGAGGAGTTGAAGAATGTAGGGAGTTCAATAGATACACTGAACACCAACCTAGAACAATTGGTCAGACCTCTTCTGGAACTGTAATACAAGTGTATGGCTGGTTTCTTTTTCATTGTTATTTTTAAAATTTGGAAAATGAATCTGCAGTATCCTGTTGAAAAAGAAAATTGAAGAACAAGAGATGGTTCATTTTTCTTAAATGCCTCTTTTTTGTTTGTAAAATTGATTTAGGGGGTGTTTGGCATGTGCTAAAATAGCACATGCTATTTTAGTACATTATCCTATTTGGGTCACATCACCTTTCCACCACATCACTTAAAACTTAACCCATATTTCATGTATTTTTGTAAATCAAACCAAACCAAGCCTTAAGTCTCATCAAATGGGATTGGCTATATGAATCCTCCTTCTCCACACGGCTCTATCAAAAGTCATTTCGTTAGTCAAATTAAGTAGCTCCATATCTCTATTTACAATGCTAGCTAACGTTAATCTAGGCCTACCCGGTCTCCTAACACTTCCATCTACCGTCATTGCATCGCATCTCTTCACTACTGCCTCTATTGGTCTCCGTTGAATATGATCAAACCATCTTAATCGATTCTCTCTCGATTTATCTTTTATCGTTGCTACTCCTATCCATTCCCGAATACACTCATTCCTAATTCTGTCTTGTCTAGTTTTGCCATACATCCACCTTAGCATCCTCACCTCAGCAACACTCCTCTTATCGACATGTTGTTTCTTGGTTGCCTAACACTCCGTCCCATACAACATCGCTGGTCTAATAGCCGTTCTATAGAACTTACCATTTAGTCTAGTGGGTATTCGTTTATCGCACAGTACCCCAAACGCACTTTTCCACTTAAGCCATCCCGCCTTAATCCTATGGGCCACATTCACATCAATCTCTCCTGCCGTTGTGATAATCAACCCTAAATAACGAAAATGTTCACTCTTAGGCAGTTCTTGATTCTCAATCTTCACTTCTTCTCTGCTTTCATTATTACTGTTACTAAATTTACACTCCATGTACTCTGTCTTAGTTCTGCTTATCCGGAATCCTTTAGATCATCCAAAATACCCCCTTAATTGTTTGGTTTATACTCACTTTTATAACGCTTGTTCTGTTCTCCAGAATCAAAGAAAGGATAATTGTTTAAGTAAGATGCAACATCTACAAGAGAGAATCAGTAGGGAGGGTACTACTGATGTGGTGCAGAGATTGTTATCACTCTCACAGTCACTGAAGGTGACTGGATGCCACTTTCAGAGCTTCCTATGCATTCATGATTAACTTCAAGCTTGCATTAAAATTCATGTGATTGGCATTTTTTTTTTGTTAATATTATGCCTAACTTCAAACTAATCCCACTTTTGACATTCTTTTGGTGAATCTTTATAGTATTGAACATCTAATGTTGTCATTCATCACAACTTGACTGATAATATATGTTCTGTTGGGATTTATTTTTTGTTGTGTATAGATTGAATTGTTATGTAAGCATTAGTGGGCATTGTGAAAAATCCTGAAGAGAAAGCCTCGGATACTGAAAACAAGACTCTTTTAGATGCAAAGATTAGCTTGATATATGAATTGAGCATATTGCAGACCCACATAGCAATTTATATATATATATATATAAAAATTAAGTGTCCATCCAATTTTTTTCTCACAAGTTTCTATTTACATCAGCACTTTCTCATCATTGATACTTCACAACACTTCTTTCATAACAACATATATGCGTGTTCTATATTGGAATAAATGAACAGTAATGACTTTCATTATTTAATATTGATGAGTTTTCTTTTTTATTTACTACATCTGTTTCCTAACTCAATTGCTAAAGGTCTCTTCAGGCTCTGGAGATGCAAGAATTTGAACACAAGTCCAATTGCAATGCAAAATGTTCTAAATTGCAAGCTGAGGTTTATGAACTGGAGAATATAATATCTTGTGGCAACGATGACACTAACTTCTCTCATGGTATCAATCATTCTTTATACAATAGTCTTGAGAGACTGAATTCAGCAAAGAGGGTAAGATTCCATCGCTATCTACAAGTACTTATCAAACACAAACCACAGTTAGGTCCTTTGCTATTGTCATTAGGTTTCTATCTCTCATTATACAGCTGGATGCAATTCCATATTAGTGCATTGCCCTCTAGTATTCTTTTTGCTTTTACATGTTAACATCTTTAAATTGCCTTGGTCGATAATTACATCATTCTGTATTCCCCCACAATTATACCTTTTTTTGTGGGTATTGATATGTTGGAAATTGTTCCATAGTGGAGGTGGTCTTTCCTTATTTCCTCTTTCTGACTGGATGATTGCTCTGTTAGTTATTTACATACAACGTTTTGTTGTGCATGGAATGCCAACCAAACAATATCCCGATACCTATGCATGTGCTACTTTTCATTTTTCCACTATATACCACTTTATTGCATATTTTCTGAATTGTTTAGGAATTCATTACTTTTTGAACTTGAATTTCAAAGAACTTTCCAGCTTTGCTTGATGTTTGTATACCCTGTGAGTCATAATATTAATCATAATATATATTTTAAGAGTTCAAAATTAATGTACTCGCCAAAAATGAAGTATATGGTCTATGAGTCTTTTACATAGAAAAGAGAATGCCTAGGTTGAGATTTTATCAACTATCACATGCATATTGTGGGAAAATCTCCTAGAATCCTGTGAGAAGTTTCTGTTCTACATCACCGCAGGGTATAAATCTTTCGAAGTAATAATGTATCTTCAGTGGATCCTCTTAACCTTTTGAACACCCTCATTGATTAGTGTTGTATTGCATAAAGGAAAGGAGACTGTTAACCTTCTTTTACTGCACTATGACTCTAGAATTTGGTTAATTCATCTTTGATATTTAGTGGGTTATGCCTTGCTCTGTTATGGCTTGTTAGTGCACAGAGAGATGTTGTATGTGGTTGTCATGTATATCATCTGATGTGGAGGTGGATGCCTCATTTTATAGAAGTGTCAGGGCCCAGCTCAACCTTCTCATGGTCAGGTACAGGTGGCTCATTTCCCGTGACCCAACTACACCAGTGCTCAGACCTTAGGGATCATATCAAAAGCTGTAGAGGGTATGTATCTTTAGTCGTATACTCCCATGTCTTTGTCGTTATCGTTATCTATTGTCTTCTTATAGAGGCCTAGAAGGCATGTGATACAAGGCAAGGAGACCCAAGCTAGGCAAGGAAACCCATGCAAGGCAAGGAGCCGGGTGATGTACCAAGGCAAGACTTTTGTCATGCCTTACGATGTGAAGGGGGGGCATCTTCTGCCAACCCACCATTAATGATGTGTCTCGCCACATTGGAAATCCAAATACATGTACCTACAATATGCTATATTGCTTACCATTAAAAAATGGTGATTTAATTTGGAGTCCAAGACATGCAATAAACAAGTTGATCTAAATACATATTCAAGCAATGTGTTCATAAGCCCCGTTTAGTAGAGCTATGAAAAAGTGATTATAGATTATAGATTATAACTTAACAGATTATGGCATAACTGTGAACATAAGCTATTAACATGTTTAGTGCATCTATAGGATTATGGATTTAAGCAGCAGAGTAGTGTTTGGTTAATAAGCTGTAAAATAGCTTTTTATTGTATAATTGTCCTTTCTGCCTTTATATGATATAAAAATGATTATTTTGTAATTTTTTTCAATTTTAATTTTACAAAAAATTATTTCATTAATAAAATTTAATATAATTAGTATTAATTAGTATCAATTAATATAAAAATTGATACATTTGATAAAAATGTAATGGAAGTATTATTGTTACAATTTTTTTCTATTATAAATTCATTAGTATCAATTAATACTAAAATTATTAATTAGTATCAATTAATGGCTTAATTAGTCTCAATTAATACTAAAATTATTAATTAGTATATATTAATATTAATAATTAATTTTTATTAGTATCAATTAATATTAATAATCAACAATTGTTATTAATTAGCATCAATTAATAATTAATTCATTACAAAAGTATACAATATTAATTTATTAATAATTAATACCAATTAATATTGATTTTTTAATTAATATTGATTTTTTTCTTTTTCTTCAGAAATATACAATTTTTATTTTTTAATTAATATAAAAATATACAATATGAATGTATTAATAATTAATACCAATTAATATTGATTTTTTAATTAATATTGATTTTTTTTTTCTTTTTCTTCAGAAATATACAATTTTTTTATTTTTTAATTAATATAAAAATATACAATATGAATGTATTAATAATTAATACCAATTAATATTTATTTTTTAATTAATATTGATTTTTTTCTTTTTCTTTAGAAATATACAATTTTTTATTTTTTAATTAATATAAAAATATACAATATGAATTTATTAATAATTAATACCAATTAATATTTATTTTTTAATTAACATTAATTTTTTTCTTTTTTAATTAATATTAATATTTGGGTATTGACGAGGGCATTTAAGTCATTTTAGCCTCCCACACTAACTGTGTGCTTAAGTCGAAAATTTAAGCACTCCCTGACTAACTTTTGAGATAAGTTGAGAAATAATTTAATTTAAGCTATAAGCTAGTTAACTTAAGCTGTACCAAACACAATATTTTAACTTAAAGCTAAAAGCTTAAATAAGCAGCTTATAAGCCCTACCAAACAGGCCTATAATTTCTTTTGTTAATGACATTCAATTGGATGAAGTACAAAACTTCTTCCCAAAGCATGGGAAAATTATCACCTTTCTATTTATGAACTAAAAAGTAGTGAAATTTTTGGTGTAAGAACTTGCTGTTAAGCTTAGGGAAATTGTATTGCTCAAACGGCAGCTTGATGACATGCCATTGCAAGAATAACTAATTCAGTATGTCTCTCTCACCCACATAATATATTATGATGTGGAATTTTACATACTTGTTTCATTAGGATATATTTGATCTCTGACTAAAATCTCTTTCAACAGGTATGAACACTGCTTTTTAGAACTTTATGTTCATATTCAGGTTTGGAAATACTGTGGTTGGTTAGTTCGTTTTGTGACATTTGATTATCTTTTATGAATTTCTTATTACCTCCAAGCTTAACTAACTTAACTAAATGTATTTACTATGCAAATATGCAGGAAAAACTTCGGCAGACACGTGAATTATATGTCACCTTTAATGCAATGTTGGAGATAAAAGACTTGATGCTAAAGGAGACTTCTATGTTAAACTCTATAAGTTCACAGGTAGAGGAACGGTTCTTTGATATCGTGGGTGTCGAAAATAAATCTGCATTGACTCTTAAAAAAAAGATATTGAATATCTTTTCCTAATTTAATCTCATTCTTCAAAACATGTGTGGTCAAGGGTATGATGGTGCTAGCAATATATGTGGCAAATGGAATAGACTTCAAGCTTCATTTCTCAAAGATTGTCCATATGCATATTATGTACATTTCTTTGCACATTGTCTACAATTGGCCTTTATTGCGACAACAAAAGATGAGTCTAATGTTTGGCAATTTTTTTCTCACTTGAGTTGTATTGTCAAGCTTGTTGCTTCTTTTCCAAAGCCTTGGTGAGTTGAAATTTTTTCATAAGAGTGAGGTTGAAAATATGTTGGTTAGTGGTGAGCATCAATCTGGTAAATGGGCCAATCAAATTGGTACCTTGCATCGAGCTGGAGCTACTCGTTGGAGCTCGCATTATGACTCTATTAGAAACTTGATTGATATGTATGAGGCGTCTTGTGTAGTTGTTGAAAGTCTCAAGAAGTGTACAAATCAACAAATTCGCGAGCAAGCTAATGGTGTTTACAAGCTTTGAATTCATATTCGTCTTGCACTTGATGGACAATATTTTGGGAATCATGAATACACTTTGTCAAGCCTTGCAATAGAAAACTGAAGACATCTTCAATGCGATGAAATTAGTCTCCACAACAAAAGCTCTCATTCAAAAACTTAGACAACATGATTGGGATATTTTTCTTGCAAATATGGTGTCATTTTGTAATCAACATAACATTGCGGTGCATGATATGAGTTTTCTTTATGAAAATGGTACAAGTCGTCGTCGTCAACAAGATCACATTACAATTGAGCATCATTATCACTTTGACATATTCAACCCTACAATTGATTTTTAATTGATGGAGTTAGAACATAGTTTAATGATGGGGTAGTGGAACTCCTTTCTCTTAGCTTGGCTTTGGATTCTAGTGGCAATTTTAGATCTTTGAATGTGGATAATTTTTGCAATCTTGCCGAGAAATTTTATTCTCAAGATTTCACTTCTCAGGACATCCATGCTTTGAGATGTCAATTAATGCATTATAAGCTTGATGTTGTTTGTGATCCCGAGTTTCATAAAGTTCAAGCATTACACCATGATCTACAAATTGATTCGTCTTGTGTCGGCCTTTCTTGTTTCTACGGCAACTACGGAAAGAGTATTTTTGAGTATGAAACGTGTTAAAACTGTCATTCGCAATTCAATGGAGATGAGTTTCTTGTTGATTGTTTGTCTCTCTACTTTGAATGAGACCTTATTTTGAAAATTGATCTAGATTCTGTAATCGATGAATTCAAATCTTTAAAGACTTGTCGAGTACAACTTAATTAGATTGTTTCTAATCAATAATTTTAGATATTAATCTAGATTATATTATTATATTTTTTTTTTCTTATGTGGTTATACTTAAAATATATTGTATAATTTTACCTTAATATTAACCCACACAATCGACGAATCCTTGGTCCATCCTTGGTCTTGAGGTACTGTCACATGGTGTTTTAATGGTGTTTTGATTAGTGAAAATGGTGAAAATTACAAATTTGTGTTAGATGATTAGAAAATATAAAAAGATATAATAAATTGTAGAGTTAATTATCTAAAAGTTTTATTTACAAATGTTATGGTAGTTCAGGTCTTATTTAAAAAATTTTGAACAAATAAATACTATTTAGTAAAACTGAAAATATTATCAGTTTTTTTCAATTTTTAAATTTAAGAACATTATCAATTTTGCATAGTAATATTCTAGATAATTTTTTCACTAACTGATAAAAAAAATAGAGTATGAGATTAAACGTTTTTGTCTTTCACATATCCAATAAAATTGATAATATTATCAATTTTTTTCAATTTTACAACTGATTTCAGTTTTGCACATCAATATTCCATCATCATACTCTTTTGTGGATACAAAATTTTTAGTTTTGCAAAAAAAAAATAATTCAATTTTTTCAAAAACAAAACATTATTTGATTTTTTTTCACTTGCCAAAAGATAAAATATTCTTTCCCAAATCTCGTTTTGCAAGGAATGGGAAAGAGAGGCAAGGGTTGGTGGGTTTGGCAATGGTGGTAAAGGGGTTTGTGGCTGTGGCCTCTGTTATTCTCTTTTTTTTTTTTTTCCGATGCTTTTCTCTTTCTCATTCTCTCTCAATCCCTTATCTGAACTGATGAAAGGTTTTTTTTTTTTTCCTTCTCCAAAAACGACGTTATTTTGATAAAGGAAGATCTCAATCCTCCACCTCTTTAGGGGACAAGTAATGCATTCAAAACTTTCACCGTAGAAGATCACTTTACCATTTCACTCTAGAGGATCCGCATCTTAGTAACTCTCTCTTTTTAAGTCAATAAACATGTGACTAGATGATCTGACAATGGGAGTGACCTCGGGGCAAATAGGTAAATGAACACGTAAACATTATTTTATATCACGTATTTTTGTAAATAACAATAATATAAAAAAAAATAATCTAAATCTACAAGTTTTTTATTATTATTATTTTAATAAAAAAATTAAAAAATTAAAATAGTACATTCTCAAACAATAGTGCACATATTAGGTGTGTTTGATTTGTGTTTTGAGATAAATTTTTTTTAAAAAAAATTGGATAAAGAGTTCAGAATTTTTTTTGATTTGTTTGGTAGTATATTTTGAAAATAGGTTTGAAGTTTGGAATAATTTGATATTTTTTATAGTTGAGTAGATGTATGTGAAAAAAAATGATTAAAAAGGAAAAAGGAAAGAGAAAAAGTGAATCTAGATACATTTCATATTAAAAAAAAATGATATATAAACTTACTTTCTAAATATATTTTCTAAATCTAGTGATATGTAAATAATATGATTAGTTGATAATTAACGAATATATAAAAAAATATTATTTTTAATATTTTAATTAATTGTCCCATTATTAACTTTTAATTTTATATAGTAATATCCTTCTATATATGAGTCTCACAATACAACAATTAATCTCAACCATACATGTGCCTTCATGTAACTTTCCTATTCCCTTTTTCTGAAACAGTAGAATTGTTGTTTGTGATGATTTGGGATAGAGGACATTTCTTCCTGCCAAGCAAACCATTGTCTGTTGTAAGGGTCTTTAGTTGGAGCCATAATCAATGTTTACCATATAGGCCTCTTGTGTGGGTAGAGGATTCACTTCTTTGCTTTTTAACCTGTTTTGAGTTATATGCGGTGGGTTTGGTTTGAGCTTTTTAAATTAAATTTTTTAAAAATTAAATTTTTTAATTTTCATATTTTTTTGTTTTTAGTTAATATTTTTAATATTTTAAATATTTTTTTTACTTTTTTAGATACATCTTACTTAGATGTATCCAAAAAGTAAAAAATTTGTGAAAAAATATTTTAAAAAATTAATAAATATATAAAATATTAAAAAATGTACTAAATTATCGTATTTTTTTTTGTATTTTTAGTAGTTAGTGAATTTTTTAAAGGTTTTTTTTTTATAAATCTTTTACTTTTTAGGTATATTTATGTTAGGTAGGTCTAAAAAGTAAAAAAAAAAATTACTTAAAATATTAAAAAATTCAGTAAAAACAAAAAAAAAAACACAGAGAATAAACAAGTAAAATTTTCTTAAAAGTGTTTTTGAAAAACTCTAACCAAGCAATTATTTTTTTATTTTTCTATATATTTTTTTAAAAAAATTAAAAAATTAACTTTTAATTAACTTTTCACAACAATTCATAATTTGTTGAATAAATAACAGCACTGCTGCTTTATCAGGAATGTGGTATTAACGCGGTGTTTGGTTGATTAAATTGATTTTAGGCAGCAATAAAATGGTTATTTCTTCGCCTCTTTGATAAAATGATCCTTCTCTTAAATTGATGAATAGTGACAATATAAATTTTTTTTTTTTAAATCAATAGATGGTGTATTTTGATAAAATAACTATTACAGTTCAAACTCATTTCAGCGAACCAAATATTGTATGGAGTTGTTTAGAATGTTTTAAATAAATATATTTTTTGACTTTTTATAAAATATGAATTGAGTTTGAAGTGATGTGAAAGAGAGGTGATATAACTTAAATAAAATGATATGACTTAAATAAGATAATAACTTTTTGACTTTTTTAAGAGATCATAAACTAGGCCATAACTCAAAGAAACACAAATTATAGGCCTCGTTTGGAAATAGACTTTTTTAGTAACTTTTTGACTTTTTGACTAAAATGTGATGTAAAAAAAAATTAATATGTTTGGGATAATTTTTTGACTTTTTATGAAAAGATGTGTAAAAAGTAAAGAGAAAATAAAATCTTTGACTTTTTTTTATATGAATTATTGATTTTTTTATTTTTTTAATAACTTTTTAATTTTTTGAGTGAGAAGCTCATTTGCCAAATGAGACCTAGGGCCAGTTATGAAATCATCAACACACTCAGAGATGATGTTGATTTTGTGGAATGTGAGTTAACCATATTAGTCATAAAATAAAGATTAAATTTAAAAAAAAAAAAGAAACTCTGAAATTGTCTCTGTGATTTTTGTTTTTTGTCTCTGTTTTCTTGAAAAACACAAAAAAATTATTTGACAAATTGTTTCAAAAACTAATCACTCTGTTTGGTTTTAATTTTTAAAAAATTTCATTTTTTCATTTTTTGTATTTTTTTTATTTTTGTTGAATTTTTTTTAATATTTTAAGAAATTTTTTTAATTTTTAAACACGCCTAACATAAATATATTTAAAAAGTATAATATTTGTGAAAAAAATCTTTAAAAAATTTACTAAATACCAAAAATACAAAAAAAATATATATGAAAATGCATTACATTTTTCGTATTTTTGTGTATTTATTAATTTTTTAAAATATTTTACTATTTAGATACATCTCTAAGTAAGGCAGATCTAAAAAAGTAAAAAAATTGCTTAAAATTTTAAAAATATTCACTAAAAATAAAAAAAAAACACAAAAAATAAAAAACTCAATTTTTAAAAAACAAAATTCAGAAAACTGAAACTAAACATATTGATTTATAATAAAAATAGCTTTTAAGAAACTTAAGTGGTTTATAGGGTTATCACGAATCTTGTTTTGATTAAACAGTTCATTTTGTAGAGTTCTCAATATATAATATTTATGAAAAAATTTAGATCAATTCGATAAGTATAATATTTTTATTTTATAACATCTGTTTCTAATAAATATTGATGGCTTATTTCGAAAATATAGTTATCGTCTATTTTTTGAAGAAAAATGTAATAAAATGAAAAAAGTTATGATTATTAAATCGAACTAATTTTTTTCATAAATATTATATATTAAGAGTTTCATAAAATGAACGTTTGAATTATCGAAATGAGACTCGTGATAGATCTTATAAGCCTCTCTCAACTTGAGTTCAACCATAAAAAAGCACTAAAAAATTATTTTTGATTTTTTAGAAATCAGTCTCCAACCACTCCTAACAAAATCCCGTCACAAATAGGAGTTTAGATTCTCTCCTTGCAAGCCATACTTCCGAGCGTCCTTGCAACGGCTGAGATCAGCCGTTGCACATCCAACGGCTGAGATTAAAAAGATTAAAAAAAAAAATTGATATTTCACGTTCTTCCCGCCCAAAACAAAACACAGCTTTGGTTTTAGATTTTCGTGGGGAAACACAAAAACACGATTTGATTCAACTCCTCCTTATTCCTTCTTGTCCGAACCCACCCTAGACGGTGACCCGACAGTCTACCGGTCTCGGCCTACGTTGCAGTAAGGACCGGCGGTGAAACCATCGGTCAGTTCCCCTTTGTCTTTGTAAATCAGAGGTTTGCCAAATTTATGATTAACTAGTACTCTATTTTTTTCCCCTTAACTATTCTTCTTAACAGTTGATCAAATACGTAAATTCATTTGTGTTTGTATAAAATTCTTTAGTTTTCGGCCACAATCTTCATTTTTTTTTTAATTAATTTTCATTTCTGTGTTTTTGTGGGTTTTTTTCCGATTTTTAAATCGAGAGTTCATTCTTGAAGCTGTAATTTATTTAATCAGTCATGTGAACAGATAAGGTTTTACTGGAATGTGATGAATTTTTTAGAAATCAATTTCGAAATCCTATCTGTCTCAGTCTCAGTCTCAGTTTAGAAATCAATTTTTTTTTAAATGGATGATCTAAAATTTATGGATGATTTGTTGTTGAACTGATTAAAAAATGGATGATCTGTTGTTCAATACCATTGAAGCAAATTAGAAATATGTTTCTAAATTACAAATCTATTATATATCATCTACTCGAATCAGTATTATTCTGCCTATGTTCATTATTCTGCCTATGTCCATTATAATCTATTATATATGTCCATTATATATCCATCATAGATGATCTGTTGCTGCATGTTTCTAAAATGGATGATATATAATATGTTGCTGTTTGTTTATAAAAAGGATGATATATAATGGATATTGTTGCGAAGTTGCATTATTCTGCCCATGTTCATAATGTCCCTAATAACTTATTGTGAAGTGATCTGTTGCGTTTATTGATGTATCTAAGATTTTATTTATGTAGCTAAGATTTTATTTATATGGATTTTCAGTTGCATTTTCATATGGATATAGAACCTGAGAATGATTATGCTTGGAAGCCAAAACAGGGAATGACATTCGATTCTGAACAATGTGGTGCCGTTTGGTAATACTTACGTTTTTAGTTTTCTGTTTATATTTACAAAAATTTTAAAAACTCAAATAAAAACTTGTTTAGTAAATTTTTGATTTATAAATCAGTGATATCAGTTTATAAATTTGGCTAAAAAATGTAAACTCAAAAAATGTGTTTCCGTTTTGAGTTTTGAGTTTTTTTATTTTTTTACCACCCAACACTAGCCACCACCCGCTACCATTTTCCACCACCGTCTTCCGCCACCACCCACCTGTCATCACCACCTGCCACCACCACTCATCACCCACCTGCCACACACCAGCCACCACCCACCCCTCGCCGCCACCGCCACCACCTACCATCCACCTGCCACCACCAACCACTCGCCACTACCATCTACCGCCTGCCACCACCACCTGCCACCACTACTCACCACCCGCTTGCCACCTACCCGCCACCACCACCCACCACCCACCACCACCACCACCCACTCGCTACCACTCACTACCCGCCACCATCACCCACCTACCCACCACCACCACCACCACCACCCATTCGCTACCACCCACTAGCTACCACTGCTACTCCACCCACCCACCCACCATCACCACCCGCCACCACTACCCACCCACCACCATTCACCACCACCTGCCATCCGCCACCCACCTGTCACCACTAACCACCACCCGGCACCACCCACTCGCTACTACCCATCACCCGCCACCGTCACCCACCCACCCACCACCCACCACCACCCGCCATCTGCCACCCACCGCCACCACCACCTGCCGCCACCATCACTACTACCCACTGCCACCACCACCACCACACCCACTCACCCACTACCACCACCTACCCGCTACCATCCACCACCACCCGCTACCTACCATCCACCGTCACCATTTTCCACCACTTGTCACCACTTGCCATTTCTCACTCTTTTTTATATTTTTTAAAATTTTTTAAACATTTTGTCAATTACCAAACACGTTTGCAGTTTATGTTTTTCTAAAAATAAACAAAAAATAAACAAAAACCAGTTTATAAAGTTTTTGTAAATATAAACTGAAAACGTAAACATTACCAAACAAACCCTGTGTGTATGATTTTTATAATACATATGGAGGAAGAATGAGGTTTAGCATAAGAATGGATTTTTGTAGGAAGAATAAGATCACTAACCAACTTATTTGTAGACTTTTGGTTTGCAACAAGGAGGGATTTCGGAAGGGTGACAAACGAGACCCATTGTCAAAAAACCCTAGAGCTGAAACTAGGACCGGTTGTGAGGCTCGACTTTATGTCAAATTAGATAAAGGTACTGGGAAATATGTTGTGACTGATTTCAAAGAAAAACACAACCATGATCTTGTGTCACCCGAGTGTGTCCACATGTTGCCGTCACAAAGAAAGATATCGACTACCCAAGCAATTGAGTTAGATTTGGTGGCACAATCTGGTCTTCGTTTAGGCCAATCTTTTGAACTCATGGGTAGGGAAGCTGGTGGGAGGCAATGTCTTGGGTTTACAAAATTAGATCAGAAAAATTATTTGAGAACCAAACGACAACTAAGTTTAGCATTGGGGAAGTAGGCAATGTGTTGCAATACTTTAAAGAAAAATCTTTGCAGAATCCTTCCTTCTTTTATGCTTTCCAGTTATATAATGAAGAGCAAATAACGAATATGTTTTGGGCTGATGCACAAATGATCATGGATTATGCCCAATTTGGTGATGTTGTCACTTTTGATACTACTTACAAGTTAAACAAAGAACATAGACCCTTCGCGTCTTTTGTGGGATTCAACCATCATAGGGAAACAGTTATATTTGGTGCAGCCCTGTTGTATGATGAGACCGTCGAATCGTTTGTATGGTTGTTTCAAAATTTTCTAGAGGCTATGTCAGGAAAGGCACCAAAAACGTTGTTCACTGATCAAGATGCTGCAATGGCCCCATCGTTATGCCTGACACAAGTCACCGTTTGTGTACTTGGCATTTGATGCAAAATGCATTAAAACATGTTAATTGTTTGTTCCAAGATAATGGGGTAAAGGGTGTACTAAATAAGTTCTTCTTTGATATTGAAGATGCAAATCAATGGAAGTTAGAGTGGGCGGAAATGCTTGATAAATATGATGCGTATGAAAATCATTGGTTGAAATTGACTTTTGTAGTGAAAGAAAAATGGGGTTGGCCATATGTTAGATCAACATGGGCTGCGGGAATGAGTACCACACAACTTAGTGAATCTTTTAATGCTTTTTTGAAGGATTACATTCGTTCTGACTTTAACTTAAATGAATTCTTCATGCATTTCGAAAGGGTACTTTACGAGAAGCGATACGAGGAGTTAGAAGCAGGATATGCTTTGTGCCAAAGGTTGCCAAAGGTGAAAGCAACAATAAGAATGTTAATTCAAATGGGTAATGTTTACACAAAAAAGATATTTGAAGAATTTCAAAATGAGTACTTTTGATCCATTGAATCGGACATAAAAGCAATTGAATATGGCGAGGCTAGTACCATTTACACAGTTGTTGATGTTGGTAACAAACATGCAAGGAAAGTGAAGATGGAGAGGGATGGGTCATTGGGTTGTAATTGTACAAAGTTTGAAAGGGAAGGAATCTTGTGTGGTCACTCATTGAAGGTTATTAGAGGCATATTGAAGATAAAAGAGGTTCCTCCACAATTCATTCTAAAGAGGTGGACAAAACAAGCAATAGTCGAAACTGTGAAGGACATTAAGGGAAATGACATTCAAGTGGATGTGAAATTCCAACAAGCCTCGTAGTATAAGACATTGATGACCGCATTTAGAGCACTAGTAAGTAGAGCTGCTGAAACTGAAGAAACTTATGATTTTTGTATTGTACACCTTGCTACATTAGGTGCAAATGTTGAAGGCAAGTTAGGTGCTCTTTTTGGTGTTGGAAATAAAGTAAGTAATGATCATGACACCCAAAGCTTTGAAGTGGATTGTGAAGATGTGAATCATGCTGTGAAACCAAAAGGATTGAAGAAAAAACTGGCAACTACTACGGGCAAAAGGAGGGTAAAAGGTGGATTCGAAGCGGCGTTGATAACGAACTCCAAAAAAAAATCCCGTGCTAACAGCTTGGCTCCGTCACAATCTATTGCAAGTCCAACAATTGCACCTTCTCCATTATCTGTTGGAGGAGATATCTATGTTCGTCAACATGTTTCTCCTCTTCAACCTCTTCCTCCCCTTCATCCTTTTCCTCCTTCTTTGCCAATGGGTGGTAATTCTATTCCTCCGTCATTGATGAATCCCACATACCATGTAAGTGTTAGTACAATGTATGTATTTTTTTTATGGATATAATATATGACTTAACCCATGATTGCGAAGCCTAATATATGACATTGTTCTTTGCCAATTTGCAAGACATGTATGTAGTGCATAATTCTTTGCCAAATTCAATGCCTTAACGGTATCCTGCTGAACCAACATTCCAGTCACTACTTCAAGGTTCATATGGATATGACATTGGGTTTCGATATTCTCAAGAATCAAACAATCCAATGTGGAGTCAGGTTTATCCTTGCTGTCTTTTGAATTTGTAGTTGCTTAAAATTCTGGATTTTGAGTTGCTAAAAATTCTATTTGAAGTATGTATTTAGTTATTGAAAACCACAATATTTTTTTTTTTTTAATTACATTCTGTGTTTGTCCATTTCAGGCTATGGACAAGCACAAAGACAAGCAAACTAAAGATGAAAATATCATGCAAAGTGAAGTGATATCATCTCAAATTGTGAAGCAAACTCATACTGGATTGCTGCACAAATTCTGATGTTGCTGAGAAGTGAAGTAATGGCCTTTATGTGTGTTCAAATGCCTTGCTGGCTGGAAAGTAATGTTGAAATTGCTATTCAAACTCTACTCTAATGTCTGTTGAAATTGTGTTAAACATGTGTGTTCAAACTACTGCTGTATGTGTGTTGAAATTCTGATTGTGTTTAATGAGAATGATTGTGTTTTCAAATGGCTTCTGAAGTAATGCCTTGTTGGAAAATTCTATGTACTTGTATGTATGTTAATGGCTTGTAAAATCTTTTAATGGCTTGTACCTATATGTATGTGTTAATGGCTTGTATGTTAATGGCTTATAAAATCTTTTAATGGCTTGTACCTGTATGTATGTGTTAATGGCTTGTATGTTAATGGCTTGTTGACTACTGGGAATGGTATGCTAATGATAGAACCAAAATGTGCCATAACATGTGTTGCATCTGTTGGTCTGGTTTGGTCTAGTTCGATGCGGAATGGTGCAGTGCAGAATCTGCTGGTTTTGGCCTAGTGCAGTGCAGTGCGAATGCGCATGTGCTAGTCTGATGCAGTGCAGTTCAGTGCTGCATCAACACACCCCTTGATAGAATTCAAAATAGTATCAGATAGCACTCAACAAGGCTTGGTAACAGATAGCAATGTTGTTTTGGTTTGTGATTATGTTTTCAAATAGTACCAAATAGGCTTGGTAACAAATAGTATCAGTTTTCAAATGGCTTTTGATTGTGTTTTCAAATACCATACAAGGTTGGTAACAGATAATAGTTTTGGCACTCAATAAATAAGTTGTGGCATAACTATTATTTGTTACCAACCATGTATGGCATTTGAAAACACAATCAGAAGCCATTTGAAAACTGGCATTATCTGCTTCAAGCCTATTTATATATTTGAAAAAACAAATCACAACCAAAGACAAGATTGTTATCTGCTACTAAGCCTTGTTGAGTGTTATCTAACTATTTTGAATTTCCTATAGTAAGGCTAGACACCCATTTTTGACCGACCGACTGAGACGCCACCGAGTGGGCGCTTGGTGATGTTCCATATCGTGCTCATCCAGAGGTTTCAGAGTCTCGACCGAGCCCCGCCTCCGGACTTCGGGCTTTTCTCAGACCTTGCCTCGGTTATGAATCAGCCTGCTTTTCTCTGTTTCTCTTCCCAAAGGAAGGGAGAGGTCTCGTAGACCATCTCTCGGTGGCCGTGGGCTACATTTCGTGGTCGTAGGCCATTGTTCCCATTTCGGAGCCCGGTTCCCGGTTTTCGGAGCCATCAGGCCGTGTGCCTCGGTTCGGAACCGCCTAACTACCTCCGTTTGCTCCGATTTTTGGCATGCATCTTATTTACTCCCTTTTGAGGGACACTGTGGTCTGAGAGACCCACTTCGTGGTCGAACACCACTCCTGGTGCCTAACAGTCAATTTTCGGGGCCTCGGACTGCGCGTTTCGGTCCCCGAACCTTCCTTTTGCATCGGTTTTCGTTCATTTTTGGCAGAGACCTCTGTTTCATCACCAGGAAGGTCATAGAAGGGTGGGAGGCCAGTAATTGTTTCAGCAACCAGTTATATTCCTTCATCGCCCTCCGACGCCCATTTTTCTCACTTCAAAGCCAATGTTGACCACCTTAAGGCCACTTTCTTCAGCTCCAAACCACATATTTGTGTTGTACACACCTGAGAGGACACAAATATCACATGGCCGGCCAGTAATTCCATTTGAACCTTTTGAACCCTTTTGAAAAATGGCTTGTTCTCTCTCCTGTTTCACTTCCTCCAATTTTGGACCACAGGGCTGTGTTGAGGGCATCTGGGAGGACACCAATTTGTGGTGGCCGGCCACTAATTCACCTTGGCCTTTTTGACCCCTGGCCGGCCGGCCATGGGGGGTGGCTGCCGCCACCTGCAGCCCAATACTTGGTCGGCCTTGATCCTACAGTGGTACATTACAACAGATACTTTTTTTCTCCAAAATCAGATCCTGAAACTTTTGGGGGAAACTTGGCTTTTTTTTCCCCTCCCCCCCATTTTCCCCTCATTTTCTCCCCCCATTTGGCTAATATAACCAGCCTCCCAAGTTTGGTTTAGAGGTTGAAAAAATTGCCTTAAGCTTGCATATACATCCCTCCTCTCTCTCTCTCTCTCTCTCTCTCTCTCTCTCTCTCTCTCTCTCTCTCTTCAAGCTTCAAAACATCAAGTTCTACACCCCTTTCTTCATCACCACCTAGCACTACACTACCACTTCCATTTTCAGCAGCTTGGAGCTCTTCTCAAAGGCTAGGAGGCACCATTTTTCAGTCCAAGAGGCAGCCAAGGCTTGGTTTTCAAGGGTAAGCACCATTTCCCCTTTTTCTAGCTCATTTTTGTACCATTTCTTAGCCCTCTTTTCTTACTGTTTTGAGCTCCGCCCATAACTGGAAATGTCATTTTTTTGAGCTCATTTTTCTGTTTCATTAAGGGTCTTACCCTGTTTGGGACCCCCATCTTGCACTTGCTTCATTACCCTTCTTTATGCCATAATTTTGCATAGTATTTTTGGCCTATGTGTAATCTGTTTTGGAGCATGATGTAAACTGTATATAGGCTTATTTTGAGCCTTTATTCAACATTGAAGAAGGGCTCACCACTGTTTGGGACCTCCATGTATCACTTTCCATTGTACCCTTCTTTGGTCCCCATTTTTTGCATGATTTATTAGCTTATTGAGCTTCTGTTTTTGGACCTTGGTCCGAACTTAAAAGAGGCTTATTTTGACCCCCTATTCATGTTTCATTAAGGGTCTATGGATGTTTGAGACACCCTTTGTATACTTCATGTTATAGCCCTTTTGGTGGCCTCATTTTGCATGATATTTTGAGCCTATTTTTACACTGTTTTGGGGCTGGTTCTAAACTATAAAAAGCCATATTTTGGATCCCTCTTCAAAATTGTTGAAGGGCCCTCACTTGTTTGAGACTTCCAGCCACTACTTGCTTCTTTGCCCCTTTGTTGGCTCATTTCTTGCATGAGATCTTTGGCATACTTGTATCTGTTTTTGGGACCTGTCATAAACTGTAAAACATCATATTTTTGGCCCCTCTTAAATATTGTAGAAGGCCCATTCTCTGTTTGGGGCCAGAATTTGTGACTTGCTTCATTACCTCCCTTGCGGAGCCATTTTTGCATGCTAATTTAGTCCCATTTGTACCCACTATTTGGCCATGCATTGAACTGTAAACATGCTTGTTTTGGGGCTGCCTTGCTTCTGTATTTACACTTCATTTTCAAATTATGCATGCATTGCATAGCTATAGGCCATTCCATGCGCCAAGTTTCATGTTTCGGGATTCGTTCCATGCATCGGGTATCATTTTGCCATGATTCGGGGCTGTTTTGCATCTCATTTTGCCTCTGAAATTTTCATGCTTGTATGCCATATTCCATGTCTCGCTATGTCTTGTTAGAGTGGCATTTTGGTGCCTTAGGGTGGTCTTCGGTTTGCGTGCACGCGTGCACGTATTTCGAGTTGTCTCATTTTCATCTTATGGCCTCTCATGTGAGTGTGGTTGAGGTCCACTCATGTTAGTGTAAGTCCATATTGCATTGTGTATGCCATTTCATTCCATAGCATTGTGTATGCTAGGTTGTATATTAGCGCATTGTGTATGCCATCTCATCTCGTGCATCGTGTATGCCATTTCGTAGCATTTTGCATGTTAGGTTGTATCTTAGTTGCATTTCATGCATGTCATGCATATTGCATCGTGTTCGATAGGAGTTAGCCTGCACGGAAACGAGGTATCGCCTGATCCGAGTGACGGAACGTGTCTCAATTCCCCAGTCACCGACACTCCGGATCATTCATGAGGGAGTTAGGTCTTGTTGTGTTTTCATTTGCATTCATTCTATATCGAGTTGTGCAATTCGGCTCCTCGGCCATCATGCATCGAGATGCGTGATTGGTGGCACGAGGATCGAGATATGCATACATTTGTGAAATACATTGCTCTGCCTCTTTCCTGCTCTCTGTTGCAGCAAAATCAAGAATCAGCAGTCTTCCGAGGCTTGGCACGCATTTCAAGAACAGGTGCAAACAGAGGCTAATTGGGGCATCCCAGTAGATTTCCGCGCAAGGCAGCCTAAACATACATCATTCATCAGAATCAAGGCAGTCTCTTGGTTGCATGCCAGTTTATTATTTTCTTAGTTAATTTGTAAATTAATTAGGAATTTGTACATATTTGGACTGTATTATTTGGACTGTACTATTCTTTTATTCGGGACTGTATATTTATTCGGACCCTCTGTGCGAGGGCAAAATTGTAATAAGTGTGGGTGAGTGTGATATATGTCTTCCAATCCCACGTCTTTCTTCCCTTTTATTTACCCGCTTATGATGGTTAGATTAGGGCATATTTCAATTAGCATACAGTATGATAGCATGTTTGCATTCATTCATCTGTTTTACATGCACCTGCTCCAAGATCATACTAACTGCATTTGTATTTCAATTCCAAGTTGAATACATGATAGCTGTAGCATTCCATATGCCATGTTTAGGATAGTCGAGTCTGCTATAGTTGCATTTTTGCATGTGTTGCATTAGGCATTTCTGTATAGTTAGGATCATGCATGATTTCTAATCGGTTTTTGTTTTGGCTTGGAGTACTCGGTGAGTTTTTATGCTTTAGCATCCTTGCATGCGTGTGAGTGACTGCCATGAATAGCATGCTTACCATGAGGCTAATTGCTTATGTGATATAACTGCCTTGAATACCTGTGGGTGAAGGTTGGGTTATTTGGATTGGGACAAATCATCAAACTGTGAGTTTTAAGCCCACTAGATAGTGGCAAAACCATCTTTTCTAAGCCTACCTGAGGGTGGCAAAATCTGTATTTTAAGCCTACCTGCAGGTAGCAAACCATCTTTCAAAAACAAACATGAAATGTTTTGTTCCAATTCAGGCGACCTGGTCTATACTTGTATGCTGTGCGCATCATATAGTAAATTTAGGCTAATAACCAGAATAAGAGCACACAAAGTTTTCAAAACTAGATATCGTGGTTAGTAGAGGCCGGTCTTTGACCGAGCGAGCGGGGGTGCTCATGAAGTGACCTTCCCCAATCGTACCTAAGTTCCCGAGCCGAGAAAACTTTGGTGATGACGGACACGTGGCCTTTGGCACCGAGTCAGAGTTTCCTAAATTTCCCATAAAAAAACATTTAGGTGGTGACTCTGTATCTGGAAAAGCAGTCCATGTTTGGCACTTCTTTTCAAAAAAATCTATTTTCAAAATCGATTTTCCGGATTTGGACTCTTTGGTTCAAGATTAAGAACCGTGACATTTGAGTCCTTGAACTGTAGTGACCCCAATATGAACGGAACGGGACTTAACCCTCCCGGGACGTTCGGAGACGTCTACAGTTTCTGGCGACTCTGCTGGGGAGTTTAGAGAACTTGACTCGAGCTCATGATATCTGGTTTTGACTACACTTATGTGTTTCTTTGCATTGCATTTGCATTGGTGCGCCTAGGACACCGTGTTTGCCATCTGCTATTCCTGAACGGTTTGCCGGAGGCTTGTCTTGTCAAGGCATGACCATAAGGCTGACCGGTTGTGGGCTCTGCCAGTATGGGAACACAAACCCCGATTTTACCAGGGTATGCTTTTTGACCATTCGACCTAGTGCATATTTGGATCCATAGTGACCATTCCAAACTAGGACAGGTTCCTTACCCGTTTATAGGTTGTTTGAAACCGCTGCGTGCGTAGTGAAACCCTAGCTCCTGACAAAATAGGACAGGGAAACCCTACCCCAACATAGGGGTGTTTGGGCTCTCACTTATCTGTTATGTGCTTTTAGAGTGCGTCTGTACAGGAATGCATGCATCAGTTTATGAGTTTGGGCATCAGGCCTGCGAGCATTAATCAGTATTTGAGAATCAGTTATCTACGGGTATCCGATTCAGTTTTGAAGATAGTGATTCAAGGATATTGATCAGTGTTTGAGGACAGTGTGTATTCAGCTTACCAGCCGTGTGTTGTTATGCCCAGCCGTGTGTTGTGTATTTAATTTAAGCTGTTATGCTGTCCGTTTATCTGGTTATTTATTTCCTTTTCGCTTTATTTATCTTTTTGCTAGGGGCAGGGTTTTTAGCACAATTGCTTCCGAACCAGTAGATATTCCCCAAGCACTTTGGACACGAGGTCGCCGACTCAATCGATCTGAGGATCTGGTTGACGGACATCCAGTGCTCTATTCTTTACCCCCCGTTGTCAGGAGAAAGCCAAGGAAGCGCAAAGGTGTCGTAAGCAGATTGCGACAGTGGTTACTCCATCGAGGGCGAGATCGAGATCCCAATTGTTGCTATAGAAATAGACATACCGGTCAGTCGGATGGATCAGCAAAATACGTCAGGGGTGGAAGCCCTGATGCGCCAAATGCAGGAGAGCATGAGACAGATGCAAGAGGACGCTGCCCGCCAAGCAAAGTTCTCTAAGCAACAAGCTACAATTATGGCTCAAAGAAGTCGAGCTAATCACTAGATCGCAATGCAGAATCGCATCCGCTTCACATCGTTCTCTCCACCAGGCCCCCATGACCCGAAAGCAGCTCCTACTGCTCGTAATGCTCGCCAAACACCTGAACACCGTGCCAAATGTCCGAATATCCAAGAGGACACAAACCTTCCAATCTGGCTAGCCGCCTGCTTCCACCTCAACTGTCCAAGACTCATACACCCAACCACACGGACTCTCCCTTTGAGTTCGAAATCGACCATACAGCCCTAAAACTCAGCAAGCTTGAGAAGCTTTTCAAGAAATCACAAGGGGTAAAAGCCATTCCGGATATCAAAGATGGGTACACCGATGTAGCCGTAACATTGCCAGACAGATTCAAGATGCCACAAATTGACCGCTTCGATGGGTCCGGAGATCCCATGGTCCATCTTCGACTATTCTCAGACATCCTGCGGCCCATGGGCCTAACCCGACCACAAAAGCTTTCCCTGTTTGGCCGAACTTTGTTGGGTGTGGCAGCCATCTGGTACGCGAAGTTAGAAGATGAGGTAAAAAGAAGCTGGGATGAGATGGCTTAGGCCTTTGTTGCACAGTACTCGTACAATACACAGATCGAGATTGCAACCCGTGATCTCGAAACAACGAGGCAGGAACCCAAGGAGACTTTCTCAGACTTCGTAACTCGTTGGAGGGCAAAGGCATCGATGATGACCTTGAGGCCTACAGAAAAAGATCAAATCAGGATGATTGTGCGCAATCTCCAACCGAAATTGATGCAAAAGACGATCGTACTTCCCTTTCCCACCTTCTCAGATTTACACGAGATGGGGGTACAAATCGAGGATGCCATAAAACAAGGTCCGACGACTGTGATAAGGAGCAACCGGAAGGACTTTCAACCGTAATAATAACGCAGCCCAAGTGGCACCAAGAATCAAGACGAAGCCAGAGGTGAGCATGGTCACCACCACTCCCCCTCCCCCAAGACCCACGACAGCCACACCTTTCTCTGGCGTATCTGGAAGCAATACCCAAAACACCAAATATCAACCTAGAGGCCAAAGAACCTTCACCCCCTATATATGCCCCTGTCCAAAGCTCTGGGGGTATTAATCAGGAAGAAGCATTTGACGCCCCTAGAGCCGAGGCCGCTACCAAATCCACTCCCTCCCTCTCATGACCCGGCAAAATACTGCGTGTATCACCAACAGCACGGTCATGACACCGACCGTTGTTTCAGATTGCGTCATGAGATCCAGGATCTAATTGACAAGCAGGTGATCGCATCTCCCGAAAAACCCAACATCACGACAAATCCTCTCCCACCACATAACCAAGCCCCTCCTCCCAACAGAATCAACTTCATCCAAACTGGGGTCGTGTCTTACGATCCTAGTGTCTATATCACCCCATCCCACCTACCTAAGCCGGAGGTGATCCTTCCTGTCTGCACTGACTTGTGCATGATGGACATCTCCACAACCCAATCCGAGCCAAAGGTGGTGACCACTGAAGATGAAACAGGGCAGATCTCAGAGGAAAGTGGGGTTGTTGAGTCTGTGATTGAACAGTCTGGGAATCTTGCTGAAGGAGCCTATGATCCAAGTGAATACATCCAGTCAGTGGGCTAGTCTGAGCTGAGTGTAGGGCTGCCAGAAAAAACAGAGTTATGTGTGATTCAGGGAGACAGATTTGAACGGGGAACGGATGATCTAACAGCCGTAGGAGAGGACCTTGCCAACCTCCAGTTCTTCAGTGACCAAGAATCAGGGGATACAGCAATCAACTGGTTCGAATATAAGGAGTCGGCAGAAGTTACCGGATGGTTAGATGATCAACCAGACGTCGTAGAATATCAACCAGAACAAGGCCCGGCAGGGCTGAGAGTATTAGTGGTGGCCGGAAAGGCCGAGAGTCAGAATCCACCGCCGGAGAGCGCCGGCACTAAGAATTTCGCTCAGAACTTGGGTATTGTAAATGCAGGGAGTATTGAATAACCAGCTGTACTGACGCAATTGGAACAACAAAAATTTGAGGATTCCGAGAGAATCAGAAAAGCTAAGGCCCATGTGGGGGTCGAGAGTGCTGTGTGCACGGGAACAGAAAATGCTACGGGCATATGGACTGAAGGTACTGCAAGTACGATCATACCGGAGCCGGACAGGTGCCTGTCGGCTGCCGACGGAATGTGGTGGGAAAACGATGATTTATGTCTTGCCCACACAGATGAAGATTGGGGAAGTAACCAACCAGATGATACCTGGTATACTGATGAGGTCGCTCATATGACAAGAAGTGGGCGATATTTCAAGCCCCAGCACTTAGACCAACCTGAGGCGTCTGGGAAAGACAAAGAAGCTGAGAAACAGAAGGAGAAACAGATTGAAGAAGAAGCTGTGCTCAAGCAATTGAAGAAGATACAAGCAGACATCTCCATCTGGGGACTGCTTATGGCGTCATGAAAGTACCGCATAAAGCTATCCTATCTCGCTATGGACAAGGCCAAACTCTCTATAGATACTACACCAGAGCAACGGTTGGGCCGGTCTTTCCGGAGGAGGTTCCCCAAGATTAACCTTTTTCGCACAAAGAACTACCACCGAGGGCACAAATCATAACAAACCTCTATGTTTCGTGGAGTGTAGAGACAAGTGGATACCGGTGGTACTTGTTGATACCGGTCCGCATCAATTTCTGCTTGACGTAATAACAGATGCAATCGGGTTGAAGCCCGCGGACTTCGTACTAACTACTCAGGTGATCAGAGCATATGATAATACTAGTAGGGAAGTGATGGGGATTGTCAAAATTCAGACTCAGGTTGGTCCGGGACAACATAACAATGAATTTCATGTCTTGGACGTTCCCGCAACCTTCAATCTACTCTTGGGGCGGCCGTGGCTGTACCAAGTGGAGGCAGTCTCTTCCACTCTACATCAGATGTTGAAGTACCCTCACAGGAAGGGGGTGGCTATTGTTTTCAGGAATTCATCAATCCATCCGCCGCCAAAGGTGTCTACACCAGTCTTGGAAATCGAGCACGGCACAGAGGATGTTTTCTTATCAGGGTTCACTTTGGCTGAGGCCCGGGTGGTGTAGAATATCATGGCTGTGAATGAGGGAGTGTACATCAGTGCTCAATCCGTCTACCTCATGAACAAGCTACAACACATCCCCGGGATGGGATTAGGAAGAAGCGGCCGGAAAGGTGTCGCGGCATTGGCCGAGGTGCCACACAACCCTCATACCTTTGGTTTGGGCTATCTGCCCACCAAAGAGGATTGGGTGAGGAAGGGAAACGAAATGGCCGGAAGAGCCAGAGTAAAGCAGGTTGGGAAGCCTTTTGACTTAATGCATAGGCCCATCCAGGGTACCCTGAACGAACACTTCATCCGGGAGGGGGAGGACTTTCCATTTTGCGGCTTCCCAGAGCCGTGGATAAACGCAGAGAAGAAGCGCGTGCCAGGCTTCGAGATCTTCTTCGACCTGCAACTATCAGGGGATGACGTTGCCACAGAGCGCATGCACCCATCACCGAGGTTGAGCAGTGTAAGGCAGTGGATCCTGAGGGCACAGAATTTGAAACGAGGGTAGCGCTGGCATGTCTACTCTTTGATTCTCCGATCGACCATAAGTGCTTAGGGGATAACTTTGCAGTTTCCGTGATTGGGGATGAAACGGCTGCGGGCCTACCAGCAACTATTTTGGATGCATCTATCGCACCCTCTCTCACTTGGCAATACGAGGAGGGATTTTTGTCCATGAAGCGTCGTAGTGAGCCTAATCGATTCCACCGAGTCTTGTGAGTCGAATCGTTCGGCTCAACCGAAGTCTCGAATCTGGTAATCCTGGGGATGATCATCCGGATGCCACAGTCCTGTCTAGGTCGTCTTTTTCCTTTTCATTTGAGTCTGTTGTAAATGAATCGGACGATTTGGATGAACTTAATGAGAATCAAGTAACTGTGGTTTCTGAGTACTTTTCTGTGCCCTTGATTTATTGCATTAATTCAGACTTTCAAAACTTTGATAAAAAACGACGAGGATGAAGTTCCTCCGGTTTTGCAACGTTTAATTGAGCAAGAGCAAGAGAGATTTGTCAAATCTTTAATGGATGAAATCACTACCGTGAACATTGGTACTGAGGAGGACCCGCGGCTGGTCCAGATCGGGTCCATGTTGTCTTCGGAGAAACGCGAGCGCTTAGTCGCTTTATTAAAAGATTTCAAAGATGTTTTCGCATGGTCCTACGAAGACATGCCTGGAATCGATCCTGAGATTGTACAGCATCGAATCCCCCTTGACCCCGAGGCCCGACCCATCAAACAGAAACTCAGAAGGATCCGCCCGGACTGGGCTCTCAAGATTAAGGAAGAGGTCACCAAGCAAATTGACGCGGGCTTCCTGCTAGTATCAGAATACCCAACTTGGTTGGCCAACATTGTTCCAGTGCCGAAGAAAGATGGCAAGATCCGGGTATGTGTGGATTTCAGGGATTTGAACAGAGCTAGTCCGAAGGACGACTTTCCCCTACCGCACATCGATGAGTTGGTGGATTTCACAGCGGGGCATGCTTTGCTCTCATTCATGGATGGCTTCTCAGGCTACAACCAGATAGTGATGGCGCCGGAAGACCGGGAGAAGACTGCATTCACCACCCCGTGGGGGACATACTGCTATAGAGTCATGCCATTTGGGTTGAAGAACGCTGGAGCTACTTATCAACGGGCCGCAACCACAATATTACACGACATGATCCACAAAGAGGTTGAGGTGTATGTGGACGACATGATTGTCAAATCCAAGGAAAGAGAGGGCCACTACACCGCCTTGCACAAGTTTTTTCAAAGGATCAGGGAGTTCCAGCTGCGGCTAAACCCTCAGAAATGTACATTCGGTGTTACAGCGGGAAAAATGCTAGGGTTTCTGATTACACAAAGGGGCATCGAGGTCGACCCTTCCAAAATCAAGGCCATCTTAGAAATGCCACCACCAAGGACTGAAAAAGAGGTGCGAGGCTTTCTGGGTAAAGTGCAATTCATAAGACGATTTATCTCAAAATTAACACTTCTTGGCCTCCTCAAGAAAGGAAAGAAGTTCCAATAGGACGACCGATGTCAAGTTGCTTTTGAACAGATTAAAGAATATTTACAGAACCCGCCCGTGTTGTCACCGCCAGAACCAAGGAAACCGTTGATTTTGTATCTGTCAGTAACTGAAACTACAATGGGCTGCATGCTTGCGCAAGAATCAGAGGACAAGGTGGAGAAAGCCATCTACTATTTGAGCAAGAAGATGCTAGAGTACGAAACCCGCTACACTCCGCTGGAGAAAGCTTGCTTAGCTTTGGTATGGGCTACCAGGAAGCTGCGGCACTACCTGTTAGCTCACTCTGTAATGTTGGTTTCACGACTTGATCCCATCAAATATCTTTTCGAGAAACCAGCACTTACGGGTAGGCTAGCTCGTTGGTTGCTGTTGCTCTTCGAATTTGATCTAAAGTATGTAACACGCAAGTCGGTCATAGGAAGAGCAGTGGCAGAGTTCTTAGCCGACCATCTAGTGGAAGGGGGTGAAGCAGTCGAGTACCTATTCCCAGATGAAGCCATTTTACACATCGACGACGAAACTTGGACGATGTACTTTGACGGAGCGTCAAATCAATACGGGTATGGGATAGGGGTGTTGCTGATAGCACCCGACAATTCCCGTATCCCTCTAGCCTTCAAGCTCCGATTCAAAGTCCCGAACAACGAAGCGAGAATCTGGCGTGCATTCTTTGGTCTAAGCGGCCCTAGAACTAGGGGCAAGGCGGTTGGGCGTCATTGGGGACTCGAACCTTGTTGTGTCTCAAGCTAAAGAACCGGAAAGTAAAAGAGGAAAAGATGATGATGTATCACGGACCTTGGATTTCTTGATTCCTCGGTTTGAGAAGCTAAGTTTTACTCATCTACTAAGAGAGAACAACAGGTTCGCAGATTCTTTAGCAACTCTATCTTCTATGATAGACATCCCGTGTGGAGTCCGGATGCGTCCAGTCATCATCAACCAGAAATTTGCACCTGCCTACGAGTCGATTTCCGCTATAGATGAAGTTCAGGATGAAAATCCCTGGTATTACGACATCTGGAACTTCTTGGAGAAAGAAGCATACTCGCCAGGGGTAAATGCCAAAGACAAAAGGGCAATCAGGAGAATGGCAGTTCAGTTCATCATTTGCGGGGGTAAACTGTATAAAAGGGGTCATCTGGGAATGCATAAACTGTGTGTTGATGCCAAAAAGTCAAAGCGTCTGATGGAAGCCATCCACGGGGAAGAATGTAGTGCGCACATGAATGGGGTAATGTTGGCACGGAAGATCCTCAGACAGGGTTATTACCGGTCCACCATGGAGGAGGATTGTATTGGTTTCGTCCGGCGATGCCACAAATGTCAGATTCATGCAAATCACATGAACATTCCGCCGTCAAAGCTGTATAACATGACTTCGCCATGGCCATTTTCAGTCTGGAGAATTGATGTAATCGGAGCTGTTACGCCGAAGGGGTCGAATGGGCATGAGTTCATCTTGGTAGCGATAGATTATTTCACAAAGTGGGTTGAGGCCCAATCTTATGCGATGTTGAAGGCTTCGCACGTCGCAAAATTTATCAGAAACAACATCATCTGTCGCTACGGGGTCCCAAATGAGATAATTTCAGATAACGGTTCCCACTTCAAGAAGGAAGTGATAGACTTGTTGGAAAAATACAACGTGGCTTTTCATAAGTCATCTACCTATCGACATAAACCAATGGAGCGGTTGAGGTCGCCAACAAGAATATCAAGCGCATATTGCGAAGATGGTGGAAACCTCACGGATGGCGGATAATTGCCGTTTGCTCTGTGGGGCTACCGGACTTCAATCAGAACTTCTACTGGGGCGACTCCGCACTCATTGGTTTATGGGATGGAGGCCGTTCTACCTATTGAGATTGAGGTTCCGTCATTACGAGTATTGGCCGAGTGTCAAATAGTCGAGGCAGATTAGCAGCAGAGCAGATTTGAGGAACTCATGCTTTTCGATGAAAGAAGACTGAAAGCGCTGTACCATGTCTAAGGTTACCAACGCAGAATTGCCCGGGCTTTCAACAAGAAGGTTAAGTCCAGGAATTTGAAGGAAGGAGATTTGGTACTCAAAGACAACCGAGCTCCCATTCACGACCCAAGGGGCAAGTTCAGGTCCAATTGGACTGGTCCCTACATCATCAAGTCAATTTGGTCAGGTGGAGCTGTGGTTTTGATGGATCTAGATGGCTTGGAGTTCTCACAACCGATCAATATGGACAAGTTGAAGAAATATTACCCCTGAGAGGCTCGCTAGGCCGAAAACTCGAAAGGTCGACCTAGGCAAAACTCAGAGCGCAGAAAATTTGAAATCATAAAAACTGAGCTCGCAAGGTTGAAAACCCGCAAAGGGCGGCCTTGGCAAAAGTTAGAGCGCAAAAGAAGAGGAAAAATACCTGAGCGAACCTGAGCTTGAACTACGTAAGGCTTGATTCACATCCTTGGGATACGTAGGCAACTTCATTCTGAAGTTCAGCCACAACCTTTTCCCCGATCAACTTTGTCCATATTGATCATCTCAGTCATCTTTGTTCATCAGCATTCATCGTGATCTCCGGTACAGTGCTATTCAGATTAGGGGCAACTTTCCGTTGCCATACAGTGCTGCCGTACCATTCAGACTAGGGGCAACTTTCCAGTTGCTAGGATCCGGGGTTGTGCATCTCAGTGACAGATCTTAGGCGTGTCTAGTTCTGATCCATATCGAAAATAGTTTTGAAAAGTTTTAATAAAAGTTGACTTTGTTCAAATTAATCTTTTCACAACTAAGACCATTTTTGGACCAAAGCGAAAAATTTTCAGTACCACAACCTTCAATTTCATTGATTTCAAAACAGAGTTCTCCTGCTCTTGCATACAATTGAAGTTGCTTTTTATTACACTCATAATGAAAACTTGAAAGTACTAATAAAACAATAAATCTGGGGCATAGTCAAGTCAGGTGTCCCTGCGCCCCCTCCCAGAGCTAGTTGAAGCCTCTGATGCCAAGTTGGGCCCGGTCTGTGCCTCCTCATTGAGCCAATCCCAGCACTCGCCAGACAAAGTGCAGTTGAAAGTAGGGACGGGGGCCAGGAGTTCTCTAGTTCTCCATGCCGTGGCATATTGGGCAAGTTGTGCGCCTCGGACCGAAAGCAATGGATACTCAATCCTCTCGGTGGGCAAGTCTGATCATGACCAAACCGAGGCAGGAGCGGAAAGTAGAATACACATGGGTCGAGACTAATCAACTGAATCCCGATCAGCCGGGACATGCTATAACCCATTGCTGGGAGATTGAGCCAAGGGCAGCGCCAAGCAATGCAATCTGCAGACAAGTTGCACATCCAGTCGAACCACCACCTTTCATCAGGGGCATCAACTAAGCGTTGGCGAAAGAAGTAGCCGCATGGCCGAGTAAATTTGGACAAGAGTCCACAACCTGTAATTTATCCATCAACCATACCTGGGGAGGGATGAAAAATGAGAGAATAAAGAATAAAGAGATGTGCAATGAGAGAAAAGTAAGAAAAGGGTTTTGTGAGAAAAACCGAGCCTGAGGGCCGAGTGATGTGAGCAAATATATATGCGAGATTGGGTGGGAAACATTACCTGTGGCAATAGTGGACTCCCTGCAAATCTGGTCATCTCCCGGCGATAGAAAGCATCCAAACCCATCAGCGTCTCGGCCAGTGTCATAGCGATACAACTCTTTCCTTCTCTCAAGCCATGAGCAACTTCAACCAGACGAAGGCTAGATCCACCAAATCCTGAAGTGAGCAGAAAGTGGGATAGCATACACAAGCAAAGGGCGTGTTGCCGAAAGCCTTGCCAATAATGGTTGCATGATGCTTGACATCGAAAGCGATGGATCAAGCCGAGAACATCCAGTTCCCCATTGCAGATCAGAGACCGAGCATCATACATGGTGAGCCCACACATTTCCCCTAAAGCTTGGGCGTGGCCAAAGCGAAATTGAGGCAGAATTTCTTCACAGCGTTCAGATTCCATCAAAACCTGAAAATCTTCGAAAGTTGGACATACCTCTTGCCCGCCGAAGCTGAAAACATGCGTCACTGGGTTCCAAAACCTCACCGCGGCATGGAGGAAGGGAAAGTGCAGCGGAGTGCGGCTCAGTGGGAATAGTGCATTCAAGCCGAAACCTCGGAAATTCAACTTTTCCGAACCATGTAGAGAAGAGATCCAAGATGTGAGATTTTCTATGAGAAATGCCTCCATTTTTTGCAAAGCAGTGATGAAATGAATGAGTCCCGAAGTTGGAGCTTTTATAGAGGATGGGACACTATTCAGGGGACGCGTGTCAAAAATTTGACGGCTACTGAAATAAGTGGCCGGCTGACCACCTTTTCTAGCTGGTCGGCCACATTTCTCCCCTTTAGATACAAAAAACTGGCCGGCCGGCTCCAAAAAGTGGCCGGTCATGCTCCAATGTATGCCGTTGGTCCTGTTTTGCCCTCCAGAGGAAAGTTCCAGGCATTTCCAAGCATCGGGTGTATCGAAGGCCTCCATTTCCCTCTGTTTCGGATGCGTTCCGTTGCCCAGACCGTCCGAAGTATGCTTTGTTTTGTTTATCAAGTTGTAATTTTTGCTTATCGAGTTGTCATTTTGTTTATCGAGTTGTAAGTTTTGTCGAGCTGTCGTATTTTGTGTTTTGAGTCGTTACTCTTTGTTTACACAATTTTGTTAAGTCTTGTTTATCGAGTCGTTAACATTGTTGTATTTTGCTTATCGAGTTGTAAACTTGCTAAGATTCTGTTATTTCTTAGTGAGTCGAGTTGTTTGATTTGTTGCGTCGGTTCATTACCTGACCCGGTAAATACACAGTGCACATTTCCATTCAATCCCATTTTTGTGCAAAATGATGCGATGCGATGCTAAGAGCATAAAAATACAACACTTTTTCAAAAGCTGTTTCACCCCATCATATTTCCTTTTACAAATAAAGGTACAAGTTTTACAGAAAATAAAACTGCCTAACAATATGAAAAGTGCTACAAACTACTAGCAAAAAGGAAAATAAAGTAGGAAACAGCAGCATCAATACCCTCGGGAGCGGGAATGAGAGGCCCTCCTCATCCTCTTCTGTGAGACAACCTCTGCACCACCATCATCATCCGGGTCGGAGCTGTCATCCTCAGGATCCCCCTCGGCCATGCCTCCACTCCTGGAACCAAGATCGGAATCCCCCTCCTCAGCGGATGTCTCCGACTGACGGCCTGCGACCTCCTCCTCCTCCTCATCCTCATCGGGCTCCGCCTCTATAATATGTGCCCTGCGTATGCGAGAGGACCCTCCTCGAGCTCCTCGGAAAGGCCTGGATGGCCCAGCTCCTCGAGAGGGCCTAGATGGCCCAGCGCCTCGAAAAGGTCCAGACGATCGACCTCCCTGAGAAGGCCCGGGTGGCCCGGCCCGCGGCGGAGCATATACAGGAGGCATCTGAAAGTGAAGAGTTCAATACATCAGTTCAAATGTGAAAATCAGATGCAAGTACAGTATGTGAGTGGGGTGTGTGTCAAATGTGCACTACACAAACAGCCTGTCAATGCAGTAGAATGTTCAAAACCAGCATGTCATCAGAAATATGATAAATGCAAGAAAGATGAACAGATGCACGACACCCATAATGGCGGTGTGCCTCCTCCGAGATCATGCCCTCAAATGCAGCCATCACTCCAAACATCTCATCCACGTACTCAACAGGAGGCTGCAGATACAAATGCAGAACTATCAGTAAAGGAATGAATGTCCAAGTATCTGACTGATAAATCAAAGCTATAAAGCATACTGGCGGTGAATCAGGATCTCTGACATATCTATAGTCAGGAAGGGGAGGCTCCAACGAGACCTGGTAAGGAGCCCCAAATCGCCAACTCGTCAACTCGGTCGGCATGTCTGGCCACCTAGGATGATGAAGAGTCGGAGGGATCGGGGGAACCGACCCACCCCCACCTCTAGACGTACCAGCCCTGCTGGAGGAAGGGATATCTATAGCACAAGCCTGACTCGAAGATAGCACACCAGCAGGCCTCAATGACGGAGTACGCACTCCCGTCAAGGGAGGCATCAGATATACGTGGCGATAAGTGGCATAGTCCCCTTCCTCAAGATGTAGCAAAGCATCAGTGCCCAGCATAGCACTAACAACATCCCGGGAAGAGAGCCTATCAGCGATCATATCTTGTTGGGGGTCTTTGGAGGTCTGAAGTGTACCCCTATACAGCATAGCGTTCCCCGAAACCATGCTCTACCAACTGGTCCTTCGAATAGGATCCTGTACTGGGAGGTGCCCGACCCTCCGGCATACTGAAATCGGAGACGATCACCCAAGGCGCCAGGCGCCATATGTCTGCGGATAACCATTGCATAAACCAATCGAAATCGAGAATATCTGAGGCGGATCAAAGATGAAAGCAGAAGGGGCGAGAGTTCGAAATACCTCCATCATCTGACAAGATGTCGAAATCGCCAGTAGATAAAGAGTGTCTCGGGGTCTCGGTCTTGGCCCTCGAATACCAGTGAGTACGGGGTCATGAGGGGCCCTGCCACCACCAACTCTGGGGCTAACATCGGGAAAAATACGTAGACCCATAACTGAGGAAAGCAGTGCAGAATGTAAATACAAAGTGCTGAGGGCAAAATACAGAGTGTAAAGTGCGTTGTGTGTGCAATGTACAAGTAATAAGGAGCAGAAATGTAAATCAAGAGGACAGAAAGTACCTCCCAGGCTCTCCAATAACCGCCAAGTAAGTCTTTACGCTGGGAGGTCGCTCATGTAGCGATAAAGGGTAGCTGCCGACGCCACCCAGTCATACCGTCGACTGTGATAGGTCCACCAGTAGCGCTCAACATCTGACCCAACCGTGTTCCCTCTATCGTGACAGAGTAGTCCCGAAGAGGAACATAAGAAAACCACGGGCATACTGCTCTGCCTCCTCAGGAGTCCCGGGCTCCATCCCCTCCCTCCGAAAATGGAAAGAGAACCAGGTGTATCGGACTCTCCCTGAAGCTCTATCAACAGGCGGGCGGGCCCCCAACAAATGTATCCAAGCGGCCTCCCGTTCGCCCATGTCCTCGTCGTAAGGAATGGGCCAACCTCCTATGTCCAGGCCAGTCAATACAGCAAAATCCAGCGAGGTCATAGTCAAATCCCCAGTGGCGGAAAAATAAAAGGAGTTGGTGGTGTCCCACCATCTCTCCACCAAAGCTGCCATCAGTGTCCTCCTAGTAGGACAACGCAATAACCCAGCGCAAAAGGACCCGAACCCCGCCAAATCAACTAAATCCCGGATAGCCTCCGGGAGCTCAGCATACCAATCTCTAGCAGCGGTGGAGCCGTATCCCCGCACAGTGCGAGAACCAACTTGCATTCAGAATGAATACATGTGTCAGTATAAAATGAATAAGCTGTGTGCAAATGAAATAAATAAGCTGTGTGCAAGTAAATAGGCTACGTGCGAAGTAAGTTAACCGTGTTCTACTCAAAATCGCAGGTGTCTTTGCGTGTTCACCTTCAATTTGGGCTGCGTGTTCAAACTCTCAATCAGTGTGTGCTGCGTGTTCACCTTCAATTAGGGCTGTGTGTTCTACTCTCAATCAGTGTGTGCTGCGTGTTCACTTTCAATTTGGGCTGTGTGTTCAGAAAATCCGAGTTAGGGCTGCGTGTTCTACTCTCAATCAGTGTGTGCTGCGTGTTCACCTTCAATTTGGGCTGTGTGTTCAGAAAATCCGAGTTAGGGCTGCGTGTTCTACTCTCAATCAGTGTGTGCTGCGTGTTCACCTTCAATTTGGGCTGTGTGTTCAGAAAATCTGAGTTAGGGCTGCGTGTTCTATTCTCAATCAGTGTGTGCCGTGTGTTCACCTCAACGACGAGCTGTGTGTTCGACATCAAAATATGGGTCATGGTTCATCTCAAATGTTTGGGCTGCGTGTTCTATTCTCAATCGATTGTGTGCCGTGTTCACCTCAACAATGAACTGTGTTCGACATCAAAGAATGGGTCAGGTGTGTTCATCTCAGAATTCAAGTATTTGGCCGTGTGTTCAATTCCCTAGGTGTGTGCCGAAGGCCCACAATCAATTTATGGGCCCAAGGTTTAGAAATTCAAGTGATTGAACTGTGTTCGTAATGCAAACAGATGTCTTGTGTCATGAACTAAACATTCTAAATAAGTCGCTTACTCAAAATGAGCGGACAAACATGGCAAAGACACGAAGTGCATGAAAAATACGTAATATGTTGCGTAAAAGGTAAAAATGAAGTAAATACCTCTCGTGCCTCGTGGGAGAGGTGATACTGCTCCGCAAGCAAATCTCCGGTGCTCGCTCATTAAAGTCGATGAAGTGACGAAAAACTGCGATGAAGAACGCGTGCCACGGGGCACTCTCGAATGAAGGGTCGAACCCTGAGGCAGTCATGACATCAAAATCATCCCGGCACCCAGAGGACCTCCGCCGTGAGGAAAATGACCGCCATTTCGTAAAAATCGCAAAAATGAGCCAAAATTGGAAAAAGTCAACAAAAGTCAACTCTCGGGAAATGAAAAAGTCAACAAAAGTCAACTCCCGAGAAAATCTTCCAAATATTGAGACAAACTTACCTCAAGTGGCGAAAATGAGAAAAGAAGCCCCGAAATCAAAATTTAATCGGTTCAAAGTGTTTAAAACTGAAAGTTTTCGCGAAAACAACTTGCGTGGGGGGTTGGAAAACGCGTATAGAGCTCAGATCTGGAAAGGAAAATGGTTTGGGAGGGAGGAGAAGATGATTTCAGACCTGAAGTTATGAGCTCAAAGTGTTTGGGTAAGTAGATTTAAAGAAAAGAAGGTGAAAAGACCAAAATGCCCGCAGATTTGAGCAAGTGGCCGGCCGGCCACCTTTTCTGGCTGGTCGGCCATTCTCTTTTCAAAAAGTGGCCGGTGGCCTCCCCTGGGGAAGAAAATAGGCCGGTGGTGTTCCCCACATGCCCCCCTAGCTCTCTGCAAATTTTGAGGAAGATTGGAGTCCCTGAGATCTGGAAAAGTACAAGAGAAGTGCACGTCCTGTTGCGAAACCGCTCCGCCGGAACTTCAGCTTCAACTTCTGACATGTGACTCATCATTACTCATCAAAATCAAGGTGTATCCTTCATGAACATGTTGTAACTTCTCCGGGGGGGGAGGTGAACCGCAGGCCGCGATCGAGTCGCCCTCGCCGAAACGCGCGTTTCTCTGCTCGTGGTTTTGTGACAAACATGCATTCTAGTTCGTGCTTATTCTGCATTGTTGTGCACATAACTTGCATTCTCATGAACATAATTGCATTGTTATGCACGTTTTCCTGATATTACCATGCCTCTGTGTTTAAGCTTGCGTTGTCACGCACGCTCCTTTCTCGCACTGCGATGCATTCACCCACCGACACCGCTTTTGTCAAACTTTCGATATCACATTGGATATATCTTGCTAAACATGTTGTGCTTGTTGAGTTTCTCTCTTTCGCAGGCACGATATTGTATGTACAGTTCATTTGAAGCTGGTGCGACCAGACGAATCGCACAGGTATCGTATCTTCTCCGTGTGAGACGTGACGAGAGTTGAATAATTCTCCGCATTCTTAACTGCATGAAATGTAGTTGTTGCTTTGCATTCTTGCTTAAAACTGTTGCATCTATTTGCGAATACTTGCTTCATTATAGCTTGCTGCATTTGCATGATCTTTTAAGTTACATCTGGCCCTGTGCATATCGCTTTGCATTTTGCCCCTTGCCTGCGGGCGCACCTGCGGGCATATCTTTGTTTATCTTGTATGATTGTCTAAGTCTTCGGTCTTGTCAAAAATGGGTCGTCTCTGGGCTTTGACATTCACTCCCGTCATTTCTTGACTTCCGAGTTCTGTCAAAGAGGGGCAACTGTAGACACCCCATTTTTGACCGACCTTCAGACTCAGATGTCACCGAGTGAGCGCTTGGTGATGTTGCATATCGTGCTCGTCCAGAGGTTTCAGAGTCTCGGCCGTGAGCCTTGCCTCCAGACTTCCGGGCTTTTTTGTGCCTTGCCTCAGTTTGCGAACCAGGCTCGGTTTTCTCTGTTTCTCTTCCCAAAGGGAGGGAGAGGTCTCGTAGACCATCTCTCGGTGGCCGTGGGCTACATTTCGTGGTCGTAGGCCATTCTTCTCATTTCGGAGCCCGGGCCTTTTTGAGGCCGTGCCGGCTTTCTGGGGCCGCCTCACTACCTCCGTTTGCTCCGGTTTTTGGCATGCATCTTATTTACTCCTTTTGAGGGACATCGTGGTCTCGAGAGACCACTTCGTGGTCGAACACCACTCCCAAAGGCTAACAGTCAATTTCGGGGCCTCGGATCTGCGTTTGGTCCCCGAACCTTCATTTTGCATCGGTTTTCGTTCATTTTGGCAGGACCTCTGCTTTCATCACCAGAAGATCATAGAAGGGTGGGAGGCCAAGAATTGTTTCAAAGAACAGTTATATTCCTTCATCGCCTCCGACGCCCATTTTTCTCACTTTAAAGCCAATGTTGACCACCCTAAGGCCACTTTCTTGACTCCAAACCACATATTTGTGTTGTACACACAGGAGGACACAAATATCACATGGCCGGCCAATAATTCCATTTGAACCTTTTGAACCCCTTTGAAAAATGGCTTGTTCTCTCTCTGTTTCACTTCCTCCAATTTTGGACCACAGTGGTGTTGAGGGCATCCGAGGACACCAATTTGTGGTGGCGCCACTAATTCACCTTGGCCTTTTGACCTCGCCACCGTCCATGGGAGGTGGTGGCAGCCACCTGCAGCCCAATACTTGGCGGCCTTGATCCTTCGGGTGGAACATTATAGTCAGATACTTTTTTCCCCAAAATCAGATCCTGGGGAAACTTTTTGGGGGGAAACTTGGCTTGTTTCCCCCCCCCCCCCATTTCCCTTTCTCCCCCTCTTTGGCCAATATAACCAGCCTCCCAGGTCTGGTTTAGAGGTTGAAAAAATTGCCTTGAGCTTGCATATACATCCCTCCTCTCTCTCTCTCCCTTCAACCTTCAAAACATCAAGTTCTACACCCTTTTCTTCATCACCACCTAGCACTACACTACCACTTCCATTTCCAGCAGCTTGGAGCTCTTCTCAAAGGCTAGGAGGCACCATTTTTCAGTCCAAGAGGTAGCCAAGGCTTGGTCTTCAAGGGTAAGCACCATTTCCCCCTTTTCTAGCTCATTTTTGTACCATTTCTTAGCCCTCTTTGCTTACTGTTTTGAGCTCCGCCCATAACTGGAAATGTCATTTTTTTGAGCTCATTTTTCTGTTTCATTAAGGGTCTTACCCTGTTTGGGACCCCCATCTTGCACTTGCTTCATTACCCTTCTTTATGCCATAATTTTGCATAGTATTTTTGGCCTATGTGTAATCTGTTTTGGAGCATGATGTAAACTTTAGATAGGCTTATTTTGGGCCCTTCTTCAACATTGAAGAAGGGCTTACCACTGTTTGGGACCTCCATGTATCACTTGCCATTGTACCCTTCTTTGGTCCCCATTTTTTGCATGATTTATTAGCTTATTGAACTTCTGTTTTTGGACCTTGGTCAGAACTTAAAAGAGGCTTATTTTGACCCTCTCTTCATGTTTCATTAAGGGTCTATGGCTGTTTGAGACACCCTTTGTATACTTCATGTTATAGCCCTTTTGGTGGCCTCATTTTGCATGATATTTTGAGCCTATTTTTACACTGTTTTGGGGCTGTTGCTAAACTGTAAAAAGCCACATTTTAGGTCCCTCTTCAACATTGTTGAAGGGCCCTCACTTGTTTGAGACCTCCAGCCACTACTTGCTTCTTTGCCCCTTTGTTGGCTCATTTCTTGCATGAGATCTTTGGCATACTTGTATCTGTTTTTGGGACCTGTCATAAACTGTAAAACACCCCTCTTAAATATTTTAGAAGGCCCCTTCTCTGTTTGGGGCTAGAATTTGTGACTTGCTTCATTACCTCCCTTGCGGAGCCATTTTTGCATGCTAATTTAGTCCCATTTGTACCCACTGTTTGGCCATGCATTCAACTGTAAACATGCTTGTTTTGGGGCTGCCTTGCTTCTGTCTTTACACTTCATTTTCAAATTATGCATGCATTGCATAGCTATAGGCCATTCCATGCACCAAGTTTCATGTTTCGAGATTCGTTCCATGCATCGGGTATCATTTTGCCATGATTCGGGGCTGTTTTGCATCTCATTTTGCCTCTGAAATTTGCATGCTTGTATGCCATATTCCATGTCTCGCCATGTCTTGTTAGAGTGGCATTTTGGTGCCTTAGGGTTGGTCTTCGGTTTGCGTGCACGCGTGCACGTATTTCGAGTTGTCTCATTTTCATCTTATGGCCTCTCATGTGAGTGTGGCTGAGGTCCACTCATGTTAGTGTAAGTCCATATTGCATTGTGTATGCCATTTCATTCCATAGCATTGTGTATGCTAGGTTGTATATTAGCGCATTGTGTATGCCATCTCATCTCGTGCATCGTGTATGCCATTTCGTAGCATTTTGCATGTTAGGTTGTATCTTAGTTGCATTTCATGCATGTCATGCATATTGCATCGTGTTCGGGATAGGAGTTAGCCCGGGTACGGGAAACGAGGTACGTTCCGTACTCCGAGTGACGGAACGTGTCTCAATTCCCCAGTCACCGACACTCCGGATCATCCATGAGGGAGTTAGGTCTTGTTGTGTTTTCATTTGCATTCATTCTATATCGAGTTGTGCAATTCGGCTCCTCGGCCATCATGCATCGAGATGCGTGATTGGTGGCACGAGGATCAAGACATGCATACATTTGTGAAATACATTGCTATGCCTCTTTCCTGCTCTCTGTTGCAGTAAAATCAAGAATCAGCAGTCTTCTGAGGCTTGGCACGCATTTCAAGAACAGGTGCAAACAGAGGCTAATTGGGGCATCCCAGTGAATTTCCGTGCAAGGCAGCCTAAACATAAATCATTCATCAGAATCAAGGCAGTCCCTGGCTTGCATGCCAGTTTATTATTTTCTTAGTTAATTTGTAAATTAATTAGGAATTTGTACATATTTGGACTGTATTATTTGGACTGTACTATTCTTTTATTCGGGACTGTATATTTATTCGGACCCTCTGCGCGAGGGCAAAATTGTAATAAGTGCGGGTGAGTGTGATGTATGTCTTCCAATCCTACGTCTTTCTTCCCTTTTATTTACCCGCTTATGATGGTTAGATTAGGGCATATTTCAATTAGCATACAGTATGATAGCATGTTTGCATTCATTCATCTGTTTTACATGCACCGGGCTCGGCGCATCATACTAACTGCATTTGTATTTCAATTCCAAGTTGAATACATGATAGCTGTAGCCTTCCATATGCCATGTTTAAGATAGCCAAGCCTGCTATAATTGCATTTTTGCATGTGTTGCATTAGGCATTTCTGTATAGTTAGGATCATGCATGATTTCTAATCGGTTTCTGTTTTGGCTTGGAGTACTCGGTGAGTTTTTATGCTTTAGCATCCTTGCATGCGCGTGAGTCACTGCCATGAATAGCATGCTTACCATGAAGCTAATTGCTTATGTGATATAACTGCCTTGAATGCTTGTGGGTGAAGGTTGGGTTATTTGGATTGGGACAAATCATCAAACTGTGAGTTTTAAGCCCACTAGATAGTGGCAAAACCATCTTTTCTAAGCCTACCTGAGGGTGGCAAAATCTGTATTTTAAGCCTACCTGCGGGTAGCAAACCATCTTTCAAAAATAAACATGAAATGTTTTGTTCCAATTCAGGCGACCCGGTCTATACTTGTATGCTGTGCGCATCACATAGTAAATCTAGGCTAATAACCGGAATAAGAGCACACAAAGTTTTCAAAACTAGATATCATGGTTAGTAGAGGCCGGTCTTTGACCAGGCGAGCGGGGGTGCTCACGAAGTGACCTTCCCCAATCGTACCCAAGTTCCTGAGCCGAAGCAACTTTGGTGATGACGGACACGTGGCCTTTGGCACCGAGTCAGGGTTTCCTAAATTTTTCATAAAAAAACATTTAGGTGGCGACTCTGTATCTGGCAAAGAAGTCCATGTTTGGCACTTTTTCAAAAAATCTTTTCAAAATCGATTTGCGATTTGGACTCTTTGGTTCAAGATTAAGAACCGTGACATTTGAGTCCTTGAACCTTGACCCCAATATGAACGAATGGACTTAACCCTGAGGGGCGTTTCGGACTACAGCGGATGCAAGCACTGCACTGCACTGCACAGCAGATGCAAACCGCACTGCACTGCATCAGACGCACTGCACTGCATCGTAACTGCAGTTCAGACCAGAACCAGCAGATTCAGACCAAACTAGACTAGGCCAGAACCAGCAAATTCAGACCAAACCATTCCAAACCAGACCAGACCAGAAGATGCAACACATGTTATGGCACATTTTGGTTCTATCATTAGCATACCATTCCCAGCAGTCAACAAGCCATTAACATACAAGCCATTAACACATACATACAGGTACAAGCCATTAAAAGATTTTACAAGCCATTAACATACAAGCCATTAACACATACATACAGGTACAAGCCATTAAAAAATTTTACAAGCCATTAACATACATATAGGTACACAGAATTTTCCAGCAAGGCATTACTTCAGAAGCCATTTGAAAACACAATCGTTCTCATTAAACATAATCAGAATTTCAACACACATACAGCAGTAGTATGAACACACATGTTTAACACAATTTCAACAGACATTGGAGTGGAGTTTGAACAGCAATTTCAACATCACTTTCCAGCCAGCAAGGCATTTGAACACACATAAAGGCCATTACTTCACTTCTCAGCAACATCAGAATTTGTGCAGCAATCCAGCATGAGTTTACTTCACAATTTGAGATGGTATCACTTCACTTTGCATGCCATTTTCATCTTCAGTTTGCTTGTCTTTGTGCTTGTCCATAGCCTGAAATGGACAAACATAGAATTTAATTGAAAAAAAAAAAAAAAAAAACTATTGTGGTTTTCAACAACTAAAGACATACTTCAAATAGAATTTTCAGCAACTCAAAATCCAGAATTTTAAGCAACTACAAATTCAAAAGACGGCAAAGACAAACCTGACTCCACATTGGACTGTTTGATTCTTGAGAATATCGAAACCCAATGTCATATCCATATGAACCTTGAAGTAGCGACTGGAATGTTGGTTCAGCAGGATACCGTTGAGGCATTGAATTTGGCAAAGAATTATGCACTACATACATGTCCTGCAAATTGGCAAAGAACAATGTCATATATTAGGCTTCGTAATCATGGGTTGAGTCACATATTATATCCATAAAAAAATACATACATTGTACTAACACTTACATGATATGTGGGATTCATCAATGACGGAGGAATAGAATTACGACCCATGAGCAAAGATGGAGGAAAATGATGAAGGGGATAAAGAGGTTGAAGAGTAGGAACATGTTGACGAACATAGATATCTCCTCCAACAGATAATGGAGAAGGTACAACTGTTGGACTTGCGATAGATTGTGACGAAGCCAAGCTGTTAGCACGGTTTTTTTTTTTTTGGAGTTCGCTATCAACGCCGCTTCGAATCCACCTTTTACCCTCCTTTTGCCCTTACTAGTTGCCAGTTTTTTTTTTCAATCCTTTTGGTTGCACAACATGATTCACATCTTCGCAATCCACTTCAAAGTTTTGGGTGTCATGATCATTACTTACTTCATTTCCAACACCAAAAAGAGCACCTAACTTGCCTTCAACATTTGCACCTAATGTAGCAAGGTATACAATACAAAAATCATAAGTTTCTTCAGTTTCAGCAGCTCTACTTGCTAGTGCTCTAAATGCGGTCATCAATGTCTTATACCGCTATAGACACCCCATTTTGACCGGCCTTAAGACTTGGGCATTTTTTTTTGACCACCCTCACCAGAAAAATCAAATTGAAATTTTAATCCCGAAACTCACCCATTTTGGTCAAATTAAAATATTTTTGTGTGTTTGTACAAATTTTTAGGTGTGTTTATATAAATTGGCATGTGATATTTGATAAAAAAAATAATAAAAACAAAAAAAGAAAAAAATAGAAAATAAAAAAAGAGAAAAGAAAAAGAAAGGTAATGGGCGGTGGTGCACAATATTTTAATAGGATCATGTGATGGTTTGGTGGAGAAAATTAAAAATCAAACAAATATGGCTAGTGGGTGAAGTGGGTGATATAATTTGGTGGAGTGGGTGAAAAAAAGAAGAAAAAGAAAAAAAGGGCATTTGGCAGATGGATTTTGGCGTGGTTCCTCTTGTTTATGTCGGGGGAGGAGAATTAAAAAAGAGGAGAGTTTTGGTTGAGCTGGGGGGAGAGAACAGGACATGCAAAGAGGTCTCTCTCTCTGGATCTCTCTTAACCTCTCTCTCTCTCTCTCTCTCTCTCTAGCTGGGTCTCTCTCTCCACACATGTACACATGACACCCACGATTTAGAGAGAGAGACCGGCCAGACCGGCCACCCATACACGATTAACATTCATTTCTCTCTGTATCTGCTAGGAGAAATACACAACACACGGACACACGGACAAAGAGAGGAGAAGAACACACATATGGAGATGGATTATTCACACCTCTCTCACTCATGGGGGATCAAGAGATAACACATACATACACATCAAGCACATCACACGCCATACACCCAGCAGCTCACTCACGGCATGCACATACGCACGCAGCTCACACCTCTCACACCACCCATACACACACACACCCAGCTAACACACACATCTCTCTCTCACCCACGACTCTTACACACACCCATCACCACTGCACACATACACCATACACCATTCACACACACACACAACACACACCCAGCAGCACCACTACACGCCCACCAATTTCACTCTCTCAGTCGGCAAGCACATCACCACCATACACATGGCATACACACACCCATCACCACCATGCACACACTCACACACACACGGCAGATTCACAACAGACACATGACACACTGAGCCAAAGACACACACACACGGCAGCTCACACACACCATCCGATCACACACGCACTAACTCTCTCTCTCTCTCCTCTCTCTAGGACACACACACAGCCAACCTCTCTTCCTCGCCCTCTCAACCCAGACAGACATGCACATACAATTTGGAGAGAGAACATGACACACAGTCGAGATACACCACACACAACACACACTTCATACACCACATCACCCACACATGGCTTGAAGAGAGTTGGAAAGTTGCAGACACACTGCTACACCATACACACACCCCACCAACTTCATATTTACACAGCACACACAACCCATGCATACATATTGATTCACATTCACACACCCAAGAGAGACACCCAGCAGATGCATACACAGACAGCATACACACCAAACCCAGTTCTCTTCTCTCTCTAGATTCCTAGGTTACTAACTCTTTAAGACACCTAACACACTGCCATCCACCCACGGCACACGCACACTGCCAATTCACTCTGCCATCACACACTCAATACACACACACACAACACAAGCAGCCCCTGTTTTACTTTTTCTTCACTGGAAAAAAATAAAGTCATGGTTATTGAGCCGTAAAGTTGTGGGATTTTGGTGCTGCAGAATAATAACCCATGTAGATGTCATTCACGTTGGGTTTGTGCATTTTTGATTGGCCAGGCCTTGACAAATGGGCCAGTTTTGTTTGAGTGTTGATGGGGACTCCATTGAAGATGAATACATGGGCTGAGGCATGAGGACCGATGGTTATTTGCAAGTTGATGAATGGCCGGGGATTTCAAACTTTTATTTTTTTTATTTTGATTTTGAGTGTTTTGGTGAGGTTTTATTTTGTTTTATTGTTTCTTTCTCCTCTTTTATTTGGATTTGTAATATTTAAATGATTGTAATAATCCCCCGCCCCGCTTCTTTCTATCCCATTCTTTAATTGCTTTCCCTAACTGTACATATATGTATATATCTGACATGTCATGCATATCCCTGTTTTACATCCATGTTCCATACATTAAGATTCGGCTAAATTTGCATCCTTATGCTTTAATTGATTATCCCATGGTTTTATGCGCTATCACATGTTTTGCAATGTTTCACATGTCATATCTTAAAAGCCGAATCTTTAGCTGTATCTCATGAGTGAATTACATTAGGATTCTGTATATAAGATCATGCATATTTTACTAACTTTGTTTTGTAGCTGTTCGAGGGACGTCGGTAAATCTATGAGTTTTTATGCTTTAGCATCCCATTTGTGTGTGATTTTCTTATTATGTTTAGCATTCTACCATGAGGCTAATTGATTAAATGATAAACTGTTTGAATGCCTGTGGATGAAGGCTTGTTGCCTGAATTAGAATGATTCAATGAATGTACGTTTTAAGCCCACTTTGTAGTGGCAAAATTCACAAACTTTAAGCCCACTTTGTCAAGTGGCAAATTCAAACCCTTTTCAAAAAACAAACATGAAATTGAATTGTTCCAATTTGAGCAAACTAGTCTATACTTGTATGCTTCACATAGTAAATTTTAAGATTTATTAAAATAATCAGAACATGAACATATAAAGAAAATAAAAGTCATATCATGGTTTAGTAGAGGCCGATCTTTTGATCGGGTGAGCGGGGGTGCTCATTATTGACCTTCCCCTCTCATACCTAAGGTTCTGAGCCAAACATCCTTAGTTACGACGAACAGTGGCCTTGGCACCGAGTCATGGGTTTCCTAATTTCCCAAAATATTAGGTGGCGACTCTGAGTTCTGATGACGCAGTCCATTTTTAACAAAATTGCAATAAAATGGATTTTCAATAAAAGTTGCCAAATCTAGACTCTCGTCTACGTTTCACATTGCACTCGTGAGACTAGATCAAAGAGATCTCGGGAGTCCGAACTGTTTAACGCCAAGACGGTACCCCCGAGCATGTTCTGATTCTGGCGACTTCATTGGGATTTATGAAACCTTGACTTGAACTCCATGATATGACTTTTATTTTCAATTATATGTTTATTGCATTGCATGCATTGGTGCACTTAAAGTTCCTGTGTTGCCCAGATACTGGTGGGAACACAGGCATACTTTTTGTGACACTACACCTATCTCTACGTTACTTTAGAGGCCTTGTGTTGTAACCTTTTGAGATTTGTCAAAAGGGTAGCTCTGCTATCTAGCTCTACTATCTAAGGTTCTCAAACTCCGAAGAGAGGCTATTTGACTCTTTTGATTTCCCGGGATCTTTATTGGTTATGACCCAAAGGACTCTTTGGTAACGTCACCTTGATTTCAACCCTTAGAGTAGAGCCAACCTTGTACATATAGTGAGCTCTAGTACCTTTCAACATTAGGACATGATGCTTTCCCATTGCTAAGATGTATGATACCACTTGTTTGAATAGTGAAACCCTAGATCATTCCAAGCTAGAACAGGATAACCCTACCCTTCATAGGGGTGTTTGTTCTCTTTCCTGCTATGTGTTATGTGCAATGTATTGGATCTATACAGGGGTTCTCAAATTCGAATGAGTGGTTCAGGCTATTCAATTTAGCACCATTACTTCAAAAACAAAAAAAACAAAAAAATAACAAAAACATAAAATCAAAAAGAAGATTAAAAAAAAAAAACTCCGATATCCCACAAAGTTGACATTGTAAATAAATAGAACTTGTAGGGTATCCGACCATCTCTGTGATTAGGGAATGACCACCTATTGATTGCACAAGCTTTATGTTGAATATTGTGGATGGCCCACATGTTGATTAGCAAAATTGAGAATGGTTTTATTCTGAGTTGAGTATTGAGTCTAAGTTTGATTCCACCAAGTTTGTAAAGTTGGGATCAGACTTGAGTCAGTCTAATGAGTCAGAGTCTGTGGATATCAATAGTGCTAGCCTAGACATTTCTGTCCTGTCTAGGTCCTCTTTGTCATTTTCTTTTGAGTATGTTGTCAAAAGTTTGTTGTCATTGCTGAGTCATAGTCTCTTTTCAATAAACAGAAAAACAAAAAAAACAAAATGCCATAGAGTCTGCCTACTTCTCTGTGCCTTAATTCATCACATTGACCAAAGTTTTTCAAAACTTTTTCCAAAACTCTGATAAAAATGAAGAGGAAGAATTTCCTCGAGATTTGCAAATTTTGATCAACTGAGAGGAAGAGAGGTGTGTTAAGCCCTTGATGAATGAGATCATTTTTGTTAATGTGGGTACTGAGAAGGATCCTGCCTTGGTCCAAATTGGTTCTATCTTATCTTCGTAAAAGTACGAGTGATTAGTCACTTTGTGAAAACATTTCAAAAAACTATTTTTGCGTGGTCCTACGAAGACATGCTTGGAATTAGTTATACAGCATAGGATCCCTCTTGACTCATGGTCCGACCTCCTTAGCTCCTTAGCTTTCAAACCTTGATTCGAAGTATTCAATGATCATTCAAAGTGTAAGGCTTGCATAGCCGAATTGGAAATAACCCTTGAACTAGGGGCCATGATGTGATTCAAATGGAGGCAACCCTTCAACTAGGGGCAATACGGTCGAATATGATTTAGATTGGAAATAGCCCTTGAACTAGGGGCAATGATGTGATCCAGATTGGAAACAGACCTTGAACTCAGGGCAGAGAATGTGATTTCGATTTGAAACAGCCCTTGAACTAGGGGCAAAAGTGTGAGGCTTGCATAGTTGAAATGGAGGCAGCCCTTGAACTAGGGGCAATAAAGTACCATCCTTGAGAGGTTCGTTGGGTTGAAAATCCGGAAGGGCGACCCAGGCAAAAGTTAGAGCACAAAAAAAAATAAAAAATAAATAAAAAGAAAAATGAAAAGCTCGCAAGGTTGAAAACCCGAAAGGGCGGCTTTGGCAAAAGTTAGAGCGTAAAAGGAGAGTGTCAATACTCGAGTGAAACCTTAGCCAAAACTATGTAGGGCCTGGGATTCAGATTGGAAGCAACCCTTGAACTAGAGGCAAGAAGGTTGGATGTGATTTAGATTTGAAGCAGCCTTTGAACTAGGGGCAAAAGGTTGGATATGATCAAAGAGTTAAAATTGAATCGTTTCCCAATGAAGACCGCCTAGAAAGGCCAAACCCAGAATTTGAGAGAATGAATTTTATTATTGAAGGACAGTCGAGGTCCTATCCACTACACTAGGGGCAACACTAGGGGCAAATTCAGACCCAATTAGCCTAGTCCCTACATCATCATATCTCTTGATCAAGTGTGGCGATGCGTTCATAGATGGCCCAGAGATTTCACACCCAATCAACATGAACAAGTTAGAATGAAAGTAATCCTTGAGAGGCTCAATTGAAAACCGGAAAGGCGACCTGCAAAAGTTAGAGCAGAAAAACAAAAAAATAGAAACTCAAAAGAAATAAAAAAATGAACAAAATGAAAAACAAAAATAAAAAATGATAAAAGCTCAAGAAGGTTGAAAACCCAAAAGGGTGGCTTTGGCAAAAGTTAGAGCACAAAAGGAGAGTGTCAATACCCGAGTGAACCTTTGCCGGAACTACGATAGCCTGATTCCTATCTTTGGGATACGTAGGTAGCTTCATCTTGAAGTTCAGCCCTAATAATTTTTCAACTCATTCATCTCGTCCATGTTTGCTTGGTGTGTCTTTAGTCGTCTTGGTTGTCCTATCCGTGTTTGATTGGTTTATCTTCGTTACCTTTCGATTCGATTGGTTTCGATTCAACTTGGTTCCATTCGGTTTGGCGGTTCGATTCGGTCCGGTCCAGTTTTGCTCGACTTTATTCAGTTCGGATTGGCTTGGTTTGGTTGGCTTGGTTCAGATATCACCTTTGATTATCTTGTTTGGGACTATGCACCCCAATGGTTGATTCTATGTTAGTTGAGTAGTGGCCATTTGCAAAAATAAGTTTTGATTAATTTGAATGAAGCTGACTAATTTTTCTCGAAAATTGTTCCATTTTTGCAAAACTTAGACCATTCTTTGGATTTGAAAAGGAAAAATTTTTAGTGCTCACAGTTTAGCTTATATGATTTGAAACAGAAAATGAAATAAGTATGCTAATCTAACTCTCATGTTGATCAAAACATGTTTACAAAAAAATCAAGAGACAAAAAAGGGTCAAGGCAATGAACTAGGGGCATAGTCGAGTTAGAGATTCTGTCTTCTCCACCGCTCGAGTCAACTATTTAGTATATTTAAGTGTGTATTCATACTAGTCAGTGTATATAAGTGTGTATTCATACCAGTCAGTGTATATAAGTGTGTATTCATGCCAGTCAGTGTATATAAGTGTGTATTCATACCAATCAGTGTATATAAGTGTGTATTCATACCAGTCAGTGTATATAAGTGTGTATTCATACCAATCAGGGTATTCATACCAGTTAGTGTATATAAGTGTGTTCTTTTTATACCAGTCAGTATATTTATACCAATCGGTGTATTTATACTAGTCAGTGTATATAAGTGTGTTTGGACCGTTTTGCTTCGTTCTTGTTTCGTTAAGTCATTCTTTGATTCAGGTCAGTATAGAATCAATGTTTAATTCAAAGTTCAAAATTCAATCACTCTCAAATTCAATCAAACAAAAATGTTTTCAAATTCAAAGTGATATGCCAGTCACGCCATTGATGTGCAAAAACTAAGGGTTGGTTTGGGGTGACCTAAAAAAGTGCACTTTTTGTCTTTTTGGACTAAAAAAGTTGAGAAAAAAATATGAAGGTTTGGGTTAACTTTTTGGATTTTTATGAAAAAATGTGTATTAAAAAATTGTATAAAAAGAGTGGGTAAGAGATGAATAGTGATAGGTGGGCCCCAGCCGTACAAATCGGCAGTTGTGAAGGGGAGTTGGAAATTATTGGTTATTTTTGGTACAAAGCACTGCATGGTTTTGTTTGGTCCGTGGGGGTCATCACGAGTCCCATTTTAATAATCTGAACCGTTCAATGTGTATAACTCGTCGAACACTATGTACTTATAAAAAATCACGTTAATCGGATATCAATAGTTATCTGATCAGATATATTTATTTTTCAATCATTAATTATAACACCATCCATTTGTCGTACATAACTGATCTGATCATATAGTTATCGATATTCGATCAATGGGATTTTTTGCAGACATATAATACTCAACGAATTCTACACATCTAACAGTTCAGATTATCAAAACGGGACCCGTGATAGCCCCCACAGGCCAAACAGTGGTGTGTGTACAAACCACACCCAATCCTTTCATGTATATGCACTGCCGCTGCACAGCAGCCAGCTTTGGGTCAATTCGGTGTGTACTTTGGGCAGAAAAAAAATATTTATTTTTTTTTTTTTTTTTGTGAATAGTGATATCTTTTTTGAATTTTGGAGTAACTTTTTGACTTTTTGGCTGATTTAGAGTACCCCAAACCAGCCCTAAATTGATTTTATTGCAGTCAGGGGAGGACATCCCCGATGACAGAGACAAAAAAAACAAAAAACAAAAAACAAAAAACAAAAACAAAAAAAAACAAAAACAAAAAGAGAGAGAGAGAGAGAGAGATGGATCTTTTTCTTCTTTCTTCTCCGGCAGCAGGCCGGCGGCGAAGATTACAACCAGCTTTATTTGCACACAACTTCATTGCCTGACTTTACCATCAGCTGCCTCGCTTCGTCTTTACTCCTTCGGAGCTTTTGAAGACTCTGCCTCGGCCTTGGCAGAGCTTCCAAAGGAGATTATTCCTCGCCGACCATCAAATTGGTTGTGCGAAGGAACTCCGAATCGAGTCACGGAGGTCGTCAGTCGTTTTAGCTCTTTGTTCTGCTTCTTCAGCGCACTAATTTCTACCCGAGCGTCTTTGTACATACGTTGGAGGAGGAAAAGTTGTGCATTTAACTGATGTACTTCACACGTCCTGTTTTGCAGTCAACGGGACCAGTTGGAGACTGCAGTCACGGTCTCCACACATGACCTCAGCGTATACGAGTTTGCTTCGATGTCAGACTGTGCCACCATGATTTTTTCAACTGACATCGCTGGAAAGTTAAAAGCAGGAGAAGGAGGAGGAGCTCGTGGTTGAGGTTCAAGGGAGTCGGAATTGGTCATCTCTATGGTAGACTCGTTTAGGTCTGGAAAAAGAGTGAGAGAACCTTGTGAAGAAGCCATGGCAGAGAAGAGTAATGCAAAAGAAAGAGGTTGCAGAGTAGTGGCAGAGAAAGTTTGCAGGCTTTCACTCTGCCTCTCTCTATCGCAGGCCTCAACTTAAAAAGATGATGAAGCCAAAGAAGAAGACAAAGAGGGAGGAAGGCTCGAGACAATCATTGACAATCGGGGTAGGATTGGATAGCCTGTCGATCAGGCGCCGCGATTGTTGAAATTGTGCGCCAGACACGACGCTCGAAGAAGATGAAGGAAGAGAGAGTGAGACAAAAATAAGAAGAGAGAGTAAGACAAAAACAGAAAGAGAGGCGGGAAAGTTGTATATATATATATATATGTAATATATATATTTGTTTGAACATTTGGGTCACAGGTGTGGCTTGGGTTCAGTGGTTTGGCCTAGTGGGTTGAGGATTCGGAGAGCCTAAGCCCGAGGTCAGGGGTTCGACCCCACAACAAATGTTTCTTTGGTTTGTTTTGATTTTGTGTGTATATGTCTCATATATGTATATATATTTGTTTGCATGTCTTGTCACAAGAGTGGCGTGGTTCAGTGGTCGAGGACTCGAAGACCAGGCCGAAGGTCAGGGGTTCGAAACCCCGTATCCCCACATCCTTGCATTTTGTGTTTTTCCTTTCTTTTTTGCGTGTTTTGCGTACGTGTGCTGACGACAGCAACGGAATATGCCTTCTCAGCAACGGCATCTTCCTGCTGACGATTGCAAACAGAATATTCTATGTCTGTGTATATATCTATATATATTTGTGTATATGTCCGAATATGTCTGTGTCATATATACGTATATATATACTGTATAGGTCTATGTCTGTGTATAGGTCTGTTATTTGTCTGTGTATATTGCCGTATTCGTATGTATTTTGTTTGTACATGGTATATGTATACGGTATTTGGTTCGAACATATAATTCCTTATTTCATTCTGTGCATCTATCGCACAATAATCTCACTTCGTGCACCTACTACACAAATTTCAATTTCAATTCCATCACACTATTTTGTGAAATCCTACGGTGTCTAGGAGACCTTAAATCCCTGGTCTAGGAGACCTTAAATCCTCTGGTGTCTAGGAGACCTTAAATCCTACGGTGTCTAGGAGACCTTAAATCCTATGGTCTGGGAGACCTTAAATCCTCTGGTGTCTAGGGGACCTTAAATCCTACGGTCTAGGAGACCTTAAATCCTACGGTGTCTAGGAGACCTTAAATCCTCTGGTGTCTAGGAGACCTTAAATCCTACGGTGTCTAGGAGACCTTAAATCCTACGGTCTGGGAGACCTTAAATCCTCTGGTGTCTAGGAGACCTTAAATCCCCCGGTCTAGGAGACCTTAAATCCCTGGTCTAGGAGACCTTAAATCCTCTGGTGTCTAGGAGACCCTAAATCCTCTGGTGTCTAGGAGACCTTAAATCTTACGGTGTCTAGGAGGCCTTAAATCCTACAGTCTAGGAGACCTTAAATCCTATGGTGTCTAGGAGACCTTAAATCCTCTAGTGTCTAGGAGACCTTAAATCCTCTGGTCTAGGAGACCTTAAATCCTCTAAAGGTGTAATTCCTTTGGTGTTTGTCATGCCCGAACGACTTCAATCGGTCTGGAATAGTCACCTGACTGTGTTTGTAATGAGTTCCTAGGAGATCAACTGAGACGGTGGAAACTAGAGTTCGAATGGCGATGCCTAGAACGCAAAAGGTTTGGGATTTCCGAGACTAAAGTCTGGTTTAAATACCCAGGGGTGTATCCCCGGCTTGAAATCTGTATGGCAGCCCCATAGGTTAAGATAGCTTGTATGCGCCTCAACTCTGGAAACTGAACCAACCTAGTCTGTCACTTTGTTGGAGAATAGGGAAAGTTGCAAACATAGCCAGCATTCCATGACATTGCATTGCATTGCATAAATCCAATCTTCAAACCGGCTTCGCGTAGCGTATAAGTCCAATGTTCAAACCGGCTTCGCGTAAGCATATAAGTCCAATCTTCAAATCGGCTTCACGTAAGCGTATAAGTCCAATCTTTAAACCGGCTTCGCGTAAGCGTATAAGTCCAATCTTCAAACCGGCTTCGCGTAAGTGTATAAGTCCAATCTTCAAACCAGCTTCGCGTAGCGTATAAGTCCAATCTTCAAACCGGTTTCGTGTGGCGTATAAGTCCAATCTTCAAACCGGTTTCGCGTAAGCATATAAGTCCAATCTTTAAACCGGCTTCGCGTAGCGTATAAGTCTAATTTTTAAACTGGCTTCGCGTAGCGTATAAGTCCAATTTGCAAACCGGCTTCGTGTAAGCGTATAAGTCCAATTTTCAAACCGACTTCGCGTAGCGTATAAGTCCAATTTTCAAACCGGCTTCGCGTAGAGTATAAGTCCAATCTTCAAATTGGCTTCGCGAAGCGTGTAAGTCCAACCTTCAAACTGCATTTTGAGCATGTCACTTGCATTCTGTCCCTAAACTACGCTGGTTTGATTCCTTGCAAAGGGATACGTAGGCAACCTTCGGGTTCAACCACTTGCATTGCATCTTATTTGTTTGCCCAAGTCTTACGGCCTTGTCAAAAGGGTCGTCTTTGGGCTTTGACATTCACTCACGTCATTTCATGACTTCGAGCTCTGTCAAAGAGGAGCAACTGTAGACACCCCATTTTGACCGGCCTTAAGACTTGGGCATTTTATTTTGACCACCCTCACCAGAAAAATCAAATTGAAATTTTAATCCCGAAACTCACCCATTTTGGTCAAATTAAAATATTTTTGTGTGTTTGTACAAATTTTTAGGTGTGTTTGTATAAATTGGCAAGTGATATTTGATAAAAAAAAAAATAATAATAAAAAAAAGGAAAAAAATAGAAAATAAAAAAAGAGAAAAGAAAAAGAAAGGTAATAGGCGGTGGTGCACAATATTTTAATAGGATCATGTGATGGTTTGATAGAGAAAATTAAAAATCAAACATATATGGCTAGTGGGTGGAATGGGTGATATAATTCGGTGGAGTGGGTGAAAAAAAGAAGAAAAAGAAAAAAAGGGCATCTGGCAGATGGATTTTGGCGTGGTTCCTCTTGTCTATGTCGGGGGAGGGGAATTAAAAAAGAGGAGAGTTTTGGTTGAGCTGGGGGGAGAGAACAGGACATGCAAAGAGGGCTCTCTCTCCGGATCTCTCTTAACCTCTCTCTCTCTCTCTCTCTCTCTAGCTGGGTCTCTCTCTCCACACATGCACACATGACACCCACGGTTTAGAGAGAGAGACCGGCCAGACCGGTCACCCATACACAATTAACATTCATCTCTCTCTCTATCTGTCATGCGACTTTTTAAATTGATTTTTTTAATTATTTTAGGTCTGATTAAAAAATTATCTGGATTGATTTTTTTAATTTTTGTACAAAAAAAATAATTATAATATAAATATGATATTTTATCTTATTAATTTTATAATCTATTTTGTCTTTTTATAACTAATTTAATACAAAAAAACTAATGCCAAATGAAACCTAAATTAATTTGTGTCAAGCTGTCAATCTATCACCGACGGTGAGAATAATACATGTAAAACCCGCTTGTACCCTCGAAACCGTCGATGACTCAGTGATATTTTGGAAAGTTGGTAAAAAGTTAATTTTTTGACCTTTTTTTTATGACTTTTTGACTTTTTTGTGTTAAAAAAGCTAACTTTTTTTTATAACTTTTTGTGACATTTTTGTGTAAAGATTTAAAAAGCTCAAAAACTAACTGTTTTAGCTTTTTTTTCCAAATTACCTCTCATTGGTTCGGTTTGGGTCGGTCAAGTGGGTTGGGTTATAATTTTTTATATATAATTTTAAATTATATACTTCGTGATTAATGTTATTAAATTTTGTAATAAAATTATATATTTTTGTAATAGGTAAGATTTCCCATTCTTATTATGTAGTTAATAAAATATGGTTAAATAAAGATACATGTTATTTGTTATGAAAAAATATTTTGAAATGACGCCACGTGGCTAAGGTGATGGTGAAGTGTCAGCCGAGGTGCCACGTGGATAGATCATGTTTGTCGAGATGTTTAAGGCATTGCCGAGGTATTCTGCGCGAATACGAGAATCCGAGATATTTGGATAGAGGACTAGAGTTCTAAATGACATCAAGCTACCTATTTGGATAGAGATGAGACTCTTGAGGGAGTTCATCTTAATCTGAATAATGTGAGTTGTAATAGATGTTATCCTTGTAAAGGATAGAGTCCCATGAAGTAAGACTTCTAGAGAAAGTTGGACACTGATCATTATAAAAGTAAGTCACCCTCATGGGTCTAAGGTATGCTTTTATGCTTTTATTTGTGATGCTTTGACTTATGCATTAAGTACTATTTTGATATCTGTGAGAGATAAGATTTACCGACTTGATCGTCGGAGTGCTCCCTGGTGGACAAACCACCACGAAAATTCTCATCTTCTTGTTACAGGTTGTTAGACTTAATCTATTATGTCGGTGCTTTCCAGCTGAGTTCCCCCTTTGGTTGTGTGGTCGGAAATCAATACCCACAATTTGGTGTCATCTGTGGGAACTTAGTAAGAATAGATAGCCAACAACGGACAGGAAGTGAGGATTGGGGACGACATCCATAGTGAGGAGGAGGAGCATATGGATCCTAACACTGAAGGAGGGGACCAAAACGGAAAAGTACAAAAAGTGAATCTTGAGGTGAATAATGTCACCAAAGGCCGAGAAGGGAACAAGAAGGGTAGCCGAGATGAGTACTACCATGAAAGCGACCTTTAAGTATGAAAGGATAAATACTGGAGAAAAGACGAGGAAACAGAAAGACATGGCAAATAAGTTGACATATCTACAGATAGTAGTCAATCTCATGATGCAAAACAACATGATGCACCCGACATCCCCATTACGAGACATGCCCGCACTAGCAACCAAAACTGGTGCCTAGAAGATAAGATCTCAGCCTAGATGATTAGGTCCGAGAAGCGAAGAGCTTAACTTCAGTGAGCAGATCCCAGATTCCAAAAGACAAGATTTTGGCCTAGATGATTAGGTCCGAGAAGAGAAGAGCTCAGCCTCAATGAGCAGATCCCAAATTTTAGAAAACAAGATCTTGACCTAGATGATTAGGTTTGAGAAGAAAAGAGCTCAGCATTAGTAACCAGATCCCAGATTCCAGAAGACAAGATCTCAACCTAGATGATTAGATCTGAGAAGAGAAGAGCTCAATCTAAGTAAACAGATCCTAGATCCTAGAAGACAAAAAGGAAGCACACAAGATCAGACTGAAGTCTTCCAAGTTTTGCCTGCCGGCAAAAGGCCATCTATACAAAAGGGTTTTTTTTTTGGACCTCTATTACGATGTGTACATCCTTCTCAGGTTGAAGACTTTTTATACAAGGTCCACAAAGGAGTATGTAGAAGCCATGTAGGGGGTAGATCCCTTGCCCACAGAGCTATATCGCAGGGATTCTGATGGCCCTACATGTCCTACATGCAAAAAGATGCCGAATCTTATGTAAAAAAGAGTGAAAATGTTGTTGAAATCCATGATTATGCAATAAGATTGAAAAGTCTTATGATGATGTTCCCCTGGCGAACATAACAAATAACTTAGACTTGCCAAGGTGGTAGAGTTAAACTAAGTTGGCGATGTTTCCGAATGAAACATGACAAATAACTTAGATGTACCATATGGTAGAGTTGAACTCAACTTGCCTATATGGTAGAGTTGAACTAAGTTGGTGATATTTTCAAATGAAACATGATGAATAACTTAGACTTGCCATAACGACAAAATTGAACTATGTTTAATCTAGTCAGATTAATAGAGACACCAAGGTAGAAAACCTCAACTAAGATTTGTTTAAATCAGACTTCGGCAAAATTGAAGATGCATGCTTAATGTGAACATAAGGGATACTTAGGTTCACATTAGATGGCAGGAAGCAAGAATAAGGAATAGGTTTGACACTTGTTAAAATTTACAAGTTAGAGTCAGCCGAGATATCTAGATGAAGGAAGAAGGAAACAGGAATAGACTTGACACTTGTTGAAATTTTTGAAAAAATTTACAAGTTAGAGTCAATCGAGGTATCCAGATAAGGGGACACTTGAGTTGTTCGTTACCCAAGATCACTAATTAGATCGTCAAACTTAGAAATGTTAGAAGGGTGAAGTCTTGCTAAACGACAGCAAATACAAGTACGGAAGCAACACTTGTTACATGTTATTCAAAGAATTTTTATAAAGTGCCCGTTGGCTGAGATCACAGTAAAAGGTGAACTTCGAGGTAAGTTGGTATGAGGTGACCAAGTAAGGGTGCATCCGAGATGAAGTGGATCTGAGGTGGTACATGTCAAATGTGTTCTAACCCGAAGTGATTACACAATTAAAGTATACTTGAGAGAAGTATAAAAATATTCTAAGTATGAAATCATACAAGACAGTAAAGATAGAGACAAACATTCAACATTTAGTCAAAAAGAGGACTTGCATTAAAAAAAACAACTTGTTCAGATACAAAAGAAGGCACCTCGGCCCGAAGCAAAACAAGATGTCAAGATGGAATTTGACTCCACCCTCGATGATAGATACTACAAAGAAGGGTATATATGTCTCTCAAGGCATCATGGAATCCTCCTCCTAGCCAACCTTAGATGAACGTCGGCTGGAATGGAGAATTTCTAATAGAAGTATTCTAGTTTATTCGAGGAGTCTACCCTCCATTTGAACATCCCCATGACCTTGGCTAGGGCGATTTTGGCAAGGAATGTTAGACTGTGTAGGTTAAAGACCTCGTCGAACCCTAAGGACTACTGGGTTATTAGTTTCAATGTTCTAAGGAAGGTTTAGAGGCAAAATTTGTTTCAGTTTTCCTAAGTGTGGATTCTAGCAAATCCCAAACCTAAGTCTATGCAAATGTACAAGATTCAGAGGCAATAATCTACTAACAAGCAAGAACAGACAAAAGAAACAGGTCTCAAAAACATGAAACAGTTATCAAAGATTCAAGAATACGAGAAAAATAGAGCATTGACAGATTTAGGATATGAACAAAATTGATAGAATTCGGTGATAGTATGCCAGAAGATATGTGTCAAATACAGAAAATGTGAAGATGGGCTCAAGAACATGAAAGACAAAATATGAGTCAAAGCAAGCGAAGGTATGTAGAACAATGAGATTCGAATATGAATACAAGATGACAATGTAGATACAGATACAGATACCGTGTGTGATGTGTAACAACCCACAGAAGGAATATATTTGAAAATAGTAGAGAACTAAAGTTAAAATAAAAGAAATCAAGGCCTTACAAAGCGGAGCTGAGGAAATAAATGCCGAAATGGGATTCGTCAGAGTCAAACAACGCTCTGATCGGAATAGAACTACTGAGTGCACACCGGAAGTGGTAACCAGAGTTGTAATATGAAAAGCTTCGAAGGAATGGCAATGGAGACTTTTAGAGAGAATAAAGGAAGTTTTGTCCAAAAACAAAAAGGTGGCAAAACATTATGTAACTGCCTTGGACGGCGTGCTTGTTAGCTGGCGGGGGCAGCTTTGATATGATAGAATGACGCGTGACTGATACAAACCAACGAGGTGATAATATGATGATCTTGGTTGAGACAATGATCTCGATTGAGATGTTGAATTTAGATGGGACAGAACTTGTTTGTTCTTGGTTCCTAATGAGTGGATACTAAGGTCTTGATGAAATGTTGGACCTGGATGAAATAGAACATGATGGTTCTTGATTATTGGTTCTTGACGAGTGGAGATTTGAGTCCTTGTTTCAATACGTCGGCGAGTCATGATCTCGGTCGGAAGAGTATCTCTAGCATGTTGGAAGATGAAACGATGTAGCTTCTACACCTCAGGTTGCCAAGGTAATAGAACCTAGGGGACAATTGTGGAGAAGTATTTTGAGATGACTCCACGTGGTTAAGGTGACGCTGAGGTGTCAGCCGAGATGCCACGTGGGCAGATCATGTTTGCTGGGATGTTTAGGGCACTGCCAAGGTATTCTGCGAGGATACTAGAATCCGAGATACTTGGATAGAGGACTAGAGGACTAGAGTCCTAGATGACATCAAGCTACTTATTTGGATAGAGATGAGACTCTTGAGGGAGTTTATCTTAATCTGAATAGTGTGAGTTGTGATAGATGTTATCCTTGTAAAGGATAGAGACCCATGAAGTAAGCCTTCTAAAAGAAGTTGGACACTAATCATTATAAAAGTAAGGCACCCTCATGGGTCTAAAGTGTGCTTTTATGCTTTTATGCTTTTGTTTGTGATGCTTTGACTTGTGCATTAAGTACTGTTTTGATATCTGTGAGAGATAAGATTTACTGACTTGATCGTCAGAATACCTCTGGGTGAACAAACCACCGCGAAAATTCTCATCTTCTTGTTACAGGTTGTTGGGCTTAATCTATTTTACCGGTACTCTCCAGCTGAGTTTCCCCTTTGGTTGTATGGTCGAAAATTAATACCCATATTTATTATCTCATTAATTTCGAATTGAGAATTTCTATAATATTTTTTTTAATACACATTTTTGGTTGTTGTGACACCTTATTGAAAACATAATTTTAGAATAAGGTTTTCATATAAAAAATAAAAAGAAAAATTAAATAGATTGATTAAAAGCTAAATAAGACTAATAAAATATTGGACCAGGTCGGTAAAAATTAAATATTACTTTTTTTGTAGCCTAAATCAAAATTTTGACTTTGAAAGTGGTACCAAACATTGTTTCGTAAAAGTCTTTAATCCGAGCTTAATGAAAAGTTAAAGCTGTTGTCTTTACAAAAAGGTAATTCAAAAAGCTGTGTTTGACAGTTATTGGGTTTGATTAAAAAGCTAATTCAAAAACGAAATGGGGTACGCGCTGTCACGAAATGGGGTACGTGCTGTTACAGAAAAAGTTATGTGTTTGATTAAAAAGCTGCGTTTGACAGTTATGTCAAGGTGAACTACTACAAAATATTTTATTTTTTTATTTTTTTTTTATATTTTTTCGTAAAAAGATAAAAAGTGTACTTATTTAGATCATTCCAAACAATCCCTTATTGTGTTTGACAGCTATTGTATTGGGTTTTCTAAATTTATTTTGAAAAAGAAAAACTTAGCCTCCGTTTAGGAAGTGAGTTGATTTTTTAATTTTTTTGATTTTTTTGACTATTTTAGCTTGGGCTAAAAAACTTGAGGACTTTTTGACTTTTTGAATTTTTTGATTTTTTTGTGAGAGAAGAATGTAATGATTATGGGTTGAATGTGATGTCTTATTTGTTGTAGCTAAAATAATCTATTTTGTCTTTTGTGACTAAAATAGACACAAACAAACTTGTCAAACGGAGCCTTAGTTTGATTAAAATAAAGGAAGAGTTATTTACAAATTCTATATGTCTGAATTGTATTTAAGTTAATTTCATAATTTTTTTGTGGTCTCTTTAGTCTTTTAAATTTGTAATGACTTATTTGTCATTATAATCTCTTTAATTATTGTTGTTTGTTGGAGTGTTACGTTTAGAAAAAAAAAAATGTACTAATTTTTTTTGTAGTGTTATATTAGAGTGACGAAAACGTGATCTAAAAATTAGATCCAACTTTCCTAAGATGACGTCCCCAATTAAGAAGGGTAGAAACGTCCATCAAATTATACCAAAATTCAAAATAAGATCTTACGGTAAGGTTGTAAAAAAATAAAATAAATAAAACCTATCAATATATGAGAAAAATATAGGACTGATTAGAGTAACTGGTTTTCATATGAAACTTTCTTACAAAATTATATGAAAATAATGTGTATTTTTTTTTTCTTACCAAATTAGTTTTTGAAAGCTTTTTTAGAAAATAAAATTTGAAAACTTAATCAAACAAATTGTCGCCAAATAGAATATTTATTCATTGTTTTTTCTTGGATTGAAAAGGCAATAAAATAAAATAAAATAAAAAATAAACTGAAAGATTACAAATATTTTTTTAGACAATATAAATTAATGAAATGGTTGAAACCATTACCTGTACAATGGAAATGTAACATTGCTGTCAGAAAAATTTATCCAAAATTTACTTAGAATCATCAATATTAGCTTTATTTAGGAAGAGAATTACTAATAACTCTTAATAGTTGTAGTTAATTATTATAAAGTTTTATTAAAAATAAGTTCTAGTACATATATTGTTAAAAATTGATAATTAATGATTTTTTTTGTCATGATTTTTATAAATTATTCCTAAAACTTATAATTTGTGACTTTTTTTGTAAGGAATTTATCAAATTGTTATAAAAATTAGTAACTTTTTTTATGACAATTTTTTAAATTGTTACTAAAACTTATAATTAGTGACATTTTTTATGACAAAATTTTAAACTGTCGCTAAAAATTAACAATTACTGACTTTTTTAATAGTGTATAATGAAAAATGTCATTAATTATCATAAAACCTATTAGACAATAAGTTCACTTAATAAGACATACACGCAAGTCCTTCTTAATTTAACTTGACTTTTTAGTTAATTTAGCATGGCTAAATTAATTCCGTTTTGGAATAACTTTTGACCCTTTTATTTTGTTTGAATGTGATGATTGTTAGAGAAAAAATAAAATAATCATGATTTGATTATAATATTTTGTCTTATTAACTTATTTAATCTATTTTATAGTTGTTTAGACAAAAAATTATTGCCAAACCACAATTTAACATCAAGATTTGTTCTATACATAATTTCATAATATAACAATTAATCTCAATCACACACGTGTCTTCATGTAACTTTCCTATTCCTTTTTCTCACACAGTAGAATTGTTGTTTATAATTTGGGATACGACACTTCGGTTGCGTTTGGTTCTCGTTTTAAATTGTGATTGTAATAAAAATTTTCGAAATTTTTAATTAAATATACAATTCAAAATTTAATTCAAAAAATATTTTTAAAACGATAACTAAACATACAATTTAAGTATGGTTTGGGAAGAGGGTTTGGGGGATTTTTTGGGCTAAAATAGTCACAAAAAATAAAATAGATTTTTTAACTCAATAAAACAAAACATCATATCTAACCCATAATCATTACATTTTTTCTTTAAAAAAAAAATCAAAAAAGCCAAAAGTTCTTTCCAAATCAGGTGTTTTAACCCCAGGCTAAAAAAATCAAAAAATTCAAAAAGCCAAAAAACTAACCCACTTCCCAAACCATGCCTTAAAATTCAATTAAAAACTTATAACCCAACTTTTTTCAAAATTCTATTTAAAAAAATAAATTTAAAAAAATATTTTTTATTTTGGTTTTTAAAAATATTTTTAGAATCATGATTTGAGTGTGGAGTTGTGTTTTGAGTTATGAATTTTGAGTTGAGTTTTGAAAAGGAAAAATTTGTTTGGTTATGAGTATTAAAAAGAGTTTTGAATTGTATTTTGAGTTTTGAATCGTATTTTGAAATTTTTTGGATTTATTTTTTTAAGGTAAATATTTTATATTGTAAATATTTATTTATTTATTTGAATGTACATTGTATTTCATACATTCATGCGTAGTATTTTTTTAAAATATTTAAAAAGTTTAAAAAAATTATTTTTATTTTAAATATATATTTTTTAATTTTTTAATATTTTATTTTATTATATAAATTTTTTTTAATTTTTTTAATTTTTTTTAAATATTTAATTTTTTAATTTTTTTTAAATATTTAATTTTTTTAAATTTTAAAAAAAAATGGATCGCCATATATATATAAATCATAATAAATTATTTGGCCAATACTTAAAAAAATAACAAAAATTATTTTTTGAAAAAATAAAATATATATTTTTCTTCAAAAATAAAAATAAAAAAATTATTTCTTGAAAAAAATAATTTCAGAAAAATGTATAATAAAAAAATAATTTTAAAGAACAAAATGAAAAATATTTTTTTTAAAATTTTTTTTAATAGAATTTTGAAAAGAATTTGGTTATAAGTATTGAAAAGAGTTTTTGAATTGAGTTTTGAGTTATGTGTCTGATTATGCATTTTAAAAAGAGTTTTTGAATTGAGGTTTGAGTAATGTGTTTGGTAATGATTTGAGTATAGAGTTGTATTCTGAGTTAAAAATATTTAAAAAATAAAATAAACTTTTTAAAATTAAAAAAATAAAAATTATTTAAAAATAAAATATTCTTAAATATTTTTAAATATTTTAAAAAAATAAATCCAAAAAATTTTCAAAATTCAAAAACTCAAAAGTCAAAATACAACTTAAAATTTTTTTCAAAGGGTTTTTGGTTGGAGCCATAATCAATGTTTACAATATAGTTTGTTGAAATTATAATTATATATATGGGGTTGATTTTCGAACTTACAACCAAATAAATCTCTCTGTCGAAATCTAAAGAACTTGTATAGCATACAGAATAATAGATTAATGCGCACAAGAAGACGAGAAACACCGGCTACTCGTCCACTCAGGGACACTCTAACGATTAAGTCAGTCAACAATCACATAAGATATCAACTCAAGTATACAACTCACAATAATAAGTGTACCTTAGATCTACGGAGATGCCTTATTTTTATAGGCAGCCGTGCCCTTATCCCTTAGAAGTCTTAGACTTTATGGACATCACTCATTCAAGATTCCTCTTATTTAAATTAGGATCAACTTTCTTAAGAGTCAACCGTACCCAAATAAGTAATCTTACATCATCTAGAACTCTTATCCTCCATTTGAATATCTCGGATTCTCATGTGATCACACCATATCTCAGCAACATGATCCATCCATGTGGCACCTCGACTAACAACCGTGGCCACATGGATGACTCTAAAAATATGTCTCCACAACCTATATTGTTGCTTTTATCAGGAATGTGGTATGAAATATTAAAGTGGTGGTGGTTGGTTGATTAAATTGATTTTAAGCCGGAATGAGATGATTGTTTCGTGGCTTCTTAATGAAATAATTATTCTCTTAAATCAATGAATGTAATGCTTCGAAATAATAACCATAATTCAACCCCACAGTATTAATTAAATAACCACCCACTTCTGAATATGATATCTTTACATTCATATGATTCAATTTTATAAAATATGGCACATGCAATTATACATTCATAAGTCCTAATCCTGAATCTATAGCATGTGTCATAGACAAAAAATATGAAATAAAAGTAAAAACAAATAAATTAATGCCCTGACGGCTACAACTTTTCAAAATGGTACTTGGTTATAATAAAAGTGAGTTTAAACTCAATATATATAAAACCCTAGATTTGTACAAAATAAATACAACAATAACAAAAGAAGCTTTTAGCTCCAAGTCCTCCCAAAACTGTCTTGGCAGAGGTATGTCATCAACATCTGAAAATAATTTTCTACATAGGGTGAGCCAAAATCTAGTAAAGATACTCTAACATAGTATATGAATCTTAACAAAGCCATAAAGTGAATGCAAATGTAATGCTCGTGTCAAAACGTTTTATATCTCTTTCCAAAATCATGCAATGCTTGATTATCTCCCAATTTATGAAATCATTTCCTTTACCATAGAAAATAGGGTAGTGGATATGACTCTAAGAATCTCCAAGTACGTGTCTGTAAGTAGGCTATACAAACACTGCCAGTTGTCATTTTTACCTGTGCTAACTGGAAGGATCGATACCTAGCCGCGCAGGTTTCTGGACTTTCACTAAGGACACACATGCCAACATGATACTATAACCACACCCCCTACCCAGATTCACGAAGGTATTCATCAATTTTTCTTTATAACGATATACATTTTTAATGTGTTAAATATGCAATAATACTCAATGCAAATGGATGAGAAATTAGTTTCAATTCTCATGATTCTCATGCAATTTCTACAATAATCATTACTACTCTCCACCGATAGCCCAAAACAGATATCTCTAAACAGATAGATAATCTCCAATAAAGATAAATTTTTCAAAATTTCAATATGGGAGCGATAATGCATATCCAACTCTACCATCATCATCATCATCATCATCATCATCATCATTACAATTTCATAAAATTTAACATCATTTCCATTTTCTCTTTACAAAATCAAATATTTATATTTTAGGGCAAAACCCCATTTTCTTTATAAATCAATTCTAAGGATAAAAATCCACCATTTTACTACAACTCATTCACATTTACAATTTCACAATCATTTTCAAGAATCCATTTGAAAATTCCTCTTTTGATTTCAAAACCCCTAGATTTTATCCAAAAATCTCTAAATCATAATATTGTTTAGAAAAATAAATAACTAAGTCGAAAACTATACAAAAGTGCGGAGAAACTCCTACCTCAAAGATAGAAGACGAGAGAGAGAGAAAGAGAGAACTTTGACGAAGCCAAAAATCAACTTTGCTTTGATCAAAACAAAGACCGCTCAAGCAAAAAACTCAAACTCTCAATAGTTATGCAGACTATAAAAGATCGTTTAAGCGCAAGTATGGTCGCTCGAGCTAACATGCAAATTTATGGGCAACACTTTGAAAAACTAACCTTGAAACCTGTTTCAAACTTAACCAAAAATCCCAATGGCCAAAACCAACAAATAACAAGATGAAAAAAATTAAACAACCAAATAAGACAAGAAAATTTTAGATCCAAAACAATAAACGGCCTAGGTTTAAATCAAAATCATTATAGTGAATGATTTTACTTTTAATATAATATCTTTTATCAAAGTAAGCATATGAGATTGTGTATTATGATAGAATGACTATTGCTTTTCAGTGAATCAAATATTACATAACATACATACATTATAATCCAAAGATATACAAATTATGTTAAGGTTATGTGTGAAATCATTAACTCAGTTTTGATTTGTGGAATGTCATTTAACCAAATTACTTATAAAATAAAAATTAGAAAAAAAAAAAAAAACTCAGATTTTGTTTTTTTGTGATTTCTTTTTCTTCTTTTTTTCTCCCCCCAAAAAAACTCAAAGAACTTATTGGACAAATTGCTTCGAAAACTATTTCTAATGAAAATTACTCTTTTTAAGAAACATTAAAAATTTATTTTTGATTTTTTCTTTTATAAATTTCCTTTTCAAAAAAATTAATAGAATAAAAAAATGATGAGTATTTTTAAAATTTTCATTATTCTTATTATTAAGAACACGAAAAAAAAACAAATAAAGAATATATAAAAATCACATGACTTACATGTCATTTCTATCATATGATAGTGTTTTGAGAAGTTGATAAAAAAATTAATTTTTTGATTTTTTAATTTTTTTAGTGACTTTTTAATAAAAAAAATTAGATTATTTTGAATGAAAAAGCTGAAAAGTCCCAAAAAAAAAAAAAAAAAAAAAAAAAAAAAAAAAAACTGACTTTTTTATTGGTGTTCCCAAAAGGGCCCATTATTTTATATATTTTTTTATTTATACATCAATACTCTTTTGTTATATAAACAAATCACCTAATGCCTAATCGATGAAATAGAGAGAGCGCGAGAGAGAGACTCGAGTGAGAGAAAGAGATGGCTGAGGTTGGAATCCCATATCTTAATTTTTCTGATGGGGCTTTAGATTTAGAGAATGAAAGTGAAGCATGGAGGGTTTTGAGTGACAAAGTTAGAGAGGCATGTGAAAGCCATGGTTGTTTCTTGGTGAAGTACAGTGATATTCCAATGAAACTACTTGAAAACATGTTCATGGGCCTGGAATCACTGTTTGATCTTCCTCAAGAGATTAAAGACAAGTATGCAGACCCTAACCAATATGACAAGTACTTGAGCTCCTCCTTCAACCCTCTCCATGAGAGCTTTCGCATCGATTGCGCTCCACGGCTTGAAGAAGCTCGAGCCTTTACCAATATCATGTGGCCCCATGAAAACCCTAGCTTCTGGTGAGTTTTGAAGGGTTTTTGTTTTTTTTCTAAAATAAAATAATATCAATATTAATCCGTTCGGCTTAGTTTTAGAATCATGATTTGATTAGAGAGTTGTGAGTTAAGTTTTAAAAAGAAAAAATTTATTTAATTGTGAATTTTAAAAAGAATTTTGATTTTTGAAAAGGGATTTAAGTTTTTGAAATTTGAAAAATATTTTAAGTTTTGAGTTGTATTTTGAGTTTTGAATTTTTTAATTTAAGTTGTATTTTGAAAATTTTGAGATTTATTTATTTTTAATTTAAATATATAATTTTTATTTTAAATATTTTAATTTTTTAATATTTTAAGGAAAAAAGAGTCAAAATATAAATCCACACTCAAATAATAATCACATATATAATTCAAAATTCAATTCAAAAATTATTTTCAAAATTCATAATTAAACACATAGTCAAACTCTTTTTAGAATTTTATTAAAAAAATTCAAAATTTTTTTTTATTTTGTTCTTTAAAATTATTTTTTATTTTATATTTTTTTGAAAAAATAATTTTTGTTATTTTTTAAATATTGATCAAATAATTAGTTATGATTTAAATAGATATAAAAATCCAGATTCTTTTAAAATTTAAAATATTGGGTAATTACAAATAAACCTCTTAAGATTTGATTAAAATACAAATTGTTTGTTGTGTTTCTGAAAATTATATTTCATTCTTTGAGATTTTTAATTTCATAACAAATCATTCATTTTATTAATAAATTATTAAGTTAATTAATAATTTTTAATGACTTTATGATCTCGTTTGAAAATAAATTTTTTTAGTTATTTTTTAATTTTTTAATTAAAATTTGATATAAAAAAAATTAATCGTTTAGAAAGAATTTTTTAACTTTTTAAAAAAAATTAAAAATAAATAATATAAATAAAATGGACATGAGTAAAATGACAGTTTTTGCCCTTCCGAAATTTGCTTGCAATCTGTGAGTGACTTCGCCTGACAAATGATACAGCAGCGGTACAAGTCACTTGACTAGGCGTCTCTGTATTCACTTGACCACTCACTCACTCTCTCTCTCTCTCTCTCTCTTAATAAAAAATGAAAAAATTATTTTAATCTTTTTTAATTTTATTTTTATAATATATATAATTTTTAATACAAAATTTTAATTTTATAAAATTAAGATCATTGAAAATATACCTTAAAAAATGAGACTAATATTAAATATATTTAATAAAAAAATAAAATAAAAAAAGTAGTTATTATGTTTATTTATATTTTTAAATTATTATTTTTTACATATAAAAATTAATTTGATGAAATAAATACACAAAAATTATATTATTTAAATTTAATGACTCATTTTTGTTAAATAGTTAAGAAACAAGTAATGTCTCGCTTGGAGCATCTCCGATGGGAGTTACTATTGCCATAATCATAATTTGACAGTAAATGCTCTAAACCTTGCTCTAATAGTAAGTTATGGCAGCTGTCAAATTTGATACAAGTTTTGCTAACTACCATATGTGCCAGAGCATCAAGAAAAACCTTCTTCCCTTCTTCCCTCTCTCCCACCCACCCACCCTCCCAACAAAATATCTCTCTCCCTCTTGCCTGTCATTTTTGCAAAAAAACACAAAATTGGTATTTTCAGACGATCAGCTAAACGACCGTCCCATCGTTTAGCCGATTACCAATTTCTAACCATTGGAGTACCATTGTTATTTTTCATTATCATAATTTGATAATGACAATACTATTATAGCATAGTACGAATTATAATTTTTTATTTATCAAAAATGACTACTTAATAATTTTGCTATTTGTTTGTGCGAGTAACCAAAAGAATTGATTTCCAATAAATGCACTTTCATTGTTTTCTTATTTTGCTTTTGTTTATTAACCTTTTCAAAGTTTCCAAACAAAACAAAACAAAGCAATTTTTTATTGCAATTTATAATGAAAAACTGATTATTGAATTTTAAAATTGAATAGTGAGGTTCTCAACTCAACAAGCTCAAAGATGCTAAACCTGAGTTTGATCATTATGAAAATGATTTTGGAGAGCTTCTGCATTGGGAGATACTATCAATTCATGGTGGAGAACAGTTCAAACTCTTTTCGTATCCTGAAACACAAAGTTCCTCCAAGCAATGACTCCGCAGGCATGAGTCTTCTCCCTCACACTGATAAAAATTTCTCGACCATTTTGTCTGAAAATGAAGTGCAAGGTGTTGAGGTTCTTTCTAAAGAAGTTAATAAGTGGATTCAAGTGAAAATTCCTACCGGATCCTTTATGGTCTTCGTGGGTGATACATTTAAGGTACATGTACCAGTACTCCTTTTATAAACACAAGTATCTTTAAAAAAAAAAAACACATGTAAAAAATGAATTATATGTTAGATATTCAAATTTAGTGTCCGGTTTTTTAGCATAGTTTTAGATGGCTAACATTTATGTTTTATGAATGCATTTTGTTTATCTACTTTTCTTTTTTCTTTTTTAAAATGCCTTTAAAATTGTCTCTATTGAAAATTTGAGAAATACTAATATTTAAGTATGTTTTTAAAATTTATTTACGATTTTCCCTTTCACCACTAACTTTTACTTTTATTTTCACTAATTGTTATTTGCCATTCAATTTTTCTCTCTCTTTTCATCTTAGTGCTATTTCACATATCCATTTATATGTACATTTATCTTAGGAATTTAAATTATGATTTGATGAGTTTCAAATTTAAACTTTATAGTTGTGAAAATCCTTGTGCACTTCGATTTTCTTTTAATGAAATGGAATTCTGATGAAATTAAATGTGGTGGTGGGTAGGCATGGAGCAATGGAAGACTTCATGCAGCAAAACACAAAGTAATAATGAAAGGGGACAAATTTAGGTATTCATGTGCTTTGTTCTTGCTACCGAAAGAAGGTGCAACCATTGAAGTGCCTCAAGAGCTAATCGACAAAGACCATCCTCTTCGCTATCGCCCATTCACTTACTCTGATTTCGTCTCTTTTTACACCGCCAACTATGGCGATCAAACACTAGAGATTTTTGCTGGCCTTTGATCTCTCTTTGATCATTTGGCTTTGCAGTGAGAGGTTGTGGTGTTGCTAGATTTTAAATAATGATGTCAGTATTAGTGTCAGTTCTATATCGAACAATATCACTTATATATCGATACCGAGAAATATCAATCTCTGATACATATAGTATTAGCCGATATTTCAGTCTACGTAGTAATGTTATGTTGCCATGTTCATGCTTTAGGCTTCGTTTGGGAACATGCTAATTTAGTAACTTTTTGACTATTTGGCTAAAATATGAGCTAAAAAAAACTAGTATGTTTGGGATGACTTTTTAGCTTTTTACAAAAAAGATGTGCAAAAAGTAGAGAGAAAAGAGAATATTTAACTTTTTGGTATGGGTTGTTGGTTTTTTTGTTAATTTAGTAACTTTTTAACTTTTTGGCTAAAAAGGTGGGTTCCCAAACAAGGCCTTAGTGTCGTTTTTAAGTCTGAATCGTGCTCATCAATGATAAGTGGGTGAGACAATAAAATGAGAAGTTATTCTCTGGTCTTGGGGCACAGTGCCCAAGTGTGTTTGATTGGAAAATATGAGACGACGTAAGTGTTTGTTATTGGCCAAGACATAATCCCGTGTTGTCTTGTACTAACTAATGTGTTGAATATGTTATGTAATAAAGGGTTTTCAATGTATTTGCATTATTGTACTTTGTTGGTGTGATAAATATATATATATATATATACATAGGGGAATATTAGGAATCATGAAAAAAATTTCATGAAAATGATCTTGAAAGATTTGTGACCTTTAGAATACCTTGATTAGTATGTGGTGTTTTATTCTAAGCGTAATTCAAATGTCACAAATTTTTTATGATCATTTTCATGAAAGACTTTTCATGATACTTAGCATTGCTGATATATATATGTATGTGAATCTGTTTTATTATTGTAAACAAACTTATGTGATACCAGTATTACTGCATTGTAGCAGTCATATTCTTGTTCTGTAGCATGTATCAGTGTATATAATTGAAAAAACTGTAGCAAAGAGCAAATAATTGTAGTCCTTTTATATTTATTTTGTCTCTTTGTATTTATTTTTAGGTAAACTTGTGAAAAAGTCTATGACTAGGCTTGTCTAAAGAGTTAGAACTTTTGCAAACTTTATACGAAAAGTCTTGCAAAATTAGATACAAGTTAGATATGTTAGATATGCATTAAGTTGTATTTTTTTTTTTTTTTTTTTTGTATTCACCTTGTATTCACCTATAAGTGGTGTTTGGGAAGGAACATCCCAAATTTTTTATCTCATAAAAACCACTAAAAGACAAAAGTTTTGCAAAACCAAAAAAAACACATCCAAACAAAATATCACATCCAACCCCATAATCATTTCACTTTTTCTCTCACAAACATCACATCCAATTACATAAAAACCCAACTATCTTCCCAAACACTAAAAATTTTTTATCTCATAAAAACCTACATCTACTAAAATTTACATAAAAACTCACTTCCCAAACACCCACTATATATTGGCCTTTATGCCAAGATAATAAGACATGTAAATTCCCTCTATCTTCTCTCCATCTTTTTGCTTTCTCTCTTGTCTCTAATTTTTCTAGTATAATTCCATAACTCCACCATATTTCCATAATAAAATTAGAAGAAAGCTCCTTTCCTTTTTAGTTTTATAATTGGTATCAGAGCTTGGTGAAGTGCTTTTGAAGGCAAGATCAAGCTATGTAAATATTTCTATCTATGTATAAATTTTTGATATATATTTAAGTTTGTATGGTGTGTTTTATGATATAAAAAGAAAAAAAAAATTGACTAAGTTTTTGTATATCTTTCATATTTTATATCTTCATAATTATTTGTTTCATTTTTAGTTGTTGTAAAACTTATATGCTTAGTGTATGTCAAAACTCATATACTCATTAAGATCTTTTGACTATTGGCCATAATTAAGTCTTTAAGATCATAAAAAAGAAGTTTTAGGCACAAGATAATACACTAGGAGGGTCTTAGGTACCAACAACAATCTAAAATGACAATTAATCCTGACGATATAGTATGTTTTGGAAATACAAAAAATAATGTTAATAATAAATATGATCATAGTTTGCATATTACTAAAGAATCTGTAAATATAAATAGTGTGTGCTCTAGTTTAAATAATATTACTGATATTATGTATTCTTGGTTTTCTAAATTAGATAAAATCAAAAAATAAATCAAAATTATCTAGAGACTAAAGTTAAGTCTATAGAATCTAAAATAGACAATTTGGGTTCTATAATAAATGTTGACTTAAATAAAGAAGTAAAAAACTAAATAAACAATTTGGTGACAAAATTGGAAATTATATCCTTCATAAACAATGATGGAATGAATAGTCCAGGAGATAGCGACATCCCTAGGCTATTTTATGGTACAGAAGATATTATGGTACTTCAAACCAATACCTATAATAGAACTAAATATGAAAATATTGTTGAAATATTGGATTATTGGAAAAAATTATATAAAGACCCAGATTTGGATATTGATGAAAGAAATAGGCTATTAGATCAGATAAGAGAAACTTATCTAGAAAATGAAGCCCTTTTACAACATTTTAATTATGATATTAATATGTCAACTAATGATGATGATAGCCAATAATCCTCATCTGAAGAATCAATAGATCAAGATATTTCATCAGAAATAAACAAAGGGAAAAGAAAGGCAGAAGAGTCAATTAATCCCGAATTATTTGGCACATGGGGAGATGGAGAAAATTTTGACTTTATTCAAACAAATGAAGTTAAAAATGATACTAATATTAGAAACACCTCTAATCCTACACCTGAACTAGTAGTATCTAGAAAAGATAATAATCATAAGTATCCAATAGCTCAAAATGGTACTTATTTAGATTTGTCTCATGTTCCATTTAAGGATCAACCACAAGCAATAGATGATTGGGTACAATCCTTGTCCATCATTATTACCAATTATAAAAATAGTTAGTCAAAGGAAAAATTCCTTGATTATATTGCAACAACTCTCTATGGAGATGTGTTGCAATAGTTAAGACAGTGAGAAAAATCTGAAATTGGAAAAAGTCAAAAAAACGGCTTTATTAACAAATTTTCTCACACTTGACACAATTTTAGCTGAATTTGCAAAACTCATAAAAGAAAATTTATGTGGTTTTTATGGAGATACTAATTTTCAACCAGACGCAAATTATATTTTGACTAAATTAGAATTATGTAATATTTGTCTTTTTGAAGACTATGTTCAAACTTTTAAAAAATATTATTATCTTATTGATCCACCAGCAAATCAACCTTGGTTAGATCATTTTTTTCATAAACTCCCTAATCCATGGGATGAGTTATGTATTAAAAACTATCCTGCTTTTCTCAAAAAAATGGGAAAAGAAGAAAATGATAATCTTAGTTTTCGCATTAATTATGTTCTAAGAGAGATAGCAGATCGATGTCTAGAAGTAAAGGCGAAAAAACAAATAAAAAATCAAATTTCTAACTCACAATACGGTCAAAAATGTTGTGATAAAATTTTAAAAGAAAATTGAAAAATTGGTTGTAATACATTTCCTAAAAGAAAAGGATTTTCCAAAAAACGCAGAAAATATAAATGGAAACCTTGGAAAAAGAACAAAACTTTTTCAAAAAAGAAAAAATATATTCGAAAAAAGAAACCAACAAGTGTTTCAAAAAAGAAAACTTGTAAATATTACATTTGTAACGAAGAAGGTCACTATACACCCGATTGCTCACAAAGGGGAAAAAGTGCAAAGAAAATGATCAAAGTCCTCGAAGAACAAGATTTTGAAATAACATATGGCGAAGAAATTTCTGACGAAGAAGAAATCTTATACGAAATTTCTAGTGATGAAGAAAGTTCATATGAAGAACTAATCTTCATGATGACTACTAATAGTCAAGAAATATCTCAAGAAGAATTGCAGGCAATTCAACTTGGAGATGTAATCGGGGAAGAAAAAACTTTTACCGACAAAGAATTAGCAAAATTCGAAAAAATGCAAGAAGTTGCTGTTTCAGAAATTTACAAACTTTCAAAATTTAACTTCTTTTCAGCAAGAGTGTTTGAACAATACAATTGTAACACTCAAGCAAAATGGTCAGAAGAAGGAAATATTAATATTCCTTTTTTTGATAAGAAAAATGTTGCAAGATGGAAAAAGAAATATTCTGAAATTCAATATATTCATATTGGATTAATTCAAGTAACCATAACAGCTTTATTTCGCCAAGGGATAGATACTCCTATTTTGGCAGTAATTTTTGATAAACGATTTTCCGACCCAATGAAAGCAATCATTGGAGGAATTCAGTCTAATTTGGCTAATAGAGTAGTTTGGTTTAATGTCAGACCAAATTTCTTCATTTTCATAAATGATCCTAATCTTGAAGATACAGTCAGAATAAGAATTAAAACACAAGGATTAAGAATGAAATCAAATTCTCATTATTTGGCTATTCGTTGGAAAACAATTTACGAATTAACCAAATTTCCTGAAATAAAAACAAGATCAAACGATAATAAAACCGTTGAAATCTTTGAACCAAGACTATTTGACACAGTAATACAACCTCGTCTAATGAATTGGAGTGATTTAGAAGTCTCTCGACAATGGTTAATCCAAGACTTAGTGGGACAAGGAGAATCTTCTAAAACAAAAAAACCTGCATAATTACAAGTGCAGGCATCAGGAAAAAATTTATATATTGAAAATAAAATTCCAAAAATTAAAAGATCAACTTCTGTATTTGAAAAAGATTTTACTAACAAATCATTTTCAAAGTTAAGTATTGGAGAATCAAGTAATAATTCTAATCAAGAATCTATTACTTCAAATAATGTTCAGATTCCTATTTTTCCAGGAACAAGAAAACTTGAACATATTAAATCTGCATATATGTATCATTTTCAAACAAAAAATGATGATATTATTTTTTCTCCTAACCAAGGGAAAAGAAGATATACATATGTATTGGGAACATTTAATTTTGCAGGTTATAAACCCTATAGCCTCAGTGTTCTCATAGATCTGAGGAGCTACATACTAATGTAAATGGAATGCCATACCAAAAGAAAAATGGACATTAATGAAACATCCAATTTTAGTTACTGGAATAGATGGCAACCATACTTCCATACAATTCAAGGCTAAAAATATAGCTATTTGGTTAAATGATAGCAAGTTCATTATACCAAAAATCTTATGTTTTCCGTATATGCATGGAGATTTCCTTCTTGGCAATAATTTTATAGATAAATATCTTCCAATGCAAATACAGGAAAATGCTATTTCATTAAGCATAAACAATGTCTTAATTCATATTCCTTTGTTAGAACAACATAAATACATTTGTGATAAAGAGTTTGCGCCCATGCCGCGTAGTGATTTAACTCCCATTATCAAAACCATTGATGAATCACACTGGATTTATAAAATTTTAGAAGAAAATTTTAGTGAACATCCATTAAAACTATGGCAACGTAATCCACGTTATTGTAGTTTAAAATTGAAAGACCCCAATGTTATCATTAGAGTAAGACCAATGATCTATATTAGACAAGATATAGATAAATTTGATATTCAACTCTAGGAACTTTTAGACAAAAAGTTAATTGAAGAAACTAAAAGCCCTTACTCTAGTCCAGCTTTTATGGTAAGAAACCATGCTGAAATTAAAAGAGGAAAACCCTAAATGGTAGTCAACTATAAACGGCTAAATGAAAATTTAGAATTTGATGGATATTTTATTCCACGAAAAGATGTTTTAATTAACTTAACTAAAGGATCAAAAATCTTTAGCAAATTTGATTGCAAAAGTGGATTTTGGTAAATTCAATTGACTGAAGAGTCAAAAAAATTGACAACTTTCAGTACACCTAGAGGACATTACCACTGGAATGTTATGCCCTTTGGATTATATATTGAACCACAGGTTTTTCAACGGTGGATGGATATAATTTTTAAAGACCTTAAAGATTGTTGTGTAGTTTATATTGATGATGTACTTATCTTCTCTAAAACCAAAGAGGAGCATAAGAAATATTTAAAATTACTTTGTGAAAGATTCCAAAAACATAGAATTATTTTGTCTCCAAAAAAGATTGAATTAGAAAAAGAATCAATTGAATTTTTGGGAATAATTTTAGATCAGAAAGGTTTAAAATTACAAAAACATATTTTGTCCAAAGTACGAGATTTTCCTAATATTCTTGAAAATATAACACAATTACAGAGTTTATTAGGCATTTTAAATTATGGACGAAATTTTATAAAAAATCTTTCAAAAATAGAAATTCCTTGGTTAACCAAATTAAGGAAAAAATGTTATTTTTGAATGGATAGTAGAAGATGTTGTTTTAATTAAACAAATTAAAGAAACTGTTAAAACTTTACCAGATGTTTATCTTCTTAAAACAGGTGATAAATTAATTTTACAAACAGATGCCTCAGAAGCATGCTGGAGATGTGTTCTTAAAGCTATACCCAGTAATTTATGGCATGATAAAGAAATACCTTTATCAGAAAATAGGATTAGACCAAGAAAAAATCCAATACCCATAAAATTACAAAAAGAAGAATTAATTTGCGGATATAATTCTGGAACATTTAAACCAAATAAACAGAAATATATTATTTTTGAAAAAGAATTACTTGCAATAAAATTAGCAATAAAGAGTTTTCATATTTATTTAGCTCCAGAAAATCTTATAGTGCGTACTAATAATAAGGCAGTAAGAGATTTCTTGATCAATAAAAAACCCATTGAGCAAGGAAGACAATTAGCCTGGTACAATAAAATTTATGAATATACCTTTGAAGTAGAACATCTTAAAGGTACTAACAATTTTCTTGCAGATTTTCTTAGCAGAAATTGTTTCAGAAAATTAAATTGCTAAACAAGTAAATTTAATTTTTGCAGAAGACCTCTAGACTAAGAGGAAACAATGGATAAGGGTAAACAACCCGTTCAAGGAGATTGAGTGACAATTGCGAAAAAAGTAATTCCCAGAGAAGAAAAAGTTTATGTTGTGTTTGCAGGAAAACAACCTGGAATTTACACATACTGGAATGACGCCAAACTGCAAGTTTGTGGATATTCAGGAGCGAGCTATAAAGTATATGATAGCATGACTAAAGTTAAAAAAGTTTTTTACAGTGCATCAGCCATACCTGTTTATCAAAAGAATTTTTGTCAAATGAGAACTAATCCAGTTCCAACTAATGTTCAGATATCTAGACCAGATGAATCTGAAATAAAAGATTTTTTCAACCCTGGTATATCTAGAGAAATTTATACAAAACTCAATGGAGTTTGAAAAACTCACATTGTAGACAACAAAGTGAAATTTCGAAAACACATGGGAGTTTTGGCCAACAAATTAGTTGAGCAAACAGCTAAATTAAAAGATTTGCAAATTATTTTTTTCAATATTCTTAAACAAATGAATTGGAATGAAGATTTTAATTTTGAAAAAATAAACAATTTTCTTCAATTATCAGACCTCATATCAGATGAGTTTTCTGATCCAGTTTTTGAACAAATAAAAAGAATTTATCTTTTTAAAAAAGCAAGAACTTTGCTTCCAAAAGAAATTTTTATGTTAATCAAAAATCGAGTTGAAGATCATCATGATAAGATTAGACAAATTTTAGAACGATCTTACGATATATTAAATTTGAAAGATGAAATTCCCAAAATAACCATTATGACAAACCATGACATACGATTTTTTGAGGATATAGATTGGGGAATAACTAATCAAGTTATTTTCTAAATTTTAGATCCAATCAAATGGATAGATTATCCAATAATTATTAAAACAATGCTCTCATGGATAGTAAAAGGCTTTCGATAGAGCAAATATTTTACTTTTTGGATTTCCAGCACTGTTGGTTGGCGAGAACGAAAACATTTTTTCCAACCATACCAGATTTGGTATCTTAAAGAAATTGAAGATTTTGAATTTGAAGATGATTATTTAGATGAAGATCACCGGAGAGAGTGACTGAAAAATATCCAAAAACTTTTTTTAACAGAATATTGGATAGACAGTCTAATATCTGTTTCACAAGCAGCGTCCAATATCCATGGCTCAACAAAATTGCCATTCATGGTTATAGGTGGAAGAATATTATTTGTAACCCATTTTCCCATAACATATCAAAGGTCTCCAACGCAAATTAATGAGGCTCTTGACATGTTAATAAATCTCAAAAAGAGAAATAATTTGGATCTTCCGTTGGAATTAGCCATGACCGCGGATGATGTAGAACATTTTCGGAATGAGCAATACAGCCAAGATCCGGATTCTCCTCCATCAGAGACTGATGAAGAATATCACAATCTCATCAACAGGATGGAAGCATAGTGGACCCAACTATCAAATGCAGTTGTATCTTGATCGACTCCAACCTTATCCAGGACGCAATCTGTATTATTTGGTGGAAAGTGATCAGCCTCATCCTTTTAGCCGATGCTACACGACAAATTAGCTTAGCCAAAGCTTATTTTCAACAATCTATCTCTTTGAAAACTGGAGAGGGTAGACAGTGTATATCAGTGTATATAATTAAAAAAACTGTAACAAAGAGCAAATAATTGTAGTCTTTTTATATTTATTTTTGTCTCTTTGTATTTATTTTTTAATTACTTGTTTTGAAGCTCATTCTTTGTCTATAGAAGGGACTCTTATGTATTGTAATCAAAAAAGAAAATTAAAAGGATAATAATATAAATTTTGTAATGACTTTTTAATTTTTTCAGGAAAGGTACGTAAAAGAATAAAAATAAAATTAATTTTTTTATAATGACATTTTTTTGACTAAAATTGTGACTTCAAAATAGACCATAATCTTAATTACAAGAATAACAGTCGGTGATAGTTAAAAAAATACGTATAATCATAAAAAAATATAATATTTTAATTAAAATGTATAAACTTCTCATTAATTTGTAATTTTTTTTAATTATTTTATTATATTTTAAAAAGTAATTAAAAATTAATTTTTAATTTTTTTTATAAAAAAAGTAAATAAAAAAATAAAAAGGATAATACAACCTAAAATAGGTTCAAAAGCGAAACCTCCACCCAAGGTAACGTCACATCCTACAAGAATTTAAGACACTCACTGCGCATATGCATGTGACCTCCACCCAAGGCAACGTCACATCCTGCAAGAATTTAACAAACTACAGTGACGTGATGTACAAAAAGAAAACTCTGTAGACAATAATACCTGGTAGCTTAATCTTTAGGGTTTGGTTGTTGTGCAACTTATACCTTACCCTTTATACCTTATATTTATACTTTACATTTATATCTTTTGTGAAAAATTAAACCTTACACTTATACTTTTTTTGAGATTGCACACCATATGCAAACCCACTTACACCTTACACCTTACACTTACACCTTATACTTATACTTACACCTTACACTTACACTTTTTGTTTAAGTGGCACATGGTATGCACTTGCACACTTAAAAAACTCCTAATCTTTATAGTTTTAATGGTTTAAATGTCTTAAGGCAATATCATTTTGGGCTTAACGTGACGTTATTTTGACACATTTAAATTATTTGAGCAACACAAATTCAAATTATCAATAAAATTTAAACAAACTCACTCATAATTTTTTTTAAAAATGATTGAGATTTTGAAATTTTGAAGCTTGAATGCCTCAAAATTGTGTGTTTTGTGTGTGTGTGTGTGTGTGTGTGTGTAAGAGTGGTTATGTGTAGGGATGTATTATAAAATTAGACATTTTGTACTAATTCAACCTATGTTGTTTGATAGGGTGATAAAATTGATTGATCAATTAGGCTGCTAGTTAAAATTTATTAATTCTATATAGTTTTGTACGAGTCCATATTATATTTTTATTTTAAATCAGAAATTTTAATTTCCTTCGAGTCTTCTTGATTTGAAATAAAAATATAGTATGGACTCGTATAAAATTATATGGAATTAACAAATTTTAACCAGCAACCTAACTGATCAGTTAATTTTATTACTCTATCAAACCACACAAGCTGAGTTGGTGCGGGATATCTAGCTTTTTAGCACACCCCTACACATAACCACCCTACAAAAAAAAAAAAAAAAAAATCAAACCAAACCTACACAGGAAAAAAAAAAGAAGAAAAGAGCATGATTCGAGGCATTCGAGCCTCTAGCATGACTGAATTTTTTAGGTGGGTAATTGAGTGATGATACTACAACAAAAACACATTTTAGTGACACTATATTTGTGACATGTTTTTAAAAATGCTACAAAAATAATATTTAGTGACACATTTTAGAAAAATGCCATAGAACCAAAAACATATAAGGCTCTAGTGACATTTCAATAAAGAAATGTCACATCAATTTTATGACATTTTATAAAAGAATGACAAGAAATTGTTTTATTGACATTTATGAATAGATGACACTAAACTTTAATAGTGATGGCATTTTTTAAAAATATCACTAAATTAAATAGGTGTAAGTTACTTTTTATGGTATTAAGTGAAAAGTGTCATAAACAAATATTTTATGACATTTTGAGAAATGCCACCAAGCCAAAAATTTTCCAAGCTATCTAATGGCATTTTTTGAAAAAACAAAAAATGCCAATATATTTTCAAAATTTTTTAAATGCACAAAATAAATAAAAACAAATAATTAAACTTAATATAACATGTTTTTTTAACTGTACTTACCACATGTACAAAATTAATCGACGGCTTTATACGAATTAACAGGAAAAATAAAATTTCAAATTACTCTCCTATACAATGATAAAGTTACTTGAATTTTAGTCCCTGTAGTTTCAATTACCTCAATTTTGACTATGAATTTATGTATTTATCTCAATTTATTTCAATTGCTTATAATTATTGGGTAAATTACATCAATAATCCTTATATTTTGTTATTCCATATTGTTTTAATTGACTCAATTTTGACACTTAATTTTAGATTTTACGTAAATTTAGTCCAATTGACGTAAAATCTTTAGGGTCATTGATAGAAAATTTTCATTAGATTGGTTAAGGTTAAGCCACTGAATTGACCAAGTTTTTTTGTTTTATTCCTAAAACGATGACAGGTTGCATGTGTCATAAAAAAATGCTATCAATTGGACTAATTTGAGACAAAATAAAAAATTCAAAGTTAAAATCGATTCAATTGAAATTACAAAGACTAAAATAACATAATAGCCAAAATAGAGTGACTAATAGTGTAATTAGGCCTAATTGTTAGCATTTTTTAATAACTAAGTGACATATGTCATTCTTTTAGAGGTAAAATAATAAATTTGCTCAACTCATAAATTAGCCTCAACATATTCAGTGATCATTTTTTATCAAAAATACTAACGGTATTATTAATTACATTAAATTGACACAAAATTTAAAATTAAAAGTTGCAATGGATTTAATAAAAAATACAAGGACCAAAATTAATATTTACTTTTTTATTTAAAATATGAACAAACTCATTCTCCATTGTTTGTTTGTTTTGTTTTGTTTTGTTTTTTTGTTTTTTTGTTTTTGTTTTTACAACAAAGGAAATAACAAAACTAAAGAAACAAACCAAATTTAATACAGCAAAATCCGCATACCAGATCAACCTAGAGACAGAGAAGGAAGTCCAAAAATTCTAAAATTGGTGAAGTAAATTTGATTTGGCAAGTCAAAGAGGCGGGAGCCAAATCATGAAGTAAGGGTTTATCATTCTTTATCTTTCATGCCATCCTTATCTACCATCTACACCACAAATTTGATGTGTTTTCATCTTCTACGATCAGAGTTCATTAGGTATTCGTTCTCTCTTTCTCACACTCATCAAATACACACAATATACCTCTATCTTTCTCACTTATTTATGATCTTCTTGTTTTAAGCATAAAATTTGATACAATCTGAAAATCTAATTTTGTAACTCATGAATTTATTAATTCTCATCTTTTAATATAAAAGGTTAGTTATAATTTACTATTATTGTATTTATGTTGTGATTGTATATAATATCTTGCATGTGATTTTCCATTAAGTTGCTTTATTTTTTTTTTATACAAATTACTCAGATAGATGAACATGAATTTTGATATCAAAAGATCCCATACACAAACATTTAGTGCTATTCTTCTCAAGCAGGCCCAAATTTGTTGCCACAGAGTGGTCATGATCATGCACCATCAGTATATTTCTGCTGATTAGTAATGTTGGCTTTTGTGGCAAAAATTGTCTAATACAACTATATCTTAAAATTAGCAAGTAAAAACACTCTACTAGGAACAATACCTGATGTTTAATTGCAAAACTAGTGGAAAGACACTCTAACCGAGCCGAGGGCGAGTTTAATATTTGATTGTTCTAGATTAATTTACATTTTTGTATGAGTTTTAAAATATATTCATAAATATGTTTGTTTAGCATTCGAGAAGATCTCAAACGAGTTTCAAGTGACTTTAGTTTGAATAGTTTGATTTTTTTTATATAGTGTAGTGTATATAAATTTATTGAGTCAAGTAAAAGATGAGCTTAACAAATTAATTAACTAGTTTCAAAAGATATTTAAACTTAAATTATTTACCTAATGAATTGATCTCGAATAATGAACAAAGAGAGAGATATTCTCTGTCTAATGGGTGGTTAGGAGAGTTGGGATAAGAGAGAACAGTATCATAGAAAATGAAGATGATTTTGATCAACCAACAACATTTTGATGGAAAATTCACTAAAATCATGTCCTTATATTTTCATCTTCTATTGCCACGATCAAGAAGAGTTTCACCATCATCATCATCTTCAAATTGTTTTATAGATCAAGCTGCCAAATTCTCTGATCATAAACATAATAACTTCCCTTGGCAACCTTATCAATTGCTCCGTAGGCTTCACAATTTATATTCATCTACTTGATGACCTGCTAATGTCTGCTCACCTGACTGACTACTGAAGCCAATAAAATTGTTGAATATTGTTTTTAACTGCAATTTACTTATGTCATTTTTACCAAACTTTCAGTATTAAAGTGATTGGTGCAAGGAAGAATATCTTGTTATGATAACTAGAATGATCTGTGTTCTCAAGTCTATGAACATTTTTTACTGAAAATGATGGAATTGAAAATATCTGTAATGATCGTTCATTTCCTAGGAGTTGAAACTCCTGCAAGTTTCAGAATGTGGAGAGTTTGAACTCTCAATTGATGAAAATCCCAAGAGATAGAAAGTTCAGGTGGCATAGGAGTTAAATCTAATTCTTTGGGCTGATAAGATTTTTAAATCCTGAACAATATGGCAACTGAAACCCATTATTCTGATAATTCTCAGGATTTCTCAATTCCCACTTCAATTTTCTAGCATAAAAATCAAAACGAAAAATAAGAGAGACATTTCTGAAGTTAACTATTTTAGCAACTCCACAAAAACAAGCATTACCTGTGCGTTCACGAGTTTTTTTATTGAAATTTTTTTGCGGTTACTGAGTCAAAACACAATTTACCAACATATATAACGCAACAATGTTACATAGCAGCACACATATATAACTCAACAACCAACGCACAGCAGCAACAATGCTACACAGCAGACAAACCAGCAACAATCAGTAGAAATACCAGTAAAAACCCAAAAGTTGACCCTTCACCTCAAGAAATGTCTGACCAGTAGCCATCCTCAAATCAGCACCTCCTCTGCTTCACCCCAGAAGTTCACTCAACAGCAGCACATCTCCTATGCTTTATACACCAGTACCCATCAATAGCCCTATTATGCCTCACTTGATACGGCTCTTGATCCTGCATTCTCAAGCTATTACCAGTTCATACTTCTATTTCCCATCACGACAACAAGCAATGACAAGTGCAATTAATCAATGACAACAATCAACAAAAGTTGTTAGTGAAAACTTCTGCTGTTGATTGTTGTTGATGAAGAGAAGATCTTTGGATGTTTACGCTAATTGTTCTTGCGTGTGCTAGCAGTGTATTTTGCTGTGTGTTGGCAGTGCTTTTTGTTGTATGCTCTGTATTTAAATTGATAATCATCTTATCAGTTTGTTATAGTGTAAAAGAATAAAGATGATGTTTGATGTTTGGGACCCTGGATTTGTCACTCCCACCTTTTTCGCTTTTCTAGCATGACTCAGATATTTATTGTTAGATACAAAATGTCCTTCAACAGTTTATATGAATAGACTCTTACAATATGATCCTCCTAGTTGTCATTTCCTGGAATTGACTACACATTTAATCTTTTTAGTTAGAAGTATTATAAACCAAATGATTTCATTATGTAGAAAATGCACCCACTATACCTAAGTATATACATTGGTACTTGTATTAAAGATTTTGGAAAAGGTTACATAGTTAACCTTGACCTTGGTTCATGTCCCCTCATAACATGAATATTATCTCATCTACCAAATCATCAAAGTGCTAAACATCAATTGCTTGCCAATTAAAACATAAGTTTTGTACAATGCTTTCTTCACATTCCCAAATCTCCACCACCATAAGAATTGCTATTGAAATAATGATATTGCATTGACTTTGTAATACTTAAATTCTTTTACATGTTTTCTCTTGACATGAGTTGCCTTATAGTCATGCACTAATATATTGAATATGTTATGTTCTACATTGTTGTTAGTATCTTATAGTTCTTGCAAAATCAAGTTCAGTTGTTTTTGTCAATCATAACTTACAAATACTTGTTATTGATATATGACTTTTTTAATGTTCTAGAAACACTTTGGACACTTGTTTAATTGAGATTGTTTACTTACGGATAAGACATGGATGTATCAATCAAGATTAAGTGATGCATACCAGAAAGGAGTTGACATGTTTCTCGATTTTGCATTTACTAATGCAAGTTATGAGGATATGATCATATGTCCATGCATCAAGTGTGGACTTACACTCTGACGCCCCAAAATTTTAGGACATCACAATAAGATTTAGAACTTAGAATCAATGTTGCCACCAATATTACTAACATCCATTAATTAACAACCAAGAAATTGAAAGTTCTTAAATTACAAATCCAATAAAACTTAAAACTTAGTTTTAGTACATAAAAAAAAAATAACACAAACATAAAAAGAAAACTAGAGAAAAACTAGAAAAACTTAGAAAATAATTCATGGAACTTGGGCACTCTTCAAGCTAACCAAGGCTAAATGTCGCCTTGCAAGGCCTAGGTGTTCCCTTCGGTTTCTTCGATATCTGGCATAAAACGCCAGGGCAATGGGAATATCAATGAGTGACGAGCTCAATAAGATACTACAACCCGAAAATTCCCACCCCGATAATAACACTCACAATTAATGAATAATGTGTAGTAACAGAATAACAAGTAGCATTTAATAAGTATAACATGAATGCTATCAGTTGAAATAATAACAATAGATAATAAAGAAAACAATGGCAAGCGGAAGCAATATTTCATCATAAGGAAAATGCCCATCTTTCTTTTTAAATTCTCATAGATATAGTTTATCAGATAAGTTTAAGTAACTCCCCGCAGAGCACTATTTCCACTCAACTGCTAAGTAATGGCCACGGGCAATTTTGACTCTCCATTAGTCAAATATTCAAATGTTACTTGCTGTAACTATCAATGATGCCCAGCACTAGGTTTACGTACTCAAGTCGTGACATCACGGTCTGTCCCAAGAGAATGGTCTATGTTGTGACACCTGCACCACCAACTTTATATCGCCTACACCAATAGGAGCCGAAATACCTTCCCATGCTATGTTAGGGTTCGCAACTCACTTGTGCAAGATTCTAAACCGGGCTCACCCCATCACTTTTAAATTTTAATGTATCATCGGTTCAATTTCGTGATTCTTTACTTCGTCGAATTCACATTTTGATGCATATGCGAGTTTTAGTTTGAAAACTATAGTGACATAATGTTTATATAGTACAACACAATCATGTATGACAACCAAAATAAATATGATAGAATATCTTAGTAATCATCACAAAATTCCTTAAGAATTCACATACTTCTTCTTTCAGCACTGTATGGTCAAACAAAAAAAAATATGAAACCCATACCAAACGAAGTTCAACCGTTATAGTATTTTAACTGGTACTAGTTCATTGAGTTAGGAAAATATTTATAGAAGAATACCAAGGCTAAAAATGATTTTAAAATGGAGAAATAAAATTTGGAGAAAACTGGTTTTTCTGGGATAGTGAGTTACATTAACTTCCAGCACAGGTGATCTATGTTTGAAAAATAAAAAGGGGCATCAAACAGTGTCAAAAAGAGGTATGGTCAGAATGGTTTGCTAGATATTTGAGTTTAGAACATATTTCTAGAAGAGTTTGAAGACTGAAACCCAATGGAAGATGGTCAAATAATTTTTCTAAGAAAACTGGACAGATTTTGTTACATTTTGGAAAAATTGACGTTTCTCTCTCAATGCTAAAAAAAAATTATGAAACCAGTGGAATTTGAAAGATAACTTAAAAATATAACTTTTCCAATTTGAATCACTTGAAAACTCATTCTTTAGAATAAACAGTGACCTGATAAAGTTAGCATTGCTGCTGCCTCCAGACAACAATGAAGTTAAAAATATGTTTTGACTACGAAACGTTGTCAAATAATTTTTTTTTCCCGATATTCTAGCACCATGAAAACATGTTAAGCTAACTCCAGTAGTTTCAGATTTTATGAAAGTGTTCTCATGAGTTTGTTTGGATTTATTCAAAACGGATTAAAAATCTGTTTTGCTGGAAGTTCATTATTTTGTGAAAAACACACTTTGTATTCACCATGAATCATACGCAAGACTATAAAAATTATTTCTTGCTACTATTCCCATGTGAAACACTAATCCTTCATATTTACTTTCATTAGTGGTAATAGGGAATAGATAAAAATAATATTTATGAATAGTGAACACAAATTCATAAGCATGTAAGATTATTTCAAACAATGGAAAATATTTGAAAGCATAAGAAGAAAAATCAATAGCTAAACCATCTAATTCATGCTTGCAAGAAGAATAGAAATCATATAATCATAAGATTATCATTCTATCAAAATGTAAACCTACATTGAGCTACTATGTATTAACAATGCACAGTCTTTCATATTTTTAATATATAGATTCAATTAAGAAAAAATATTTAAGGAAGGAAAGAGGTTGAGTATTCCTACCTCAAGAGTTTTTCCAAACAATTCTCAAAACTTGATCTGAATTGGTAACCACCAAGCACCCTCTCTTCTGCCTCTCTTTTTCTTTTCTTTTCTACTCTTCCTCTATTTTTATTTTCCTCAGTCGTGGAAATGAAAATGGGTGAATGGTGCACTATATATAGGAGCTTGGAGGCAATCTTTATTTTTATTTTTCTCTTGGCTTGGGAACTATCATCTACAAGAATAGGCTTAGAGTATGTTTTATGCATGCCATGGCATGCCTTTACAGCAGTCAATGTATATATATTCTAGTCACTAGATTTCCCCTCCCCCCTCCCCCCTTCTATCCTCTAACCAACTTGGTTATTATTTATTTAACTCATTTAGTGTCCACAACTGTGTTTAGACACCAAAATTTAATCATAGAAAGATAAATATTTTTATTTAAAGGAATTTAATATTGGTATTAATCGTGATGATATTAACATAATAATTTAATAATCACTATTAATTGACTTAATATTATGATTAACAAATTAATTAGTTGTCCAAAAATTCAGGTTCTTACATACACTTCCCGTCACTCGGTCAGTTGCATATGATCACTTAGTGTGTGATGGCTTCACAAAGGGTTACACTAATTGGGTTTTACATGGTGAAGCATCATCTGTTACTACAACAGGTCTTGATAAGCACATGCGAAATGGGCCACAATTAAATATTGATACGCATGGATTAGTAGAGGATGCATTTGGAATCTCAAATGACGATGACAGAGTCGATGGAGACAACCCTGTAAATCTAGGAGATAAACCAAATCCATAAGCAGAGAAGTTCTACAATTTGATACATGATGGACAAAAGGAGCTTTATCCAGAATGTGGGAATTTAACAAAGCTCTCATTCATCCTTCAGTTATTCCATATAAAGAATTTAGGTGGATGGAGTAATAAATCGTTCACTATGTTATTAGAGTTATTGAAAGAAACATTCCTAGAGGGTGTAACACTGCCTAATACTGTTTATGAAGTTGAGCAGATAGTCATAGAGTTAGGACTTAGTTATGAGAAGATTTATGCATGTCCCAATGATTGCATGTTGTATAGGAATGAGTACAAAACCGATTTTGAATGTTATGTTTGCCACACATCTAGGTATGTAATAGACCAAAATGACTTAGGTAACAAGGCATCCTCTAAAAAAAGGAAGCTATAAAACACCTTCTAAGGTTCTACATTACTTTCCTTTGATACCAAGGCTACATAGGTTATTCATGTCATCTAAAACAGCATCATCTATGAAGTGGCATAAAGAAGGTCGCACTAAAGATGGTTGTATGAGACATCCTGCCGATTCTCCAACTTGGATGATTTTTGACCACCTATATCCTGATTTCGTAGTAGATTGTAGAAATGTCAGACTTGGTTTGACATGTGATGGTGTGAACCCTTTCAGAACATTGAGCAACATGTATAGCACTTGGTTTGTAATTCTTACACCATATAATTTGCCTCTATGGATGTGTATGAAGTAGACCAATTTTCTATTATCATTGATTATCCCTGGTCGTAGTGCACTTGGAAATAATATTGATGTGTATTTGCAATCTTTAATAGATGAATTAAAGGAATTATGGGTGGGTGGAGTAGAGACATATGATGCATTAATTAAACAAAATTTCCAATTGCGTGCAGCATTAATGTGGACTATTTGCGATTTCCCTACTTATGCTTATTTGTCAGAGTGGAGTACTAGGGGAAGTATCCATGCCCTTCATGCCACAAAGACACATGCTTCTAGTGGTTGAAGCATGGTTGAAAACTTTGTTACATGGGTCATCGTCGATTCTTGGACAAACGTCATGCATTTTGAGATAATGAGCGATCTTTTGATGGTACTAAAGAAAAAAGAACTGGACCTAATCCTTTAACTGGTTTTATGGTATTGGATATGTTACATGGCTTCAATATCACTTATGGAAAGATGAGTACTAATTTAGAATTACCATATAATTGGAAGAAAAGAAGCATATTCTTTGAATTACCATATTGGAAGGATAATCTAGTGCGTCACAATCTTGATGTGATGCACATTGAGAAAAATGTATGTAAGAGCGTGCATAGAACACTACTGAATTTAGAGGAGAAGACAAAGGATAATCTAAATTCACGTATTGACTTGAAACTTCAAGGTATAAGGCCTGAACTCCATCCAAAAGAAAATGCAACAAATAAAACCATCTTGCCTCCTTGTTTCTCATTAAAGAAACAAGAAAAATATGTTTTTTGTAAATTTTTGAAGACTGTTAAAGTTCCTGATGGTTATGCAACAAATATTTCACGATGTATCGACTTAAAGCAATGTAGAATCTTTGGACTTAAAAGTCATGATTGCCATATTTTGATGCAACAATTACTCCCTTTAGCAATTCAAGGAATGATGAGTTCACATGTGACTTCACATTTGATTGAGTTGAGTAATTTCTTTCGAGAGTTATGTTCTAAAGTTGGTTTGGCACAAGACTTTATGTGTCTTTAAAGGCCAATTCCGATAACACTTTGTAAGTTTGAAAAAAATATTTCCCCTTAACTTTTTTGATATTATGGTGCATTTGGTGGTTCACTTAGCATCTGAGGCTAGATTAGTAAGACCTATGCATTATCGTTGGATGTATTCTGTTGAGAGATAAAGTTTATATTAAATTACATATTTCTTTACCATCATTTTGATATTTTACTTTTGTTATTATTGAACATCATTCAAAATTTTGTTTTTTGAACTTACCAAAACATAGGTACTTGAGTAGATCAAAGTCATATGTGCGAAATAGAAGTCGACTAGAGGGTAGTGTGGCAAAAGGAATGCTTGATATTGCAAATGAATGCTTAACATTTTGCTCGAGGTATATGGAAGGTGTATCTATTTTCTCAATGCCTAGCCGACCATTAGGTAAGGGCATGATAGACACAATGGATGACGGCACAAAAGAAAAGGCACATCGATATGTGCTATTTTAATTGTGAGACAGTCAACAAATTTATTGAGTAAGACACTCCACATTTGTAATCAATTTTATTATTATTATTATTATTATTATTATTATTTTACATACTTTTCCACACATTCACAAATCTTTTATATGGCATATAGACAACACCGTAGACTTGTAGCCATACAAAATTCACGTCTTCATGAAATTGACATTGATCGCATTCATAGTGAAACATTTCCAACATAGTTTGATAAACATGTAAGTAGTGTTTTGTAGTTTCTTAAAATTTTACTTGATATTAACTTCAATTTCATTCCACACTTACAGAAGTTATGTCGTCAATTGTCTAAAAATAAGTTGAGGAATTGCATAATGCAGGGGATAGTCAAATAACTGAAGAGCTTAGATGTTTGGCTCGTGGTCCAAATAGAATTTTCACAAAATACAAGCGATACTTGATAAATGGTTTTAGGTTCCATACTAAGGAGATCGAGCGAAAGAGAAAAACTCAAAATAATGGGGTTATTGTCACAACAAAAACATGAAGCTTTGCAAGTGGTAGAGATGGAAATCTTGTCTCTGGAGATGTTACATTGTATGGTGTGTTAATAGATATAATTGAGTTAGATTATTTGTTTGGGAAGCGGGTTGTGTTATTTAAAGGTGAATGGGTGTCACAATTAGGAAAAAGACAAGATAAAGATTGCACATTAGTCAACTTTGCACGATTAATGAAAGATGCTGAGCCTTTTGTGTTGGCTTCTCAAGCAGAACAGGTAATGTATGTAGAAGACCTCAAACACAAAGATTGGCAAGTTGCTATCAAGATAAATCCGAGAGATTTTTATGATATGAATGTGGGGTCTTCTGTGGACAATGTAGAGGCATACTTGCAGAGTGTTGTATGCAATACACAAAGTGGTGATGGGGATAATAATTTTCATTTGGTTAGGACAGGCATGTCTACTGCAATTGTAGATGCACCACTTTCTCAAGTGTTGAGAGACAACGATGTTCATGATGATAGAGATGATGATGGAGATGAGGAAGAATTAGATCTTATGTGACTGTTGAACTTGTTAAATATTGCTAGTTATTTATATTTGAAAACAATTCTATAGTTTCCTTTTCTTCTCTTTCTTTATCATTGTTTTTGTTAATTTAATTGATTGTTTGAAGAATGAACAATGCATTTTTAATTTAACTATTTCATTTTCATATATGGCTACAAAATATTTATTTACTATATGCTACATTTAGTCACTATCAAGATAGCAACTCAATAAAGATAAATAAACAATTTTTCTTTGTTAATTTTATTCAAGTGTTTTGTTCATTTGCAAATAATTTATTTGGATCATTTTAAGTTTACAATTTGACTTGTCTATTTTGCTTGAATCATACTAGGATTCATCTGTAAAGCAAAAATCCTATGGACCCATATCTTCAGTTTCGCTCAAGCAATGTTGTTGAGTTTAATGAGTCAACTCCATTTGAGATTCAACCAAACTCTAGTTAGCCCAATGATAATGCAGGTATGCAAGTTCAAACCTTATAAAAATGTCGTATTATTTCTTTATATATACTGTATTATTATTATTATTATTATTATTATTATTATTATTATTATTATTATTATTATTATTTGTTTATTTTTTATAACTAGATGGTGCTAGTGGACAAAAGAAAACTAGAGGTCCCACTTAAATGTGTAATATTTAGGGTACTCGTAATGATGAGCACCTAACAGTCAATTGGAACAAACTTGGCCAACCTAATGACAAATTGGTAACAAAGTTATCATCGTTCGTTGGAACTATTGTGTGTGATGGAAAAAATGCACCACTCACTTACAAGAATTGGCATAAAGTCAAGGAACATTACAAAGATCACATATGAGCACTTGTACAGGTAAATGACATAATATTTTGCGAAGATCACATGTGAAAAGTAGTAAACATGAGTAATATGATTAAAACAACACTCTTTATAATATTTTGTAATTTTAATTTTGTATGTGGAAAGTTTAATTTTCTATTATTTTATTCTTCTCTTTCTTTCTCTCTCTCGCTCGCTCTTTCTCTCTCTCTTTTCAGTCAAAGTTTGATCTTCTAAGTCATGCTAGGACTTGGGTTATGAAGTGTTATGGTAAGAAGTTAAAAGACTGGAAGGCAGACATAAAGAAAAATTATTATAAAAATCACTTGAGTTTTGACCAACAAAAGCATTATAAAGATAGGAGAGTATATGCTGATCAGTGAGAACACCTTATTAAGTATTGGGCCATCGAAGAAGTAAAGGTATATTTGATCTGATCATTATATGTTCTTTTACTTGCTATAGTTTGGGCACCACTAATTTATGCATTTGTAATTTTAGGCACAAAGTGATAAAAACAAAGCAAGTCGTGCAGAGCAAAAGTATAATCATACTACAAGAACAAAAAGTTTCCCACGTGTTCGAAAAGAGCAGGTTAATTAATCTTTTCATGTTGTATATTTAATATGATAATGTATGCATGATGTGACAAAATGATATAATTTATATTTTGGAATATATTATTTTGTAGAAGAATAAGTTGGGACACTCTCTGTGTGTGTTGTTTTCTAACCACACTGCCAAACAAGTACCCAGTTGGAGAGCACTGACAGAATAGATCTCGCCCGAACAACCTGTCACAGAAAGATAAGACTCCGGCGGTGGTTCGTCCACTTAGGGGCACTACGACGATCAAGTCAGTACTCAGTTATCCCTCAAAGATAGTAAACAGTGCTTAACTCACTAGACAGAGCCTAAAAAGCATACCTTAGACCCACGAGGGTGCCTTACTTTTATAGCCAGCACTAACCTGATCCCTGTAGAAGTCTAGCTTCAATGGACTTTGGTTCAATGCTCATCTTGAACTTCCAACTAGATAGAGATAAACACCCTAAGAGCTTTATCTTTATCCATACTAAGGTCCTCTCTCATTCTAGGACTCTTGTCCCTTATCCGTTCATCTCGAATTCCGGTATCCCCGCAGATAACCTCGACCTAGCAAAGATAACCTCGGTGCCATGACCAAGACACGTGGCACCTCGACTGGTTCTTCGGTGCCACATTGGCCACGTGTTGTCATTCACAAAAATATGCTCCCACAATTGCCCCTAGGTTCCATTACATCGGCATCCTGAGGTGATGGAACCTACATCATTTGTCCACATAGCACGTCGGCTAAGACTTGATCTATCATTCATTACTGAGGTCATCACACGTCAGCTCCATATGACCAAAACTACAGTCTGCTTTATCAATGCCTAAGAACCAAGAACTATGTTTTTCAAGTTTTTTTAACCGAGATCGTCCCTCTAGCCGAGTTTCTTGCTTCATTAAATCAAGAACTCCAAGAGTTCTACTTGCGCATGAGTTGTCACGTATGGTTTCCCAACTGTTTTCACCATGTGTCTTTTCCTCATTGATCCGTACCTGACACGCGCCATCAAGTCACGTTGCTTCTGGGCGCGCCGCCTGACATGCACGTCGTCCAAGGCACATTCATTGTGATTTTGCTGCCTTTTCGTGTTTTAACAAAAACACTTCCCTCTTTCTGTCTTTTCACTTCACGTTTTTTGATTTCTTGCAAGCTTTCTCTCTCTAAAACTTCTCTCCCAAAAAACCGTCATTGTTTCAATTTTTTCAAACTCTATATCTTGCTCTGATCACCTCCTCCGATGGAGCATTCTGTCTTGCTCCACTTGTCATCTTTGTCTGACTCCGGTGAGTTTTATATCGGCGTTTATCCCATTTGGTAAGTCATAACTTCCTTCCTTTTCAGTCTCTGCTTTTCTTTAAAATCTTCTACAAGTTTCTATGTTGTTTATTGCCATTGTAAATCTATTTTGTGCTCTCGAATCTTTACTCGTACTTTGAATTCCTTTACTTTGGGTGCCAAATGCGCTTTGTTTGGGATTTTAGTCGTTCAATCTGCTTTTCGGTATGCATACACGGTTCATGGCACCTATGCACACATATGCACTGTTCATGTGTTTTGATGTTTTTAACAGTTTATCACTGTTCTTAGTTTTTAATCTGTGTTCTTGAATTTCTGTTATTTTCTTGAGTCTAAATTATGCTATTTTCCCTGTTTTCTTGTTGCATTTTTCAGATTCTTGCCTTCAATTCTTGTTTCTGTAGACCTAGGCTTGGGATTTGCTTTAGAACTTTGTTCCTTAGGAAAACTGAACCAAAAATCCCCTTAGATCCTTAGAAACCTTTACTCTAGTACTCTTTAGGATTCAGTCGAGGTCCTTTAAACCCACACAAACCACTTTCTTCTAAAATCTTGCACCTTCCTCCTTTAGCCAACATCATGGATATGTTTAGGTGGAGGGTAGACACCTCAGCCAAGCTAGAGTACTTCAGTCGAGGTCCTTTAAACCCACACAAACCACTTTCTTCTAAAATCTTGCACCTTCCTCCTTTAGCCAACATCATGGATATGTTTAGGTGGAGGGTAGACACCTCAGCCAAGCTAGAGTACTTTAGAATAGAATTCTCCATCCCAGCCGATGTTCACATTAGGCTGGCGGAAGAGGAGGACTCCATCATGCCTGATGGGGTCTCTATACCTTTCCTCGTAGTGGCCTTCATAGAGCATGGACTTAGGTTCCCTCTCAACATTCTTTTCCACCAAGTCCTTCATTATTACAAACTTAACCCAATGCAACTGGCCATCAACTCTTATAGAGTCATTAACGGTATAATTGCCCTAGCTAGTCGAGAGAACGCTAGGATAACACTAGCCAACATCCAGTACTGTTACACCATGTGTGGCCTGAAATCCGAAAAAGGCTACATCTATTACCTCAAGCTGAGATCCACTAAGTACAAACTCATAGCCGACCTCCCAGACTCCAACAAAGCTGCTGGAGATGATTATTTCATCGTCTCGGGTAACTGGGAGTTCCCACCTGATGACAACCTCCACCTCTACCCTTTAAGCCGAACAGTCTTTAAAGAGGGTAATGGTAAGAACCAGGTGGCACTTTACATGCTTTTTAAGTCTTTATTACTTTATTTCCTCTATATGTTTTAATGTTTGTTTTTTACTTGCAGTTCTTCCTCAGCCACCGAAAGACTTTCGCAAAACCTTCTACCATAGCAAGGATTTTCAAAAGTTGCTGGACTTGCCAGTTGATCAGCGTAAGGCCCATCTGCTGCTCAACTACATCCTAACCTACAAATCCGCTCTGCCCGATGTCCCCAAGAAAAGCAATTCTCCACCATCAGCAATAACTCCTCCTAACACTTCATCACCTCAGCCTGACCAGGCCTCAACCTCCGATCCAGTGGAGCAGCCATCAACATCTGCTCCCCAATTGATCCCTCCTACTTAACACCAACGTCGTCGCCGAGTTCCAATCTCTGACCCTGCTAGTAGAACTCATAGCCGAAAACGCCAAAGTGTTGAGGTGTCGACTTACGATCCAGCCAACCCACCCACTGCACTTCCAGCAATCCACTTCGGCACAAAAGTCACAGTCGCCGCTATAGCCGACGAAATGGGACGCAACAAGGCTGTCGTCGAAGACCTCCTAGCCGACATCCCTAGTGTGGTCACAATCCAATTCTCACCATCATAATCCCAACCCAAACCAAAGCAAAAAAGGGTAAAGAGGGCCAAGGCTAAAACCTCTTTCACCCAAGTTGAGTCTGAAGATACCGTTTCAATCTCAAAGCTTGCCAAGATTGAGAAAACAAGCTCTGCTACCGAAAAGAGGCCTGCTGAGGCTGACTCCTCCAAAACTGCTAAGTCAACAAGGCCGAGGTCGGATTCTGCAGCCACCTCAGGTTCTCTTAAACCTAACGATCGCTGGGCCCTATCTATCACGATTGAGGATAAGCCAATTAGAGCGAGTGACAGTGCTATCAACAACATCAAAGTCGGTGTCGCCCTTTCCACTGCATTGTTCCTTGCAACTGACCTTAACCGTATGGCCGAGGTCAGTGAATATGAGAATTTTGCTCTGATGATGCAGCACTCCGTATTGGTAAATTCCCAACACTTGACACTCTATTTTCTGCTTTTAAGTTCTTCATACTACAAAAAAGTTTACTAACTTCATTCATTCCATTTTCTTTAGGCGATCCAGCACGCCCACACCTTTGCGATGAAGGCTGAGGAGTTGAAGAAGGAGTTGATCCACAAGACCAAGGGAGCTACTGGCTTGTTTAAATCTTTAAACAATGCCGAGGCCAAGATGAAAGTCCTGCTAGATCAGGCCTAGGCAGCTAAACAAGCCCAAGATCAAGCCGAGGAAAAGGCAGGTGCTGTAAAGGCTATTGCTGAGGTTCTCAAAGCTAAAATAAAAGAGGCCGAAGCAAAAACTGCCGAAGCCCAAGCAGAGCTCCGAAGTGTTTTGGCCACAAAAGAGGCCGAAATCAAAGCGGCGGACGAGAAGAGCTATGCCAAAAGGGCAGCCGACATCCGCGAGGAATACAAAAAACAAGTCAGACAGGCATGCAACAAGGGTTATACCCTTGGTTAGATGGCTGCTTTGTAGGAGTTGGATGTCCCCAAGGATTCTCCCATTCGTGATGAAGGCCGACTTGCAGTGCCATTCCTTCCTACTTCAAGCCAATCTGAGGCTAAGGCGGGGGGGAAAGAAGAAGAAGAAGAAGAAGAAGAAGAAGAAGAAGAAGAAGAAGACGAAGTAGAAGAAGAAGAAGAAGACGAAGAGGCTGAGGTAGTAGTCGATGATGAGGGTTTTGCTGGGGCCAAGTCCCCAACTCTGAATGAGGAAGTCCTGGACTTGACTCAAGATGAGGAGGACGAGGTCTCAAAAAGTGCCTCCCCTAAGAAAACTATATCCAAAGTGCCAATCGCCGAGAAGAGCCTCGATCAAACTCTGCAAGAAATTGACACCAAGCTCGAGGCTGAGAGGGCTGCTAAGAAGATTTCGCAATTATCTTCTGAGGTTGAGACACATCTTGCCACCGACGCCGAGTAGTCTACCTAGAAGCTTTTACTTCTGTACTTTGTACTTTTTGTTTTTTTGAATAATGTTAGCTTTTGTTTGGCCGATGTGCCCTTTTTTGTGGTCCGAGCAAGCTTTCTTTGTAGATGAACAAATAATCTCCTATGCCAGGCTGAAGTGCCTTTTTGTATCTGAACAAGTCTCTTTTCTGAATGCGAGTCTTATATTTTCTTCCAAGTGTTGAATGTATGCCTTTATTTTTTCTATGTATGTTTACCATTCCATACTTAGAATAATTCTGCATGTCTTCAAAGTATACCTTTATCTGTATAACCCCTTCAGAGGACAATACCTCGGACATAACCTCTTGACTATTTATCTCGGCCTTGGTTTAACACTTGAAAACATTGTTAAAATATTTTCACAATTGTTGTTTTAAACTTGCCATTTTGCTCTTACTTATCAAGACTTCTGTCTTCTATACTCCCCAAGTTGGGCAATCTGGTCATCTCAGCAAGTACATATGTACTTCTTGCAATATTACCTCAGCTTAACTTCAACTTGTAAATTTTTCTAAAAATTTCAACAAGTGTTAAGCTAACTCTAGCTTGTAAATTTCTCTATAAAATTCTGACTCTTAAGACTTTATTCATCATTCTCCAGCTCTCTGCCCCCTAATGTGAACATATTATGTTCACATTAAGCATGTGCCTATGATCTTGGTACCGAAGTTAGTTTCTTTGTTAATCTTTTGTTCCAATCTGAGTTTGATTCTGCCAACATGGCAAGTCTAGGTTAATCCAACTTAGTTCAACTCTATTATATGCAAATATAATTTCAATTCTGCCATATAATGAGTCTAAGTTATTCGTCATGTTTCATTTAGAAACATCACCAACTTAGTTCAACTCTATTATATGCAAGTATAAATTCAATTCTGCCATATAATGAGTCTAAGTTATTCGTCATGTTTCACTTAGAAACATCACCAACTTAGTTCAACTCTATTATATGCAAGTATAATTCAACTCTGCCATACAATAAGTCTAAGTTATTTGTCATGTTTCACTTAGAAATATCGCCAACTTAGTTCAACTCTATTATATGCAAGTATAATTTAACTCTGCCATACAATAAGTCTAAATTATTCGTCATGTTTCACCTAGAAACATCACCAACTTAGTTCAACTCTATTATATACAAGTATAATTCAACTCTGTCATATAATAAGTCTAAGTTATTCATCATGTTTCACTTAGAAATATCGCCAACTTAGTTCAACTCTATTATATGCAAGTATAATTCAGCTCCGTCATATAATAAGTCTAAGTTATTCATCATAGTTCATTTAGAAACATCGCCAAAAGATTGGTTAGTCGTATTACACAAGTTTGAAATTAAAAATCAAGCTAACATTTTATTATTACTTTAGCTAATAATATAAACTTTAAAAAACAAAAATCTAATGATAGAAAAACTTCAAGTTACAAGTGATCTAGGGTCTTGGCAACTCTTTGCCTTTACTGTCTGCAAGCCAATATGCCTCATTGTCGGCGACCGAGATAATTCTATAAGGTCCTTCCCAATTTGGGCCTAGTTTGCCCCTTTTGGGATCCTTCTTGTTGCCAACCACTTTCCTCAACACAAGGTCCCCAACTTTGAATTCTCTTGGGTTAACCTTCTTGTTATAAGACCTAGTAAGTTGTTACTGGTATGCCCTCAGCTGAATTGCTGCTCTCTCCCTTCTTTCTTCCAACAGGTCTAGATCTCGGGCCAGGAATGCCTTATTAGTCCCATTCTCTACTCCCTGGGTTCTGATCCCTAGGATGCCGACTTCTAGTGGGATGACTGCTTCGGTGCCAAAAGCCATGGAAAATGGGGATTCCCCAGTTGATCTTCTCGGCGTAGTTGGATATGCCTAAAGTACATTGGACAACTTATCCACTCATTTTTCCTTTGCTGCTTCCAGCATCTTCTTGATCTCATCCAGGATTGTTTTATTGGATGTTTCTGCTTGACCATTACTCTGTGGGAAGCTTGGAGTAGAGTAATAATTCTTGATTTTGTATTTTGCACATAAGCTCTTGATTAGCTTTCTGTCAAACTGCATGTCATTGTCTGCTATTATTGCCCTTGGGATCCCAAACCTGGTAATGATGTTCTTCCATATGAAGTTCTTCACATCGACATCTCGAATCTTTGCAAGGGGTTCTATTTCTACCCACTTGGTGAAGTAGTCTGTTGTTACTAGCAGGAATTTTCTCTGTCCAGTTGTTTGGGGTAATTGCCCAAATAGATCCATGCCCCACTAAGGGTTGGACACTGAGTTCAAATCTACTGCTGGTTGATGTATTAAAGGTGCAAACCTTTGGCATTTCTCACACTTTCTGACATAGACTTCAACATCCTTCTGCATGTAGGGCCATCAGTACCCCTGAGTAATGGCCCTATGAGCAAGTGATTTGCCCCCAGCGTGGCTTCTATATACTCCTTTGTGTATTTCATACAAGAAGTCTTCAACTTGTGAATGATGCACACATCTCAAAACGGGACCACTAAAAGACCTTTTGTAGAGATGTCCTTCTGTTGTCAGACTAAATCTTGCCGACTTCAGTCTGGTCTTCTGTGCCTCTTTTCTGTCCTCTGGTAGCTTCCCATCTTTAAGGAACATTACTATTGCATCCATCCAACTTGGTCTCATCTCTACACACATTACTTCGTACTCTGTGATTAATGGTTCCACACTTGGGCCTAACAAATAGTCAACCATTATTGTCCTTGCCTCCTCTGATTTCATTGCACTACCCAGGTTAGCCAAGGCATCGGCATGGCTGTTGTCATCTCGGCTAACCTACTATAGTCGGCAGTTTTGAAATAAGGCCAGTAGTCTAACAACCTCTTTGACATAGGCTATCATTCTTTCATCTCGGGCTATATATTCACATGTTGCCTAGTTCACAACAAGCTGGGAGTCACAGAAGGCTACCACCTCGTCGGCTTCCATTGCTGTTGCCAACTTTAGTCCTACGATCAGTGCTTCATAGTCTGCTTCATTGTTTGAAGCCTTAAACCCCAATTGAATAGATTGTTCTAGCATCCGCCCATCTGGCGACACTAGCACTACTCCTGCCCCCGTTCCCTAACAGTTTGAACTCCCATCAACGAACAGGTGAAAGGAGTCGCCGATATAAATGTCACAAGGTTCGAGTTTCTCTTCTTTCTTCTGCTCTGTTGATCTGGAGTTTTTCATTCCTAGCTGGGTTTCATCTTGTTCACCTGGACATCCTAAGTCGCGGCTCACCGGAGCTTGACGTGGGATGGCTCCAAGTGTGAATTCGGCCACGAAGTCGGCCAAAATCTAGCCTTTGATTGCTGTTCTAGATCTGAACTCCAAATCGTATTGGCCCAATACCACTACCCATCTGGCCACCCTGTCTGTCAGATCTCCTTGTTGTAGTAGGGATTTCAAGGGGTGTTCAGTCAATACCACAATCTCGTGGGCATGGAAATAGTGGTTCAACTTCTTGGAGGCCATTATCAAGGCCAATGTCAATTTCTCCGGGGGTAAATACCTAGTTTCTATGCCTACTAAGGTTTTACTCACATAGTAAACTGCCTTCTGTTCTCCATTCTCCTCTCTGATTACCACTACACTCACTACATGCTCCAAAACTGCCAAGTATAAGAACAGCTCGTCTCCAGGTACTGGATTTGAGAGAACTGGAGTTGTGGTCAGGTATTTTTTTAAGTCGGCCAAGACGGCTTCGCACTCCTCTGCCATAAAAAATCTGTGGCCTTTTTCACTAAATTAAAAAATGATTTGCATTTGTCAGAACTTCAGCTTATGAACCTATTTAGGGCTGCGGCCCTTCCAGTCAACATCTGCACTTATTTTGCTGATGTTGAACTCTTCAAGTCCAGGATGGCCTTGATTTGATCTGGGCTTGCCTCAATGCCCCTTCTAGTAACCAAGTATCCTAAGAGTTTACCAGACCCAACTCCAAATACGCATTTCGAAGCATTGAATTGAAACCGATATGTTCTAAGGATGTCAAAAACTGCCTTCAAGTCGACTAGATGATCCTCAGGTTCTTTGGTCTTCACGACCATGTCATCAATGTATACTTCCACTATTTGCCAATTAGATGTTTGAACATCTTGGTCACTAACCTCTGGTAGGTTGCTCTTGCATTTTTCAACCGAAAGGCATCACTTTATAGCAATACAGTCCTTTTGGAATGATAAATGCAGTCTTCTCCTCATTAGAGGGGTACATTGCTATATGATGGTACCCCCTGTATATGTCTAGGAAGTTCATCATTCCATGCCCTGAAGTGGCATCCACCAATTGATCAATTTTGGGGAGTGGGAAACTGTCCTTGGGACAAGCCTTATTTAGGCTATTGAAGTCCATGCAGACCCTCCACTTCCCATTCTTTTTCTTCATAACTACTATGTTTGACAGCCAAGTTGGGTGGTTTACCTCTCGAATGGCTCTGGCCTCTAGCAGTTTTCCCACCTTCTCTTCTACTACCTCAACATGCATCAACTTTGGTGTCCTTGCTGGTTGGATGACAGGTTTAGCCGACCTGTCCATATTCAGTCTATGGCAAGTGACCTCGGGGTCAATGCCAGGCATCTTGTATGGCGTCCAGGCAAACACCTCAATGTTTTCTCGTAAAAAGGCTTCTAACTCCCTTTCTTCCTCCTCGGCCAATCTTGAGCCAAGAAGGAAGAAACGCTCATCATCCCCTCGTTGGACTAGAATTTTCTTTAGGGCTTCCTCACTTTTCTCGGCTGGTTCTTTGCCGACGTCATCCAGGACCTCTATGTCCTCGTCCTCAATCTCGGCTGTGTTTACTTCTTGTACGTTGCAGGTGGATTTCATTACTGCCATGGAGTAATTCTTCTTGTACCTGATCCCCTCTGATCTCCTTAATTCCCTGTTCTGTTGGGAACCGCAATAGTTGGTGCAATGTTAAGGGAACAACGTTCATTGCGTACAACCACGGTCTTCCCAAAATAACGGTGTAAGGTGCAGAGGTATCAATAATTGTAAACTCTGTGCTCACTTTCCTGGTGCCTGCTTGCACCTCCAAATTTATTGCCCCCAAGGGCCATGTCGGCGTTCCATTGAACCCGACCATTAGACTGTTGGACTGTCCCGGATCATCTTGGTGAAGGCCGAGCTCCTTGTAACATCTGACATACATGATGTCACAAGAGCTGCTTTGGTCAACTAGAATGTGTCTTACCTGGCATTCTCCAATCTTCAAGGATATCACTAGAGCATCGTTGTATGGATGTTGCACCATGTCTAGGTCAGCTTCAGTAAATAACACCATTGGTCCCTGGCACCCGTCTGCCCTAGGCCTTTTTTGCTGGACCTGATACACATGCTGTAAGTGTCTCACCCTTTGAGTCTCCCCACGTACCTCGTTCTCATTGACCTTTGAGTGAATCACATTGATCACTTGAGGTCCGTCTGCTTACGGTTGTGGAGGTGGTACTGTTGGTGCCTGGGGCAGCCTTGCTTGCTCTTCTCTTGTTATGGCCTCCTTTACTAGGTCCCTTAAGTGACCCTGTCTCACAAGGTCTTCTAGATTTGTCTTTAGGGCTCTGCACTCCTGAGTCAGGTGCCCATCCTCATTGTGGTAAGCACAGTGTTTCCTCAGGCTCCTTCTCATAAATTCGCCAAGGATCTTCTTTGGTGCTCTATAGTAAGACTGGTTTCTGATTCTTTCCAAGACTTTGTAAACCAGGATCTAGAACACTGTGGTGACTACCCGGACAACCCTTAATCCTGTTCCTTGTCTATTAAAATTTGTATTACCTCAGCCTCGCTTAGGGGAGCCGTTCCTCTTCTCTTGCTTTGATGCATTGGTCCCTGGCATGTCCTCCTCTGCTCTCGCATATTTCTCGATCCTGACCATAAGTTCCTCCATACTTTTTGGCAATATCTTTGCTAATGACTTTCAAAGCAAACAGTCATCGTTCAAGCCATTCTTAAAAGATATGACTGCTATCTCTTGGTTGCACCCTGGTATTCGGTTAAACACCTCATAATACCTCTTGGCATAAGTCTTGAGGCTTTCATCCTCGCTAATTCTCAAAGCCAACAAGGAGACTGCGACGCCCCAAATTTTAAGGACATCATAAAAAAATTTAGAATTTAAAATCAATGTTGCCCATAATATCACCAACATACATTAATTAACAGCCCAGAAATTTGAAATTTTCAAATTACAATTCTAAAAATACTTAAAACTAAGTCTCAGTACAAAAAAAAAAAAAAAAAACACAAAAGTATATAAAAGAAAAATAGAGAAAAACTAGGAAATTTTAGAAAATAGTTTGTGGAACTTGGGGACTCTTCAAGCTAACCAAGGCTGAATGTCACCTTGCAAGGCCTCGGTATTTCCTTTATTTTCTTCGATACCTGGCATAAAACGCCAGGGCAACGAGAATGCCAATGAGCGATGAGCTCAATAATATACTACAACCAAAAAATACCCACCCCGATAATAATACTCACAGTTAATGAATAATGCGTAGTAACAGAATAACAGGTAGCATTTAATAAGCTTAGGGAAATTGTATTACTCAAACAGCAGCTTGATGACATGTCGTGCAAGAAGAACTAATTTAGTATGTCTCTCTCACCCACATAACATATTATGTGACGTGGCACAATTCGATGACAGGATATTTTGCATACCTATTTCATTAGGATATATTTGATCTCTGACTAAAATCTCTTTCAACAGATTCAGGTATGGAAATACTACGGTTGGTTAATTTTGTGACATTTGATTATCTTTTATGAATTTCTTATTGCCTTCAAGCTTAACTAACTTAACTAAATGTATTCACTATGCAAATATGCAGGAAAAACTTCGGCAGACTCGTGAATTATATGCCACATTTAATGCAATGTTGGAGATAAAAGACTTGATCCTAAAGGAGACTTCTATGTTAAACTCTATAAGTTCACAAGTATAGGAACGGTTCTTTGATATCGTGGGTGTCGAAAATAAATCTGCATTGACTCTTAAAAAAAAAGATATTGAATATCTTTTTTTTCGATTTAATCTCATTATCCAAAACATGCGTAGTCAAGGGTATGATGGTGCTAGCAATATACGCGGCAAATGGAATGGACTTCAAGCTTCATTTCTCAAAGATTGCCCATATGCATATTATGTACATTGCTTTGCACATCGTCTGCAATTGGCATTTATTGCGACAGCAAAAGATGAGCCTAATGTTTGGCAATTTTTTTCTCACTTAAGTTGTATTGTCAATCTTGTTGCTTCTTCTCCAAAGTGCCTTGGTGATTTAAATTTTTTTCATAGAAGTGAGGTTGAAAATACGTTGGCTAGTGGTGAGCGTCAATCTAGTAAAGGGGCCAATCAAATTGGTACCTTGCATCAACCTGGAGCTACTCATTGGAGCTTGCATTATGACTCTGTTAGAAACTTGATTGATATGTATAAAGCATCTTGTGTAGTTGTTAAAAGTCTCAAGAAGAGTACAAATCAACAAATTCGCAAGCAAGCTAATGGTGTTTACAAAGTAATGAAGAGTTTTGAATTCATATTCATCTTGCACTTGATGGACAACATTTTGGGAATCGTGAATACACTTTGTCAAGTCTTGCAACAGAAAACTCAAGACATCTTAAATGCGATGAAATTAGTCTCCATAACAAAAGCTCTCATTCAAAAACTTAGATAACATGATTGGGATATTTTTCTTGCCAATATGGTGTCATTTTGCAATCAACATAACATTGTGGTGCATGATATAAGTTCTCCTCATGAAAAATGTACAAGTCGTCGTCGTCAACAAGATCACATTGCAATTGAGCATCATTATCACTTTGACATATTCAACTCTACAATTGATTTTTAATTGATGGAGTTAGAACATAGATTTAATGATGGGGTAGTAGAACTCTTTTCTCTTAGCTTGGCTTTGGATCCTAGTAGCAATTTTAAATCTTCTAATGTGGATAATTTTTACAATCTTGTCGAGAAATTTTATCCCCAAGATTTCATTTCTCAGGACATCCATGCTTTAAGATGTCAATTAATACATTATAAGCTTGATGTCGTTTGTGATCCTGAGTTTCATAAAGTTCGAGCATTACATCATGATCTACAAATTGATTCGTCTTGTGTCGGCCCTTCCTGTTTCTATGGCAACTACGGAAAGAGCATTTTTGGGTATGAAGCATGTTAAAACTGCCATTCGCAATTCAATGGGGGATGAGTTTCTTGCTAATTGTTTGTTTCTCTACCTTGAATGAGACCTTATTTTGAAAATTAATTTAGATTTTGTAATCGATGAATTCAAATCTTTAAAGACTCGTCGAGCACAACTTAATTAGATTGTTTATAATCAATAATTTTAGATATTAATCTAGATTTATTATTAAATTCTCTTTTTTCTTATGTGGTTATACTTAAAATGTATTGTATAATTTTATCTTAATATTAGCACACCCTATTAACGAATCCTGGGTTCGCCCTTAGTTTTGAGCTACTGTCACATGGTGTTTTAATGGTGTTGTAATTAGTGAAAATAGTGAAAATTACAAATTTGTGTTAGATGATTAGAAAATATAAAGAGATATAATAAATTTTAGAGTCAATTATCTAAAAGTCTTATTTACAAATGTTATGGAAGTTCAAATCTTATTTAAGATTTTTTGAACCAATAAATCCTATTTAGTAAAACTGAAAATATTATTAGTTTTTCTCAATTTTTTAAATTAATAACATTATCAATTTTGAATAGTAATGTTCCGGATAATTGTTTCACTAACTAATGGAAAAAAAAAAAAAAAAACAGAGCATGAGATTAAACTTTTTTGTCTTTTTACTTATTGGTTTGGTTCACCTATCTAATAAAACCGATAATCTTATTAGTTTTTTCCAGTTTAAAACTGATTTTAGTTTTGCACATTAATGTTCCATCATCATACTGCTTTATGGATACAAAATTTTTAGTTTTGCACAAAAAAAAAATAATTCAATCTTTTCAAGAACAAAACATTAGTTTTTTTTTTCAACATGCCAAAACCAAATACATCAGCCAGCCAGAGAACTCCTACCACTAACAAGCCCATGGCCCTTCACAATGTGGGCTTTGGACATAGTAGGACCACTTCCAACAGCACCTGGCAATAGAAAGTTCTTCCTTGCAGCAACAGACTACTTCACAAAGTGGGTAGAGGCAGAAGCACTAGCATCAATAAAGGAGAAATATGTGAAAAAGTTTGTCTGGCAGAATATCATCACTCGGTTCGGCATACCAAAGGCTCTAATATCAGACAACGGCACTCAGTTCGATAGTAGAATCTTTAGAGGCTTTTGTGAAGAGTACAAGATAGAGTTCTATAACTCCACACTGGCATACCTCCAAGCAAATGGCCAGGCGGAAGTATCAAATAAGGTTGTCTTGGATGGATTGAAGAAAAGGTAAGAAAAAGCAAAAGGCAACTGGGCGGAAGCGCTCCCTCATGTCTTATGGGCTTACCGTACCACACCTCAGCGATCTACTAGCGAAACATCTTTTTCCTTGGCTTATGGCATGGAAGCGGTTATCCCACTAGAAGTTGGCTTCCCCACAATTAGAAGTGAAAATTTTGATCCAGACTTAAATGGAGAAGCTATTGCCTTGGAACTCAACCTTGCAGAAGAAAGAAAGAAAAGAACACTAGTTCACATTGCCTCATACCAACAAGAGTTGTCCAGAAAGTATAACAAGACAGTACATCCAAGACAATTCAAGGTCGGCGATTGGGTATTGCGCAAAGTGATGGGAAACACCTTGGTACCCGGAGATGGCAAGTTAGGGCCCAATTGGGAAGGACCTTACAAAGTGGTTGGATTAGCAGAAAAATGGGCATACCACTTGGAAGATGAAGACAATAAAGCCATTCCTAGGCTATGGAACACTGCCAATCTCAAATTATTTTATTTTTAGCTTTTTCCTTCTAGTATATGTAATTTTTTCTTTCTCAAATAAAACAAGTAGCTTCTTTTTAGTACAATGGTTTCATTCTGTAAAAGATTGTTTTAGTGAGTTAGGAACATTGTAAGCATAGTTTGCCGGAATAACCAACTTTGCACCCCTCCTAAGTGCAGGATAAGGATCCAAGCTGCAGGACGTTTGGTCGGAATAACCAAACACTTTACTCTAGGTTGGCAGGAATAACCAATCTAGAGGTTGGCTGGAAACACCAACACCCCTCCTAAGCCCAGGATAAAGATCCAGGCTGCAGGACGTTTGGTCGGAATAACCAAACACTTTACTTTAGGTTGGCAGGAATAACCAATCTAATTACTCTAGGTTGGCAGGAATAACCAATCTAGAGGTTGGCTGGAAACACCAACACCCCTCCTAAGCCCAGGATAAAGATCCAGGCTGCAGGACGTTTGGTCGGAATAACCAAACACTTTACTCTAGGTTGGCAGGAATAACCAATCCAGAGGTTGGCTGGAAAAACCAACACTTAGTACTCCTTAGCTAAGATAAGGATCTAGGCTAAAGAGTGGTTGGCTGAAAAAACCAACTTTTGAAGTACTCCTCAGCCAAGATAAGGATCTAGGCTGAAGAGTGGTTGGCTGGAAAAACTAACTTTTTGAGCACTCTTCAACCGAGATAAGGATCAAGGTTGAAGAATGGTTGGCTGAAATACCACTCATTGTGACCTTCAACCAAGGTAAGGAGCAGGACTGAAGAGTAGTTGGCTGGAATACAACTAGTTATAATCTTCAACCAAGGTAAAAACCTAGGCTGAAGAGGTTGGCTGGCATGGTAAGAGATATCAAAGACCGAGATAAGTATCTTGGCTGGAAACTGCTATATTTATTCAGACTACAGTTAGAAAGTAAAGCAAGTGCACAAAACTAAACCGAAGCAACGGTTGCAAACAAAAGAAGATTTCTTTGATAAATTCAAGTACAAAGGAGGGGCATCAGCCTGGTTACAGAATCAAGCAAAAAGAAGAAAATATAAGTCAGGCAAACAGGTCACCAAGATCAGCATCTAGTTCAACTCGGAGCAGTTTGATCGGGAGCATGGTTTTCGCGACACGGTTTTGATCGAGCTTCGATAAAGTCTTCCTTGTTAGCCACTTGGTGATTGGTTGGCGAGATCATTGACGACCGGGGTATCGTTTGGCACGGTTTCTTCTTCATCATTTGAAGCTTCAAGAAATTGTTGCTGAGTGGTAGCAGCATACTCCGCCAGTGAGCTCGGTATGAAATATTGAGGAGGATTGAAAATCTCGGTCTCAGGCCCATGACCGAGCTGCACCACAGCACCCCTCCATCCGCATTTGAAAAAGAGGTCCTTCGTAGCTTCACACTGCTTAATGTACAGGGCTTCACCTTCCTTGAAGCCATGGTCCTCTGCATCCTCAAGCTTCTTCTCCAGCTTTTTTATCTCGGCGTTCTTTTTTCCCTCGAGCTTGGCAAGCTCGCTCAGATATTTGTCTTTTACTACGGTCGCAGCTTTTTGCTTGTCCGCCTCAGCCGAGCTAACAAGTCCGGTCAGACGACCGTTCTCAGTTTTTAGCTCGGCAATCTGCTTCTTAGCCTTTTCTAGCTAGGCCGTCTTTTTATTTGCCTCGGCCATTGCCTGCCTGGTGGTTTTTCGAAGTTCCAACACTCGTTTAAGAGCGATGTGGTTCTTCTGGATGGCCTGCACAAGGATGATAAAACAACTCTTGAGAAAAACCGAGCAGAAAGTTGTAACAGTTAGAAAGGAAAGCAGAGGAGCTACTTACCAGCACCATTGACTTTGTGGCTGAGCGAATGGCTTTCAGCTCGGTCAGGTGGTCATGGTGCTTCATGTCGGCAAGGAGACAAAGGCCTTTGGCAAGGTTGAATGCCATCAAATGGTCTTTCTCTACTACCACCGAGTCAGAGTCCTTGATAGCTCGGTTCTGAAAAGAAATCTTTGGTGCCCAGTTGGAAGAGCTAGCTCAGTCAGCTCGCTCCGGTTGAGGGCTTGGCTATGGAGATGGAGGAAGGATGGTTTCATCTTCATCAACAAGGCGTGGCTCAGTTGTAGAAGTCCGAGCACGCTTGCTGGCCCGAGATGTTGAAGGCTGGTAAGTTGGAAGTGCCACCACAGTTTCTTGAGTCTGGTTGGATGGTGGCACCTTGGGTTGGTTTGTTTCGGTCAGAAGGGCCCTGAGTGCTCTTTTCTTGGCCATCTCTTGTTCTGCGGTTAGTGGGATCAGATTAATTTGAGGCAAGGCTGGGTCCGGTTCAGGAGAGGCTTCTAACAAGAAGTCAGTTACCCTGGTTTTACGTCGGCTGCTATATCGGTAGGTCGGCTTAAAGTTTAGTAGCTCGGCCCAGCTCTGATCTTTATGTTGTAATGCGGTTCGAAGTGCAGCTAAATTTGGGTAACTATACTGAGACTTGAGAAAGTCTAGATCTGCATAAAGAGGTCAACAGTTAGTACGATTCAAAGAAAAGGAAACCAAGCTAAAGGAAAGCATGAAAATTAGCCGAGGTAATTATACCGGCTACTCCTTTGTTCCAATTAATCCGGTTTCCAGGTATTTGGGCTTCTTGATCTTCAAAATTGCCCGAAACCCAGAAGAAGTCATCATCATTAACATCCTTATCTGGGGTATTTTTTATTATCTTTTCACGATGGCATCTTATTCTTAAACAATAAACCCAGCCGTCTTCATTCTGACCTAGAGAATACTGATGGAATAGCTCGGCCAAACCAAGGTTAATACCAAGCTTGTGGTTTAGCACGGTTATGCCATTTATTATGCGGTATGAATTGGTGGAAAGCTGGGTAAGGCAAAGGTTTGTTTGTCTGAGGAATTCACAAAGAAAGGGCTGTACGGGGAATCTTAGTCTGGTTTCTACAATGGAAAGAAGGGTAAAAGGAACATAGCCGGGGTTTCCCCAGGGTGTGATATCTAGTTCGGCTAGGGTGAGATGAACGTCATCTGGGATATGGTAGTCCCTTCGGAACTCGGCCATACCACCTGGTGTGTTTACCAAAAACCTATATTTACCCATCTAGTTTTAATTTATGTATAAATTAACTATGTACTAGCTCGGTCATGAAATGACGCTGAGTAGCTCGGTCGAGCATTCAAAGGAGTGCCTAGCAACGTAAGTCTGCAAAGTGAAAAAAAAAAGTGTTAAGCACAGATCAATGGACCGTGCTAAAGGAAACAAAGACAAGATAAATGAAATCTTAGCATGGCCACGTGGGCTGCTACCCTTCTTAGCCCGGATTGAGCGAGGGACTTTTTTAGCCCGGTTGAGCATTTGGGGCAGCATTCTTAGTCTGGTTTTGACTAAGAGCTGGTTTAGCCCCAAGTTTTAGCTCGGTTGGTGTTTGAGGATTTCTAGCACGGTATTGTGCAAACCTAGTTTGGTTCCCTAGCTCGGCTAAGTTAAAGCAGACCGTACTAAGACCTGTTGAAATTACAAGAATGGTATAAAGTTTTAGTTCGGTTGTTTAGTGTGGCTAGGTCCGCAGCTAATACAAACTGTTTCCTAGTCCAGTTGGAGTATGATTTTGGATCAAATACATCGTTCTACAGGTTGTTCTTAAGTACAATAGTTTTATTACATAAGTTTTTCAGAAAAAGGGATGCAAAAATGGAAAGTGCTTTGAAAAAAGTATAAATATACATGTTGTGTTGCACAAAACAAGAATGAAATCAATGGAAAGGAAACAGATGTGAGTTACATACCAGTTCGAGGTGAAAGGACTGAGGATAGAAGCAAGCAATCTTAGCAAGAACACGAGTTTATGCAAGCACTATGTTTCGGAGAAATGAAGGCTCAGAGAGAAGAAGATGAATAATGGGTATGAATGATTCAAAAAACAAAGGGTATTGGTTTTGTGGAAAGAGAGAAAGAAATGGCGGGACTGTTCAAAAAACACTGTACGAAGACGGCGTGACAGCTATGTGTGGCCAATAAGAGTTTGCCACGTGTCCATAGAATAAAAATCGATTCAGTTACGGCGACTGAAGAGACGTTTTGACCGGACAGGCAGAGCCCGGTGTAAATCTAGCTCGGTTGGAGGGCTAAGGGTTTTAGCACGGTTGAACAACCAAAGCGTTTTTAGCTTGGCTCCCTATTATGTTGCACAAATGGAATTAAGGGGCAATTGAGAGGGTAATTTATATGTAAATTGGGCCGAGCTGGATAATAGGCCGTTCTATGGGCCATGGTGAAAAGGGCTTAGTACAGTGGGCCACAGTCCAAGTGTTAGCTCGGTCCAAGTGAGGAAGGGTCCAAAAGAGCTTGGTGGTTAGTTCGGTTACCACGGACGGCGCGGCAACAGTTAGTTCGGTCAAACCATCTTTAGCTAGAATGTTGAGCTTTTCTCAGAACCATGCTATGGGTTAATTCGGTCCTAGCTCGGCGTGGTTAGCATGGTCTCAGACAACCCAGTTGGAATATGTCAAACAGAGGTACAAGCAGTGAAAGGAAGAACCGAGCTAGTAGGAGCTCGGTCTAGTCTGCGGCTTTAGCATAGCCATGTTATCTTGGTCGTATTGACATCCAACCGTGGTAGAACTATCTCACTTGGTTTAAGCAGTGAGGGGGGTGTTGAAGGATAAGCATTATATTTCAGGAATGTTACTCCTAGAAGGACTCTACATGGAGGAGTAAGAGTCCTACTAGAATTGTGCCACGCGGAACCTATAAAATCTCATAACATCACCTATGGAGAGGTAACACAATTTTGATTCCTGAATACGCATAACTTTTTGTCTATTTGTCTATTTTGCTGACTTAGGCATCGGAGAGGTATCCGGCACACACCCGCCGGCTAGCTCACGTTTGTATTTTCAGGGGGTAAAGTGACGATGTACGGAGGAGCGCAATCTTGATTAACAGGATTATACGAGAACAATATTTCGTGCTCGTACAATTTTGAAAATCAGAGATGTGAACATTTTTTTATATTTTGAAATATCAACAATGAATTTACATTCTACTGTGATATGAACATTCAGATTATTGCATTATATTCATAAGAACATTTTGCTATGATATGATTCTTTTGTGTTGATATGGACATTCACTATTATGAATATACATATGGTAATAAAGTTAGCATTATGCTATGATATGAATATTCATATTGCTATTGAATAATATATTCAATATTTATTCTAATGTAAATGTTTATATTGTTAATTGTTGAAAATTTTTAAAAGTGAATGAGAATTGATTCAATTTGTATGAAAAGGTACAACCTTTTATGATGACTCTTCATATGAAAGAGCGTGACCTAATGGTATCTTTTTCATATGAAAGGATATGACTTAAGAGTCATGAACCTTATCAATTAGAATGGAAACGTGCAACATTTCATGGTGTTTTTTCATATGAAAGGATATGACCCAAGAGTTATGACCCCTTTGAATGGCCATGAATACTTCTGTGAATAGCCTTCACCATTTCCTCAAATATTAATTCATTTCTAATCTGTTTCCTCTCATTTTCGTTTCTTCCTATTCATGTTTTCGCTTTCCTTCATTCTACATATATTCTGCAAGTTAGAATTAGGAAGCGCTTGTGAGAAAGAGAGAGTTACAACACTGGTTTGATTCACCAGGCTTGAGTTTGTAGTGCTATAAATTCAAGATATAGTCGTTGCATTTGGGAAGTAGATGCGGGTAAAACTTAAAGCACCAGAGCAAGAGCGAAATCTACTTTAAGGAGATTGTGTCCACCATAAGTCTCGATAAAGTTTTACAATTTTTAAAGCGTTGTAAGCATCAAATTCAGATTTTAATTTTTCATAATTATTTTCTAAAGTATTTACTTGTAGTTTATTGGGCGAATTATACTAACGGTCTCTATAGTTTTGGATTTGTGTCACTTTGATCCCTGACTTTTCAATTATGACATATTTGATCTTCAATTTTGAATCTTGTTCCAAATAAGGACAATTGAATATACCATTGCTTAATTTCATGGGCAAGTCAATTTGACAAAAATAAATGTCAAAAAATATTTTTGAATTTTTAAAAATGATTTCTAGTCACTAAAGATAAAATTATATAAAATTGATAAATCTTTTAAACATTTATTTATTTTTTTATTTTACCAAATTAATTTTTATTATGTGCTTGAATGATGATCATGTAATAGGTGATTATTTTTATTTTCATTAAATTAGTTTCTATTTTTTCAAAAGTCAAATATGATGACAATTTTGATATCATTATTAAACCAATCCATTAAATCAAAAAATTCAAAACCAAAAACATTTCATATATTAAATATATCAATTACACATTAAAATCCTAACAATCATCTATTACATTATCATCATCTAAACACATAATAAAAATTAATTTGGTAAAATAAATAAATAAATAAATGTCTAAAAGATTTATTAATTTTACATAATTTTATCTTTGATAGGTAGAAATAATATTTAAAAATTCAAAAATATTTTTTTGACATTTATTTTTATCAAATTAGTTTATATTTTATCAAATTGATGATTTTGCTCTTGAAATTAAGTAATGGAATCTTTAATTGTCTTTATTTGGAACAAGATTCAAAATTTATGATCAAATGCGTCACAATTAAAAAGTTACGGACCAAAATGATACGAAACCCAAACTATACAGATTGTTAGTGTAATTCGTCATTTTTATTTAATTTATACATTTAAAATACACACATATTACGCAAAGGACCGCTGATTTTAGCAATTGAATATTTATGATTTTTATATGAATGTTCACATTACATTGAGTCGTAAGAATTGATTTGGTCAATAATAGATGTTTGATGAATTGAAAAGAACTTCAATGAAAATGACTATGGTTGATTTTGTTAAAATAGATGTCCGGTGAAATTGAAGAACAATGGTGGATTTTGTTAAGAATGGATGTCGAAAGAAATTGCTATGAAAGTCCGGTTAAATTGCTATGAATGTACGGTGAGATTGTACCGACCTGTAACGAGAACCACGATAGCCTGAGGGCTCGAAACTTACAAGTGATTCGTGGGGGGTTTGAGGAGGGACTTTCGAAATGGTACTCAAACTATGGACGACCGATTAATTAATCCGCAAAGCACCAATTCGGTAAAAGCTAGTCAAGATAGATTAGAAGGTGGGTTCGAGGCCCACTTAAATTAAGGCCTAGGATCGGGCTTGGTGGGCTTTTTTTTTCTCGAATCAAATAGACGATAAATATATTATATATATAGATTATTTATGAGGGATAAAAAAACAAAAGAAAAATGGCCAATTACACTAATAGTTCCAATAGTTTGGGACTTGTGTTACTTTGATTATTGATTTTTCAATTCTGGCACATTTGATTCTGAATTTTGAATTTTATTTCAAATAAGGACAATTGAAAATATTATTGTTCAATTTCAAGGGCAAAGTCGTCAATTTGATAAAATATAAATTAATTTAACTAAAATAAATTTCAAAAAAAATATTTTTGAATTTTTAAAAATTATTTCTACTCATCAAAGATAAAATTATGTAAAGTTAATAAATCTTTTAGACATTAATTATTTATTTTTTTACCAAATTAATTTGTATTATGTGTTTGGATGATGTAATGGGTGGTTGTTAGGCTTTTAATATATGAAATATTTTTAGTTTTGGATTTTTTGATTTAATGGATTGATTTAATAATGATATCAAAGTTGTTTCTATATTTGACTTTTGGAAAAATATAAACTAATTTAATGAAAATAAAAACAACAACCCATTAAATGATCATCATCTAAACACATAATAAAAATTAATTTCATAAAAATAAATAAATAAATGTCTAAAAGATTTATAAATTTTACATAATTTAATCTTTAGTGGATAGAAATAATTTTTTAAAATTCAAAAATATTTTTTGACATTTATTTTAGTCAAATTAGTTTATATTTATTAAATTGATGACTTTGTCCTTGAAATTGAGTAATGATATCTTCAATTGTCCTTATTTGAACAAGATTCAAAATTTGAGATTAAATGTGTTACAATTAAAAAGTTAGGGACCAAAGCGACATAAGATCCAAACTATAAGGACCATTAGCATAATTTGCCCAAAGAAAATTGTATTAAAATATTTTAGTTAAAATTAATGAGATGTTTGGTTTGTTTCATGTGTGGTGGTATTTAAAATTAATTATGTATGACTTATATTTTTTTAGTTATGAACTTATGACCAAAAAAGTATAAAATTATGTAATTTTCTTATTTTAAAATGAATAATTTTATATATATCAGAATGAAACTTTCAATATTACAATTATTAAATTAAATAGATAATATTTATTGAATGAATAATTTTTATTTTAAAATGAAATAAAATATTATAAAAATTTATATCATTAAATAAAATAAATGTAAATTATTGATAATGGTAAAGCAATTGCATCACTATAGGTCAAGTATATCCCAACTAGGTTGGCATCTACTAGCTTACCAATCATTTGCATTATACTCTACCTTAATAATCTAATAAAAAAAAATAACAAAATAAAATAGCAAAAAATAAATTGTTAATTAATCATCGGAGGAAACAGACAATTCACTCGCGTTGCCCAAGGACATGTCATCCATATCGCTTTGAATTCTCTTATTTTCACTATAATTTTGTCTTCTCGTAAATACATGTATATGATCTCTAGATATCATCAGCGCCTCAACCATTTGGGGCAAAAGCCTGCTACGGTAATCGATTAGCACTCGTCCACCTATACTAACAGTTATTTTCGAAGCAACTATAGAAATATAAATGGTTAGTATATCACGAGTTATATGTAAAAGTACATGTTACATAGTTTCATTTTGTTTCCACCAATCCAAAATGTCAAAATTTTCAAAATCATCCACTGCTAGACTTTTTAAACAATGTTGTAGTTCAAAACTACTTACACTTGTATGTTGAGATATTCTTCAATTTTTTTTACTGAAAAAATACTTAATCTACCTCAAAATGAGGCTGCTAGTGTAGTGTGTACAAGTGTGTTTGCATATGTAGTTTCCCTATATTTTTCAAATAATGTTTTGGATGTTTACATAATAAGGGTAAATTATTTTTGATCAACAAAAATACTTTCTAAAAATTCTTGTAAATCAATTTCTTTACATTTAGGATCAATTATTATGGTTAAACCTAAAAGATGAGTCAATGGATCAAAATATTTATCAAATTTTTGTTTTATTGCAATAATAATAGTTATATAATATTCATTACCTATATATTTTACGAAAACTTTTATTATTTCTGCTAACATATGTAAAACAAATGGTGAAATATGAATATATATATATATATGTATATATATATATATATAATAAAATAATTTTATTGCAGTATTAAAAACTTTTAGAAAATCTTTACATAAGGTTACTTGGTACTAAATAAGTTCTGTGGGAATTAGTACTTCTTCTATTGATGTTGTATTCTTTTTTCTTTTTTTTTTGTTTACAAACTCTTTTTAACATATTATATGTTGAATTCCACATGTTGTCTATATTTAAAAATAATTTTTTAATGACATACCTTCTCGTTGATAAATTTTCCTGTATTTCGAAATTCGATTAGCAGAAGACATAATAGTAACAATCGCATTTTTTTATTACCAGTACAAAGGTCTTATATACATGCATAGCTTCTTTAACAATTAAGTTTAAAATATGGGCACAACAATGAATATAAAATAAATCACCACTAACATGTAATTGTAAAGTTGATTTTAAATAGGTTATAATCTGATTATACTATGTTGCATCATCTAAACTAATGGTAAATATTTTATTTTGCAATACCACTTATATAATACATTTCTTATTTCTACGCTAAACGAATGACTAGTGTATGAAATAATTCTTTTATTTAATTTTAAATCATTATCAATAAAATATGCAGTGATACATTGATATTCTAAACCATTATTTGACTACAGATCAGATGTTAAACAAACTTTCCATTCAAAATTTTGAAGATGTCAAATAATTCACTTTTAATATTCTAAAATTTCTTTAAAATTCTGTGTCTAGTAGTATTTCTTTGAAAAACTTTAATATTGTGGTGAAAGATATTGTAAAAAATTGAGATATTCACTAGTAGTAAAAGATTATTCTTTTTTAATAATATAATTAATTGTAGAATTTGGTGTATATATAGAATCATATGAAAATGTTTGCAAATGACCAGTTGATGAAACCCCTAATTGCATTTGACTTCTATTATCAAGTTGTTGACTTTGTAAATGTTTGTTAGCGTGCATTTTTAGATGATTCGTATCCCCTGCAGATGCAACACTGAGTAAATAAACATCAATATTTACATTTTGCTTTAAATGTAATTGTACCATTAGGATTATTTACAAATATTTTTTCGAAATGATCCCAAACAGTCGTAGTCGTGCTTCTAAATAATGATCCAACTGTTGGAAGAAGAATATTAGGTACATTAAAAGGAGTATCAACAGATTCATGTTGTGTAGTATATAAATCAATTTCGCCATAAACATTAGGAATATTAGGATCCATAGTAATGTAAGTAAAATAATATATAAGAACTAACAATTAATTTAAATAATGAGTAATATATGTTAAGAAATAATTAATGTAAAAAAATGAGTACTAATAAATTTAATTCAACTAATTAATGTTACCGACTGGTGACTGCGATACAAAAATTTGATTTTTTCTGATAAATTTTTTTTTCTTGCACAATTACAATTGTCACTTAGGGATGAGACTTAAATTTAATTGAGAGAGTTGAGAGAGAGAATTGTCTGTGAGAAATACAATGGGAGAGAGGAGATATTTATAGGAGTTTGGGAGGAGAGGGTCAATCTGTAATATAAAAAAAAAATTACCATTGGAAGTAAAACGGTCATTTGACTGTTTGAATATTATTTATTTATTTGAATTTTGACCGTTGGATAGCAAAGAGTCGTTTGGGGGATGTGTGGGCCATGGGTCGGGCCGCTTGTAAGGCGAATTTTTTTTTTGGGATCAAATTAGGCCGGCCTATGTTTAAAAATGACGACCCCAACCCAAGCCTAGGGTGTTGGGCTGGGCTTAGGACCGAGCCCACCTCGGACCACGGGTGGGTTTCAGACTGCCCACGGGTCACGAATCATTTTTATACCCCTTGTCAAAAGTGATCAACTCGCACACATCTTTTCTAAGAATATAGAATGGAGAATTTATACTAAACACCATTTTAGAAATGTGAACCACTTATTATGATTTGAATGGCAACGTTAGTAGTATTTGATTATAACTCGCTTGACATGAAATAATTATAATGTCTATTCAATGTAAAATTGTTGCCTTTTTTGGCTTTCAAAGGTTAATAATGTAATTTTAAGTGTGCCAGTAAGGATCAGAATATTAATTGCCAACCAATTATCAGATGATTGTGTTTTAGTTCTCTCAGCCTCAATGAAGAGCACTTTTATTGGCGGCTTGTTTATGAGAATTTAGTAAATAACAACAAGTGAAGAATAATTTCAGAATTTGAATTTCATTAAGTAAATGAAAACTTACAATGATTTGACCCAGCCTTGTAACGATTTACATCAACAAGCTATTTGAAAACTACTCATAGGAATGAAGTGTAATACAGGAATTGACGTGCAGAAATGTAAAGAATTGTAAAAACTGAAAGGAAAAAACAAAGTAAATAATTGGTTTTTTTATCTGAGTCTAGATCCTTCATTCTGGAGCCTTCTCTATTATTTATGCTTTCCAATGATAACCGTCGAAGTGGGTTTCTAACCGTCGAAATGTCCTCCCATGATTGCTGAACGTGCTCTCTCACAGTCAGTTCCACTACGCCACTCTTGCAGTTAGGCTTTCCTCCTAATTTTGAATTTGAAATTTGTAAGTAACCGTTAGGCCACATCACCTTGTATCCTTCGATTGTTCCAGTGCTACGTAGATCTATTATTATCAATACGGGCTGATACGTGTCTGACTTTGGTTGGCAACTTGTATTAACTCCCTAAATTGCTCTCTTCATGCCATGTGTTGAATTGTGATTGGCTTTTACAAATTATACAGCTAACATTACCCCCCGTACTAATATACCCAATACTTGGTGATATTAGTGGATCAAAGCACTTCACCCACGTCCTAGGACGTGCATGGACTTTGCATCTTCTTATAAATACAACCGACGTCCATCATTGCAGTGTTTGTACTGTATTAAATTCTCTTCTATCCCTTGAACATTTCTCACTATTTGAGCATTCGAAAAGGCTGATACAGTTCTCATGGCCAAGCAAACCTTTTCTTTCATAGATTAAGCATACGAAGAGTTGTTAGATAATGATGTTCGTCTTTGAAAGAACTTTCATGCATTTATTAGCCACACTTATCCACTTCCATTTATTCAAGTTATGGAAGCTTTTGCAACGTACCAATCTTTAGACTCAAAGTTTGCCAATTATGAACCCTTGGATCAAGCATTTGCAAAAATGGATCTTAGAAACTATTTTTCTGCCTCACCATCCTCTGCATGGGACACAGCTGCTTCTTCCTCTGCCTCACCACCCTCTGCATGGGCCACAGCTGTTCCTTCTTCCTCCAGGTCTGCTAGCTGGGGAAGCTGGCCAAAACCTAATGAATCCAAACTAAGTGAGCGAATTCACCATCGATTCGTCGAATTCGCTAATCCTTTGTCTATCCCTCTTTTTGCTTGGAGCTCGGTGGTTTACCTGTAATAACCCCGACCTCAGATTAATGCTAAAACATGACTAATTATGCCTAACAGTAATTTAGAAGGAATCTGGGATTAATTTGCATATGTATTGCATTAATTATGTGTTTCTATTTGTTTGATCGCTAAATTATCTGTTCGTATCTTATGCTTTAAAACACGAATTGAAGGCCTTATCGGCGCCCGATTCCGAAATTGATTAGTGTTATGTGCTAGTTAGGATTTATATAATTTTATGGTAAATTTAGTTGAAATTTGATTTGGTATGATTAAATTGGATTAAATAAGCTAAATTATCAAAGTTGGACTTATTTACAGGAACGCCACTTAGTGGACTATTCCATGAGCCATTTGTTGATTTCCTTATGTTAGCTTAAACATTTCCTCAGCCATTTTCCTTGTTATAACTGACTAGAGAGAGAGGGAGAGGTAAGAGGTTGAGTTCATCTAGAGTTTTGGCTTGGAACTTAGGAGAATTGAAGAGGCCTTGCATATTTGAGCTCCTAGACTTGGAATTCAAGGTTTAAGGTAGGAGAATTACCTTCTTAATTGTGAATTGAGGTAGTTCTTGCATGGTTCATGTGAAATTACTTAGCTAAGCTTAGAATTATCTCAAACATGTTGAATTTAAGCTCAATCCTTGCATGCATGATCATATCATGACAATTTGAAGTGTTTTTATGGAAATTCCTACATGCAAGACCACATTCTAGTTATGGTCCATGAGTTCATCATAATGTTGAGTTTAATCTTGCATTTGGTTACATTTTTGGAACATTGAATTCATTAGAACACTTGCATGTTATGTGTTCATCATGTTCTTGAAGTTATTGTTAAAATCGTGTTTTAATTGAACTACCCTTGGGCTTTGATTTTACAAATTGGTCTTTGAAACATGTTATACTATGAGTTTACAAGAGTTTTTCAAAAAATTAGCCCAAAAGAATCAAATTTGATGCATTAAAACTTGGTTTTGAGCTTGAGGTTCAAATCTGGAATTTCCAGAATTTGGACTCACGCCGAAAGCGAAACCGCGCCGGCGTGGAATTCGTGCTCCCAGCACTTTGCATTGTTTTACAGTCTGCTCGAGTGGGGTAATTAACGCTCGAGCGGGGACTTGAGTCACACGCTCGAGCGGAGACCTTTGTTTGCATTTCCATTCGAGCGGGTAAACCCACGCTCGAGCAAGACCCCTGTTTTCTGAAAACTCTGAAAAATATTTTCTAAGGCATATTTGTATCCTCATTCCATCCTAGGCATTCCTAGGCCATGTTTAAGACTCTATAGTGAGGATTTAAGGTTAGAAACATACTAAGAACCAACGACGTAAGTTTGTACATTTAAAATGTGTGTTTCAAGTGTGTATCTGTTATGTGCTATGTAGGTCACGTGCCGCGTTCTGTCTGACTAATCTGCCCGTCTATCTGTCTCTGAGCTCATAGTGAGTAATAACTTAGTAAAGTTATGTTCAACTGTACTTATTTTCTCTGTGACAAAATGAGATCTGTTTTCTGAAATGATATGTTTTGTACAATGAATGATTGTCTAATTTCTAATATCTATTCGTGACATCCTTAGCATCATGTGATATCTGCTAGCTGTTACCCGGTATCGGAGGTTCCTTTAAGGAACTTATTTCTGTCTGCACTCTGTTACCCGTACCGGAGGCCCCGTCATAGGAGCTCGCCGTTACATTACGGATCCGGAGGTTCTTTTAAGGAATGGGTCCTTAGTGACCTCACGGTTCCTCTGCTCAGATTCCGCTACGCTATTGCTAATGGATGTATCACGTAAATGTAAGCATGACTCATGATTTCTGTGTATGATCTAGACAAATGATGTATTTGATACAAGTCTGAATTATGATTTCTAGATTTGTACGAACTCATTCATTGAAACCCCTTTACTCTGTTATTATTCACCAGGCTTTCGCTCATAGTTTACTATATGTATATAGGTGAGCTAGCACATGACCAAGGCCAGAGTTGACGGCCTTCTGTTCTGTTTTTGTCAGCCAACTCTTGCGCCTCCCGAGGAGGTTCCGGTCGAAGCCTAATGCCATGGCTGTTTTTGTGTTCATGCTAGTCCTTGTGTATATTTTGTACAGTCAGATCTTGGAAAGTACATTTTTGTAAATACTCTGTAAATGTTGTGTATCTGGACTGGCATGTTTACTTATACATATATATAAGTTTTGAAATATTCCGTCCCATGTACGTTATCACAGCTCATTGGACCTTGACTATTTTGTACTATTGCTTCCACAGCCCCTTATTATTTGCTAATCTGTTCAGAGGCTTTTGGTAATTCATGGGTTATTGGCCAGTTACGGTGCTAAACCTATAGGGGCTTGTTTAGGTCGTGACAGAGTGGTATCAGAGCACGTGTTCTACCGCACACACAGGTCCGTATGAGCTTAGGATGTCCTAGTAAGAGTTAGTGGCATTCCATCTGCATGTGCGAGTGTGTGGTAATGTAACTGAATATGAAAACTGAATGTACTTTTGACTCACATGAATTGAAGGAAACAAATAAGATTATGCCTGTGTTTATTAGCATTTGATGTCTGTATAGCAAGATGAAGAATGCAAGAGGAAGTGGTGAAAGTGAATCTTTAGAGGCTTGCATAGGCCGAATGGAACAGATGCTAGCCGCATTGACTGAAACCTTGATACAACAACAGAGACAACAACCTTTGCCTTTTCCGCCTCCACCAGCACAAGCCGAGGCAGATAATAATGACATCATCAATCTGACACAGAAATTCATGAAAATGAAACCGCCAACATTCTATGGTAGAATTGAACCCTTGAAAGCTGAGACATGGTTGCTTGAGATGGAAAAATTGTACGAAGTATTTCCTTGTTCTAAAACTCAAAAAGTTCTCCTAGCCATCTACACCCTGAAAGATGAAGCCCATAGGTGGTGGTTACTGATCCGAAGTGGCAATGGAAATATGATGTGGCACAGTTTAATGCTATTTTCTATGATAAATATTTTCCCCAATGTTTCAGGGATCGGAAAGTGTCAGAATTTCAAGAACTCAAACAGGGAAGGATGGTTGTGGCAGAATATGAAGCTAAATTCACTGAATTGGCATGGTTTGCTCCACACATGGTGGATACTGATTACAAGAAAGCACGAAAGTTTGAAGATGGACTGGATTTAGAGGTGTTTGATCGAGTAGGCGTTCTGAAATTGCCCACTTACGTGGAAGTTCTTGACAAAGCCTTAATGACAGAGGCCACCATAGCTGCCATGGAACAAAGTAAAGCCCCAGCAACTGCAGCAACTGAGTGGAGAGGAAAAAGATCCGGGTTTGGCTTTAGAAGAGGCCGGTCCTTTGTCAATAAGAAACAGAATACAGGATCTACAAGCAGCTCGAGTCAGAGTAGTGGGTCTATCCCGGTCTGTTCTGATTGTGGTCGAAGGCACAAGGATGTGTGCTATCGAGTGTTCGGTGCTTGTTTCCGGTGTGGCCAGCCAGGTCATGTAGTGAAAGATTGCCCGCTCAAGTCTGAGATTACTAGCCGTCCTGCAGCAAGTTCAACGGGATCCGCTTCTGTGGCCAAAACCAATGCCAAAGCCAATACTGGAAAAGAACCTCTGAGACAAGGCCGAGTGTTTGCCTTAGTGCCCGGTGATGTACCAAACACCTATACTGTGGTGTCAGATACACTCCATTTATGTTCTCAAAATGCATGTGTATTGATAGATTCTAGTTCTACATATTCCTTTGTATCGCATGCTTTTTCTCAAAAATTGACTAGACCATTAGAACTTTTGACCTATGTATTATCTGTGTCTACGCCGTCTGGGGCTTCTATGATGTTTGCTCATGTTTGTCCAGCATGTGATGTTATGATTGGCGATATGATGTTATATGTGGACTTATTGCCCTTGGACATTAATCATTTTGATTGTATTTTGGGGATGGACTGGTTGACTAAATACTGTGCTACCATTGACTGTGCAAATAAAACTGTTGTGTTTAGACCACCGGGGATGCCTGAATTTACCTTTATTGGGAATGGGGTAGTTTCACCTCCATATTTGATTTCGGCTATGAAAGCTATAAAGCTCCTTAGGAAAGGATGTAGGGGATATCTGTGTTGTATACTGACTACACCATCTGACAACCCTACTGTAGAAACACTCCCTGTTGTTTGTGAATTTTCTGATGTGTTTCCAACTGACTTACCTGGGGACTTAGTTGAGAGAGAGATTGAATTCACTGTTGAGGTGCTTCCGGGGACACAACCTATCTCCAAAACTCCCTATAGGATGTCTATCTCTGAATTGAAGGACTTGAAAACCCAACTTCAGGAACTGTTGGATAAGAAATTTATCCGTCCGAGTACTTCACCTTGGGGTGCTCCAGTCTAGTTTGTCAAAAAGAAGGATGGATCTTTACGATTGTGTATAGACTACCGGGAATTGAACAAAGTGACTATCAAGAATAAATACCCTTTGCCTCGCATAGATGACTTGTTTGACCAACTTCAGGGTGCCCAAGTGTTTTCCAAAATTGACCTCAGGTTCGGGTATCATCAATTAAAAGTTAGAGCTGAGGACATAGAGAAAACTGCATTCCGAACTAGATATGGACATTATGAATTTTTAGTAATACCGTTTGGGATGACCAATGCACCTGCAGCTTTTATGGATCTTATGAATAGGGTGTTTAAATCATATCTGGATGACTTCATTGTTGTATTTATTGATGATATTTTGATCTATTCTAAAGACAGGGAAGAACATGAGAACCATCTGAGAACCACCTTATAGGTTTTGAGAGAAAAGAAATTATATGCTAAATTGTCCAAGTGTGAATTCTGGCTTGACAGTGTAGCATTTTTGGGACATGTAATCAACAAGGATGGGGTTTTTGTTGATCCTCAAAAAATTGAAGCTATCGTGGATTGGCCTAGACCGACAAATGTAACGGAAATCTGAAGTTTTTTGGGACTTGCAGGTTACTACCGGAGATTTGTGAAAGACTTCTCCAAGCTTGCCTTGCCATTGACTCAATTAACTCAGAAAAATGTGCTATTTGACTGGAATGAACAAAGAGAGTCAGCTTTCCAGGAGTTGAAAACCAGGTTAGTGACTGCACCAATTTTAATTTTGCCTAATGGTACTGATGGGTTTCAAGTGTACAGTGATGTTTCCTACAAAGGTTTAGGGTGTGTACTAATGCAAAACGGAAGGGTGATTGCCTATGCTTCTAGACAACTCCGACCTCATGAAAAGAATTACCCAATACACAATCGTGAATTAGCGGCGGTGGTGTTTGCTTTAAAAATCTGGTGCCACTACTTGTATGGAGTCACTTGTGAGGTGTACACTGACCATAAGAGCTTGAAATACTTCTTCACCCAAAAGGAATTGAACATGAGACAGAAGCGATGGTTAGAGTTAATCAAAGACTACGATTTGCAAATCTTGTATCACCCAGGAAAGGCTAATACCGTAGCAGATGCCTTGAGTCGAAAATCAATGAGAAGTTTGTCATGTCTGTTATCCAACCGGAAAGAATTGTTGACTGACCTAGAACAAGATGGGTTATTAACTGCTATCACTGCTCAATCTACAATTCTTGACGAGATTAAACAGAAATAGTGCGAAGATGACTATTTGAAGAAGATCATGGAGGAATTTGACTCGAAGCCAAGGCCAAGATTTGTATTTGAGAATGATGTGCTAAAATTTCAGAACCGTCTTTGTGTGCCTGATTGCGATGATTTGAGGAAACGTGTTATGATCGAAGCTCAAAGTAGTAAATTTGCTATGCATCCGGGGAACACGAAAATGTATCATAACTTGAAACAAAATTTCTGGTGGCCTGGAATGAAAAGGAGCATTGCTGATTTTGTAGCTAGATGTCTACAGTGCCAACAGGTAAAAGCTGAACATCAACGACCCGTTGGTTTGTTACAACCGCTCCCAATACCGGAATGGAAATGGGAGCACATCACCATAGACTTCATTGTGGGATTGCCTCGTTCTTCTCGAGGTATGGACTCTATCTAGGTTATAGTTGACCGTTTAGCTAAGTCTACCCATTTTCTACCTGTCAAAACTATCTATAATGCTGATAAATTGGCCAATATCTATATGACTGAAATTGTGAGATTGCATGGAGTGCCAGTATCTATTGTGTCTGACAGGAATTTAAAGTTTGTATCGAGATTTTGGCAGAGTTTGCAACAGGCTTTGGGAACTGAATTGAGACTGAGCAATGCCTATCACTCGTAGACAGATGGCCAAACTGAACAAACAAATCAAAGTCTGGAGGATATGCTCAGAATGTGTGTGTTAGACTTCCAAGGAAATTGGGAGACCTACTTGCCATTAGCTGAATTTGTGTACAACAACAGTTATCATTCAAGCATTGAAATGACTCCTTATGAAGCTTTGTATGGAAGGAAATGTCGTTCTCTAAGATGTTGGGCTGAAATAGGTGATAGACCTTTGTTAGGTCTAGAACTTGTGCAAGAAACAACCGAGAAAGTGAAACTGATATAGCAACGTTTGAAAACTGTACAGAGTCGACAAAAGAGCTATGTTGATGTTCGAAGAAGAGATAAGGAATATGAAGTTGGAGATCATGTGTTCATTAAGGTGACCCTAATGAAGGGTCAAACTCGGTTTGGTGTTAAGGGCAAATTGGCGCCAAGGTACGTTGGACCTTATGAAGTTCTTGAAAAGATCAATCCGGTATCATATCGGATAGCCTTACCGCCTGTAATGGAACATATGCACAATGTTTTTCATGTATCGATGCTTCGGGAATATTTGAGAGATCCACTCCACATCATTGAACCGACACATGTGCTTTTGAAAGATGATTACACCTACGAGGAGAGGCCTATTCAGATTGTGAATCGTAGAATCAAGAAGTTGAGAAATAAAGAAATATCGTTGGTAAAAGTTGACTGGCAAAACCACGAAGGAACCTATGCAACTTGGGAAACCGAGGAAGATATGATGAAGACATATCCAGATTTGTTTCCGTTGAACTCGATGTTGATTTAAAACGAAGGTAATTCGAGTTTGGGGACCAAACTCTTATAAGGGGGGAAGACTGTAATAACCCCGACCTCAGATTAATGCTAAAACATGACTAATTATGCCTAACAGTAATTTAGAAGGAATCTGGGATTAATTTGCATGTGTATTGCATTAATTATGTGTTTCTATTTGTTTGATCGCTAAATTATCTGTTCGTATCTTATGTTTTAAAACGCGAATTAAAGGCCTTATCGGTGTCCGATTCTGAAATTGATTAGTGTTATGTGCTAGTTAGAATTTATATAATTTTATGGTAAATTTAGTTGAAATTTGATTTGGTATGATTAAATTGGATTAAATAAGCTAAATTATCAAAGTTGGACTTATTTACAGGAACGCCACTTAGTGGACTATTCCATGAGCCATTTGTTGATTTCCTTATGTTAGCTTAAACATTTCCTCAGCCATTTTCCTTGTCATAACCGACTAGAGAGAGAGGGAGAGGTAAGAGGTTGAGTTCATCTAGAGTTTTGGCTTGGAACTTAGGAGAATTGAAGAGGCCTTGCATATTTGAGCTCCTAGACTTGGAATTCAAGGTTTAAGGTAGGAGAATTACCTTCTTAATTGTGAATTGAGGTAGTTCTTGCATGGTTCATGTGAAATTACTTAGCTAAGCCTAGAATTAGCTCAAACATGTTGAATTTAAGCTCAATCCTTGCATGCATGATCATATCATGACAATTTGAAGTGTTTTTATGGAAATTCCTACATGCAAGACCACATTCTAGTTATGGTCCATGAGTTCATCATAATGTTGAGTTTAATCTTGCATTTGGTTACATTTTTGGAACATTGAATTCATTAGAACACTTGCATGTTATGTGTTCATCATGTTCTTGAAGTTATTGTTAAAATCGTGTTTTAATTAAACTACCCTTGGGCTTTGATTTTACAAATTGGTCTTTGAAATATGTTATACTATGAGTTTACAAGAGTTTTCCAGAAAATCAGCCCAAAAGAATCGAATTTGATGCATTAAAACTTGGTTTTGAGCTTGAGGTTCAAATCTGGAATTTCCAGAATTTGGACTCACGCTTGAGCGGGGAAACTGGCGCTCGAGCGTGGAATTCGTGCTCCCATCACTTTGCATTGTTTTACAGTCTGCTCGAGCGGGGTAATTAACGCTCAAGCGGGGACTTGAGTCACACGCTCAAGCAGGGGTCGAGCGCCCGTCAAGCGTAATTTTCAACCATCGAGTACTTTTGTCATGTTTTGCAGACCGCTTGAACGAGAGAGTTTACGCTCGAGCGGAGACCTTTGTTTGCATTTCCGTTTTAGCGGGTAAACCCACGTTCGAGCAAGACCCCTGTTTTCTGAAAACTCTAAAAAATATTTTCTAAGGCATTTTTGCATCCTCATTCCATCCTAGGCATTCCTAGGCCATGTTTAAGACTCTATAGTGAGGATTTAAGGTTAGAAACATACTAAGAACCAACGACGTAAGTTTGTACATTTAAAACGTGTGTTTCAAGTGTGTATCTGTTATGTGCTATGTAGGTCACGTGCCGCGTTCTATCTGACTAATCTGCCCCGTCTATCTGTCTCCGAGCTCACAATGAGTAATAACTTAGTAAAGTTATGTTCAACTGTACTTATTTTCTCTGTGACAAAATGAGATCTGTTTTCTGAAATGATATGTTCTGTACAATGAATGATTGTCTAATTTCTGATATCTATTCGTGACATCCTTAGCATCATGTGATATCTGCTAGCTGTTACCCGGTATCGGAGGTTCCTTTAAGGAACTTATTTCTGTCTGCACTCTGTTACCCGTACCGGAGGCCCCGTCATAGGAGCTCAGCTTCTGTTCTGTTACCCGGATCCGGAGGTTCCTTTAAGGAACTGGTCCTTAGTGACCCTCACGTGTCTGCCTCTGTTCTGTATCTGCTCTGCTATTGCTAATGGATGTATCACGTAAATGTAAGCATGACTCATGATTTCTGTGTATGATCTAGACAAATGATGTATTTGGTACAAGTCTGAATTATGATTTCTGGATTTGTACGAACTCATTCATTGAAACCCCTTTACTCTGTTATTATTCACCGGGCTTTCGCTCACAGTTTACTATATGTATGTAGGTGAGCCAGCACATGACCAAGGCCAGAGTTGATGGCCTTCTGTTCTGTTTTTGTCAGCCAACTCTTGCGCCTCCCTAGGAGGTTCCGGTCGAAGCCTAATGCGATGACTATTTTTGTGTTCATGCTAGTCCTTGTGTATATTTTGTACAGTCAGATCTTGGGAAGTACATTTCTGTAAATACTCTGTAAATGTTGTGCATCTGGACTGGCATGTTTACTTATAAATATATATAAGTTTTGAAATATTCTGTCCCATGTACGTTATCACAGCTCATTGGACCTTGACTATTTTGTACTATTGCTTCCGCAGCCCCTTATTATTTGCTAATCTGTTCAGAGGCCTTTGGTAATCCACGGGTTACTGGCCGGTTACGGTGCTAAACCTATAGAGGCGGGTTTGGGTCGTGACATTACCCCTATGTATCCATCGATCACCGATGCTGTCTGGAGGAAAACTTACTTGTGGCATGGTACACATCTTCTATGCCTATGAAGATAGTGCGAGCAACTCCTCGTCCAGAGGAAGCACAAGGATACAATCCGTTATTTTTGGCCAAAAAGGCAAAACTTTGCTCTTCTGGTTGGCTTGAATGTATGAATAATCCCCAGTTACCCTCTTCCTTTGGGATGGACCCTCATGCGCCTCCTCTTCCTCAAAATCCTCACTGGATAAAGGAACTGAAACTTACTATCTTCAAGAATCAGTTTCTTCCTTCCTATCAATTTCCAGATTTGCCCACTACATTTGAGCGATAGCAAGCTCAACTTCTACTTGTAGCTTTTTCTCACTTACGCTTCAATGTTCTTAGAGATGAGACTCCTCTCAAGAACTTCTGTTGGGCCTGTGACATTATGACTCAAGGTCATGTTCTCAACCCTATTGCTCAAGTAGAACTTCAGGCTTTTTTGGATCAACTCCCGCTTCTTCTCTATTGGTACCACATTTCTTTGGCTACCACTAATTCTTTGAATAAAATTTCGGCCAAACGAATTCAAACCCAGTACGAGGCAGAGAATCTTATTGACGAATATAATGACTTTAAGAATAAGGATTCTGCATATTGGGATGATTTAGAGATAGACGAAATGGAACAAGGATTGAAGGAGATAGAGTTCGAAATGAAAGTTGAACAACTTTTCCATCAAATAAGAACATATCAGCTACAGCAACCCAGCTTGGATAGGACAAAGGACAGAATAAAAAAGGAACATAAATTCATTGACCACTGTTGGGACAAATTTCATGACCTTGTTATTCTTGCTATTCCTTATTTTTATGAGATTGAATTTGTAGCCAAGAACGCTTTCTAATATAATTATTTACATATCAATAAAGCTAGGTTTTTCTTTCTTTATTCGGCATGGTCTGGTTTTGTGTTCCAATTGTATGCTTGGTTGTATGATTTATGTGACCTTGCTTCTAACTCAGAAGCTACTATGTTCACAAAAAACTTCGAACCAATCAAACTTACTCTCAAAGTGTGGAAACGAAATTTTGTCCTTAAGGAAGACAACTTCTGCCCTAAGCTTCACATTCCAATTATATAATTAACATAATTTGCATAACCAATCAGCTTCGAATTGAGACATTTTTACTTCGAAGAACAGTCTATGAGCTTCGAAGTATGGAAACTTCCCTTAGGAATTATACTGCTTACTTCTTAAAGAGTGAGCCCCTTTGGGTTTCTTCACTACTTGACCAAATACTGGTTTTGCAACTTTAAAGTCTAAAACAAACAAATTCTAGTTGTAGAGCACTTCAAAGTTTACTTCGAAGGATTTTATCTTTACAAGAAACCTAATAGCAAGTCATCAATCCCTATGAAGCAGACAAAACATAAGCGTTCTTATATTTTTAAGCATGAACTGTGCTTCGAAATCAGTTACCTGCTCTCGAAGCCTTAGTTGATCTTTTGACATCTGGCTTTGGAGCCAAATCTTGACTTTCGAAGCCAAATATTTGTTTTCGAAGCCAATTTGATTGTTTGAGATATGTCTCCCGCCCAAACAATCAACCTTGAGAGAGACTTTTCATATTGCACTTTCAAGACCCTCACAATTTTAGGACAAAGTCTTAAACTTATGCAGGTTCCAATATCAGCCAAACAATCTATCTCGGGTCTTTTTACCTATTTAGATAGATGGGGCATCTTTTGAACAGAAAGGTTTAAAACCCTTTCCCTTCGCGCTTTTATCTTACTCATTTGCCGAAAACACAAACCCTTTCATTTCTACTACTCTCTCCTCCTCTTTACTCTTTTCTCAGCTTTATCCTCCGAAAACTCTTGCTAATGGCTTCTTCCTCCCTAAAAGTACCAGTTGTGGAGCGCGTGAATCCATCCTTAGCTTTAAAGAGGTGTATCGACGAAGAAATATCCAAGCTCAGAGCTGGTGAACCGAGTGCCATAGATGGTTGACTCTTTATTCCTCGTCATAATGAACAACAGGAATACGTCTTGGGACCCATCTTCAAAGAAGCCCCAGCTCAGCTTCCTGCTTTGTATTCTCGTTTAGAGGATCACTGTCTACTCTACGAAGGGGGTTTTGATTGGGGAAGCTATAGGTTAAACCATCCCCACCGTTGCTGGCCCACATTGAGGGTTGAATAAGATGAGTGGTATGACAGAGTTGTGCTAGCCAAAGAATTGGATCTACAAGAGCTCTGTATCCTTAATGCCTTCCATATTTCCAGGTTTATTATTCCTAAGGATCCTTTTTTGATTCCTGCAGCTTTTTGTTTCTGGAATTCGACTTTTAATTTTTTTTCAATTTTGGTGTGGTATGATGGCCCCCACCATTCTTGATATCTACCATATCTTAGGGCTCTCACCACTTGGTGCTCCCTTTTCGCCTAGTTACCCAGACACTCCGGTCAACTTCACCATCCCATCTTTGAACTCTTCCTTCAGTGATTTTGTAAAAATTGAGAACAAGAAGGTAGGTCCTATAGGTGATCGAGAATTCTTTTCCTTTATTCTGTACTGGTTGTGCAAATTTCTCTTTTGCACTTCATCTCAGCGGATTATGCCTGAGTTTGCCCCACTTGCCAAGGCCCTTGTCTCGAAGAAGAGGATAGCCTTGGCTCCTTATGCTTTAGGCCATGTTCATAGAGCCTGCTCCCAATTTTACGAGAAACCTCTGGATGTCAACCAAGGAGGCCTTCTATGGGTATTACAGCTCTGGCTCTTTGTATATTTCACTGGTCTACATTCCAAATGCTTGAGATTTTTGGTGCAAGAACCCACTACTTATGGAGAGAAATTTGCCAAGATTTCTTTATATCCCTCCAGCTTTGTCTACTATTTTTCTTTCTTTCATCAAATCCCAATTTCTCCACTTCCTTCATTCTTTTGCCCCTTCGAAACTAATATAGGACTAGCCTGGCTCAGGGCATTTTTGGCTGATAGGGAGTGCTCCAATTCATTACACAAGGATATGTGGGCCTCTATCTTGTTGCTAAGGGAGCTCTTCATTGGTACTTTGAATTGTCGAGCTTACAAATGTATACCTGAAGTTTACTGTCCTTCCCAAAAAAATTTGCCATGCAATTTGGGCTTACTCAAGGAATCCCTGTCCCTCTTAGTAGCCTCTCCAATACCAATCTCACAGTCAGAGACTTGAAGGTACCCAAAAACAAATTGAAAGAAACAACATTCAAATTGCTACAAGAGTTGAGTGAGTTTCAATTCACCCCTTTTACCCCACATGACACAACTTTGAAGAGATTTCGAAATTGGTAGACAACCAATATGGAGGTGCTCCTGGCAATACCTTCCAAAGATCTGCTAGTAGGACTAGATGTGCCTACTCAAGCCAAACCCCAAAAGACTGGGACCACTATTACAGTCTCTGCTGCTCCTGCTATCCCAGCTCTTACTCCTACTGTCACAGAGACTACTCTTGCTGCCTCTCCTCATTTTCTTAGAATCACTAGGGCTGCTTCGAAGAGAGGCATGCATTTCCACTTTTTCCCTTATCTTCTCTCTATGATGTTTATAAGGCCTTATTCATCCACTTATGGCTTTCTTTTTTAATGCAGAAGCTTCACAAGTATAATCTCCTCAGAGAGTTTAGGCTTTGAATGTCCTCAAAGGCAAGCAACAACAGCAGAGGAAAAGAAGACTTTTGCTTGATCCTGAGGAGGAGATACCTGAAACTCACTTGGAAAAGGAAGAAACAGAAAAAGAAAAAGAGAAAGAGATACCATTGAAAAGAAAGAAGAAAATGACAGCTTCTCCCTTTGACCTTATTGGGGACTCTACTCATGAAGCAGCTACCAAAGCAGTGGAAGAGGAGCACTCCAAAGAAATCATTGTATTTCAGAGGTCTGAGAATAGGAGACAGCAGCAAGTACTAAGGGATGAAACTACTGCTGTTGATACACTCCAAAGAGAAGCTGCAAGGAGGCAACAAACTACTGAACATTATGTCCTTCGCAGTTCTCCAACCATTGCTGCTACTTCTGAAACTGGTAATCTCTTTTTGTGTCTCTAGTAATTTCCTTTCCCAAGTTTTCAGTAATGAAACTTAACATTGTTTAATATTTCTTATTTTGCAGCAATAGTCATTCTACCTTCTCTTTTGACAAGGGTTTCTTCAGTTTCTTATGAGGTTGAAAGACCATTAGAAACAACTTTGAAAAGGAAGAAGAAAATTGGCACTAAAGTGCCTTTAAGTGTAGAGCCCATCTAGGTAATACTTCAATTTCCTGGTTCTACACTTTTCATACATTTTTTGAGGCAGAGCATTCCTATATTTTTGTCCTTTGGCTTAACTCCATATCTTCCTCATCTAACTTTTACCCCGACCCAATTTACTCTCTCTACAATCCTGGCTTCTCCTTCCCCACTCGAGGAGATCCCAGTTATTACTTCATCTTTAGTGATAGCTGATACTCTCAGAGAAGATATTGGTACCTCACCAATTCTTTGCCCACCGATACTAGTACCTCACCTATTCTTTGCCCACCATCACTATCCAACTCCAGTCCTTCTTCTATTGACTTACTGGTGGCCAAGATTATAGAGATTGCTAGGGACATTTCATCTTCCTCTCATATCCCTATGCAGTCATCTCTTCCTTTCACTAGAGACCTTTCTGCACCTCCAATGTCAGTGGAAGAGATGGACATTTTCAAAGTTAAGCTGGCTAGCTTTTTTGATATATCTCCTACCATTCCAGCAACCAATAATGCAGCTGAGCCATTAGTTCTGGCTGACTCTCTCTTAGAAATTTTTGAGAGCTCTTCAACTATCAATAAGGCTTCCTTATCTCCGCTGGACTTGGGCACCTGTTTGGAATTACTGGCATTATTCTCAAAGATCTTATTCTAAGCCTTACAAAGACCTATCATCAAGAATGGTTTCCTCCAATGCTGTAAGGTCATTGAGCAATCAAACATAGCTATTTTAAGTCACTTGTCCTAGGCAGCAGCTACCATAGATTTTTATGTCAACATCTGCCAAATTGCCAAGGTTACAGAAGAGAAGCTATTAAAAGACAGGGAATTTGTTTCCCATATATATGCTGAGGTGTTTGAATTGAAAGGACAACATTCCTCTGTTTCTCAATTTTGAACCCAACTCTTGGAGAAGAAGGCTCAATTAGAAGAAGAGTTGTTCGCGGTTAATCTAACTTTGGATCGAACTGCTACAAAGCTGTAAATCACCAATCAAGGGCTGGCTGATCGAAGGCAGGACATGGCTACTGCCATTCAGTTGTTCCCATTCCTTAGGAGTAGAGAATCAATTGTAAGGGAACAACTGAAACATTGTACTGATTTTTGGGCCAATTTATGGCTGCATGCACTCAACTCTATATGAAATGAAATCTTTATTCATTATTTGAGTGCCTTTATGCTTCTCTTGTTTAGAATTTTCTACACTCCTTGTGTTTCCCACACAGTTAGATAATAAGGTTTCAAGTACCTGTCGTTAATTTTCTTAAGATGCACATATCCATTCAGATTTCTCAAATGCTATGCTCCCCCAGGCTAGACTCTATGAATTTGATATGGACCTTCCCAATTAGGTGACCATTTGCTAAACTTATGGCTTTTAATTCTTATTGGAAGTATGCCTTCCATACCAAATCACCTTCATCAAAACTAATGTGCTTAACCTTCTTATTGTAGCTCCTGGCTACCTTTTTCTTTTGGAACATAATATTATTTAATGCAAGAATTCGAGCTTCATCTATACTCTCTAATTTCAAAAACATGTTTTGATGGTATTGCTCAGAAGTTAACTAGTCCTGGCATTTCACCCGCAAAGACTTAATGTTAATTTCTACAGGCAACACTGCATCATGTCCATATACTAAAGCATAAGGAGTTACTCATGTACTTGATCTTGGAGAAGTCCTATAAGCCCATAATACATCCAACAACAAATTATGCCAATTCCTAGGATTGTCTTCCACAACTCTTTATATTTCCTTTTTTAAGGACTTGTTGGATGATTCTGCTTGACCATTTGCTTGTGCATAGTAAGGGGTAGAATTAACAAGACTAATCCCAAATTCTGCTATGAAAGACTTTACCATCTTTCCATCAAAAACAGTCCCATTATCTATAGTTATGGTCTGTGGGATACCAAATCTGTGGATCAGATCTTTAATAAATCCAATAACCTCAATTTGATCCACAGCTTTATATGGTTTAGCTTCAACCCACTTAGTGAAGTAATCTGTAGCCACTAGGATGAAACAATGGTACTTCGAAGATCAAAATGTTCCCAGGACATCTGAATACTGTCTTATGGACATCCTTCTCTGCAATGCAGATTTGGTTGTAACCAGAATGTCCGTCCATCATAGACAAAATCTTGTGCCTTGCTGAACTGTCCACCAATAAATCTACTATGGGCATGTGGTACTCATCTTTTGAAGTTGCTAAATTCAGATTTCTAAAATCGATACATACCCTCATTTTACCATTCTTTGTAACCGCAGGCACAATATTGGACATCCATTCAACATATCTGGCTGTTCTAATAAAGCCTGCCTTAAGGAGTCTAAGAATTTCCTCATTGACCTTCTGAACCACTTCAGGACTCATCCTTCTTGGCTTCTGCTTGTATGTCTTGAAATTAGACTTCAAAGGAAGCCTATATTCTACTAATGATCTGTCCAATCTAGGTAGCTCATTATAAGACTAAGCAAAGCAGTCCTTATATTGTTTTAATACAACCAATAACTGGCTTCTATCACAAGGACTTAACTAAGCACTGATATAAATGGGTTGTTGTGCAGAACCTCTCTTTAAATTGACTTCTTCCAAGGGGTTTTGTACTTGAGCACTCACTAATACTTCTCTTTTGATTTCTTCTGCCTTCGAAGCAACTTTTTTGCTTTGTTCTGCTTCTACTTTCTCTGGTTCAACATCTTTGCCTTCTTCTTCATAGACAAAGTCTGTCCATAAAGCTTCATCCTCCTATATTTCCTGGACTTTTGTTTCGATGTCCAATGCACAGTAGTTATCAAAGGTCAAAGACCTGACCTGTTGTTGCTCTTGCTTACAACTAATTACCATGGCTTCTTTATCTTGTTCTTGAGCCTTCTGGACTATCAATTTTATGTCCAATATCGAAACTTTAATCAAAGCCAAGGGTCTGGCTTCTTGGGTTTCATCTTCTTTCCTACAACCAAGCATCATTATCATCTTTCATGACAAATTCTTCATTAGCACTCTTCTGCACTAAGTGCTTCAGGTGTACTACTTCCTCATCAGCCGTTACTTCGGCTAAACCATCAAGTTTTCTCAATATACTGAGTGGTGTCACTCTTTCAGTATACAACTTTGCCTCTACAAAATCAGCACAAACGATAAAGGGTTGAGGGTCTGCATTGATCTCTTCTGTCTCTCCATTGTATAAGGTCATCATTATCTTCTTATGTAGAGAGGAAGATACACATTTGTTGGTGTGTATCCAATCCCTGCCAAGTAAAGCATTATACTTGGCATTGCTATCTATAACAAAGAATGCCGTCATGCAATCTCTAGTTCCCATACTCAAGTTGATGGTCAAGATACCTTGAGCCATCTGCTTATCCCCAGCGAAGCCAGCAATGGTTGTGCTGGTTGGGATTAATTTGGGATTTCTTTTTCCTAGTTTCTTTAAAGAGGACTTCGGAAGCAGGTTCACTAATGCTCCATTATCCACCAATACCCTGTTCAATTGTATCCCATCGAAAAAAGCCTTGATATACAAGGGCTTGACATGCTGTGTCATGGATGTTGTAGGATACTCAAAAGGATATGAGAGATTAATACTCACTTCCTTACTTTCATCTTCAGTTTCCATTGGTGTGGCCACTTCAGACTCATCTTGAATCATGCTAATATGTAAATCTTCACTAGAAACTAGAATAGGGTCAATCTCCTGACCTTCTTGGTTTCCATCTTCAGCCTAGAACTCTTGTGGCAGTATATGCACCATATTTACTGACATAGGAGGAAATGAGCCGAACTGAACTGCTGGCTGCACTTGTTTCTTTTGCAGGCTAACTTGTTTGGTTGTTTCAGAAGTATCTTCCATGTTGCACTCTGGTACTTCAGTACTAGTGACTTCCTTCAAATGGTCTTTTTTTGCTAGTTTTTTAACCAAAAATGTCTGTTCAGCCATGAAGGCATCAAACATCTCATCCTCAGCGTTTTTTTTTCCTTTGGCCTAGTTCACTTCTCCTTCTGTCTCACTATCACTTTCCATCAAGGCATTTTCAAGACCTGCTAAGTTGGATCTTTCCTTGGCTTTCAGTTCAGTGTGAACTTTAGCCAACTGCTCTTTGCTGAAACTTCTTTTGTTCTGAGGAGCCAATTTTATACTAGAATCCAATTTTGGACTTTCTCTTTCCTTTGTTTGGCCTTTTGACTGGGCTAATGAAGAACTTTCTCCACTTTCCTTTAGATCCTTTTGGTACTAAGTGTACCTTCGATGGATCTTCCTCCTTTATGACCTGGAAATGACGGGAACAATATTTGGTTACTTTGTTTTTGGGTGCTTTAGTAATGCCCAATTATTTGGAGCCACCAAGGGAGGTTTAATCATTCTACCTTGGTCTCCAAAGACACTTCTTTGGGCAAGCATTTCCTTAGGCTTGTTCTACATGACAAATCAATTTGGAACCCTAGGTACCCATGAACTTGCTAGTTCAGTTGCTGAACTAGCTCTTTCTGCCTTCGAAGCCAGCTTTGAAGCTGTCTGTGGAGGCCATTGCTTAGCCTTGATCCCCTATCTTGAGTCTAATTCAGGCCTTCTGTCAGGGTGGTTACCTTCTATCTTGTTTGCAGCTGATCTTGGAGGCCAATCTTTGGCTCTGATTCCATAACTTGAGCGCACTTCAGGCCTCCTCTCAGGATAATTGCCTTCCATCCTGTAGTAGTTGGATGGTTTGAACTCATGCAAAGATCTCTTACCCTTGGGATGCACTCTAGCGGCTGGTGGTCCAGCCAAGAATGGCTGTTGTCTGGGACCAGTTGGGTATGGCCTCTTGTCGTAAGTACTAGTTGGTTTAGGGCGTCTTTGCACATCTTTGTAATACTGTCTCCCATCAATTGGGAGTCCTTTCAACCATTTGTAACTTAACCTGCATTTGGGACACATCCTTTATATGACAGTTGTATCTAGAGAGTCATTATCCAGTGCCTCCTCACTAGAGTCCTCTTTTTGGTCTGCAAAGCTCTGTCAATCTGTTGGTGAACTTCTGATATCTTTCCTAGAAGCAGTCTGGCTGGCAACATGCATCTGCACATTAACCTCCTCAAATTTCTTCAAGGATAGGTTTTGGAAGTCAAGCATATCAACATTGGCTGTAGTTTCCCCAATATCTGGGAACGGGTTAGTGTCAATCCCCATAGCTTTCTCTGCTTTGGTTGGGAACCTTAAACTTCGCTTTTGAATTTGTTCTTGGATCCTGTCCCAAAAAATAATACAGTTTTTAGTTGAATAAGACCAAGAGTTGTGCCATTTACAATACATTTTCCCTTTAAGTTCTTTTAGGGAAGGAATTTTAACTCCTTTGGTAACTTTAGGAAATTTGCTGCAAGCAAATGGTCAAAAATGTCATCTGCCTTTGTAAAATCAAAAGAGTATTCCTATGAAGGTCTTTCTTTTTAAACTGCTGGTCTATTGTAGTATCCTTATGAATTAGTGCCTCATAGGTTATAGGCTTTTTCTCTACGATCTCTGTTGCATCAATCTCGTAATTAGGGTCTTTATAATAAGTCTTGTATGATGCATTACTTCGATCTTGTTATTCCTCAAGTAATGATTCATATCTAGACACCTTATAGGTTAATTCCACTAAGGCTCGAAATTCAGTTGAGTAGAACTACTTTCAAAGCCTAAACTCTAAAGGCTCTGGTAGAATGACCCTACACTTATTTTGTGCTCTTTTGAATATGGCAATAAATTGAATAGCCTTTTTATCAGGTCTTTGACTCAACCTTGCCAAGTTTGCCATGGAAACTTCTAGCTCTGTTTGGAAGAATTAGGCATGAAACACCTCCTCCATTTGTTGTCAAGTTTGGACAGAGCCAGGTGTAAGGTCAATATACCATACAAAAGCTACCCCAGTTAGAGAATTTGGAAAAAGTCTTAACTTCATATCATCATTAGTGGTAAATTCACCACATTGGGCTGCGAACCTAGCAATGTGTTCTACTGTTGACTGGTTTCCAGTTCCATAAAAGAGAGCAAAGTCTGGTATTCTAAACCCTTTTGGGTATTCATGCACCCTATCCACCTATTCATGGTATGGCTCCTTATACACAGGAGTTTGAATCCCCCGAGCCATAGGTCTACACATTTCTCTAACAATATCAGCAATTTGGTCTCCAGGAACCATATTTTGTGCTTGTTGAACTACCACAGGAGGAACAAATACAGGATTTGGCGGAAACCCTTGTGCTTGAGGTCCTCTTGGTTCATAGAGAGATATATTTGGGATTAGCTATCCCTGTGGTACTGGCTGCTGTTGAGGGTATGGTTGACCTCTCTGAGTTTGTCTTGTGAAAGGACCTACGAAAGATTCTGCAATAGGAGGAGCATGTGTTGTTTCTCTCATAGTCACAGAAACCCTTCTAACCCCCTGGGTGTGAATTCGAACAAGGGATTAGCGAACCCCCTTATGCCAAGTATGGCTTCGAACATGGGATTTGGAAACACTCTCATGCCATTTTCTTGTGTGGGCTTAAATCCACTAATTTGTATGGCTTCGCTGTTAGGTAATGAGACATTTTGATTTACCACAGGCCTCGAAAGAGGCTCATACCATGACTAGTCTGACCATTAGTATGTCCATTACTTTGTATAAGCTATTTATCTCTAACCAATCTTTGCTGAGGAACATTTGAATTTTCCTCCATATGCCTTGTGTTAGTTGGTTGATGGGAATTTATTCAATCCATAAAGGATGTTGCCCATCTCTCCATTGTGTACATTAATTGCTGTCCTATGACATTTACCAAGCTTCCCCATGAATTCATTGGCTGGGTAGATGGAACAGTGGATGGCCTAATTCAATGGCCTCGTTCAATATTTTGAACATGTGGTGGATGTTCTGAATTATTGGCCTGTTCGACCATAGGTTCTGATGAGATAGGTGCTTCCATAGGTTGTATTATCACATTATCCTCTGGATCAGGTACTTCTACCTCTCCCTCCACACTTTCTTCCATGCATTCATTTTCTCCTTGTCTCCTACGTCTAGCCATTTTAATTAGTTCCACTGGGCGTGCCAAAAAATATATGTTGGCTTTTTTGGTTTTCGAAGGTTAATAATGTAATTTTAAGCGTGTCGGCAAGGATCAATTAGTCTTTACAAAATATTAATTGCCAACTAATTATCAGACGATTGTGTTTTAGTTCTCTCAGCCTCAATGAAGAAGACTTTTATTGGTGGCTTGTTTAGGAGAATTTAGTAAATAACAACAAGTGAAGAACAATTTCAGAATCTGAATTTCATTAAGTAAATGAAAACTTACAATGATTTGACCTAGCCTCGTAGAGGTTTACAGTAACAAGTTATTTGAAAATTACTCTTAGAAATGAAGTGCAGTACAGGAATTGAAGTGCAGAAATATAAAGAACTGTAAAAACTGAAAGGAAAAAATGAAGTAAATAAATTGGTTTTTTGATCTGAGTCTGGATCCTTCATTCTAGGGCCTTCTCTGCTATTTATGCTTTCCAATGATAACCGTCGAAGTGGGCTTCTAACGGTCGAAATATTCTCCCATGATTGTTGAACATGCTCTCTCACAGTCAGTCCCACTACGACACTCTTGCAGTTAGGCTTTCCTTCTGATTTTGAATTTGAACTTTGTGAGTAATTGTTAGGCCACATCGCCTTGTATCTCTCGATTGTTCTAGTGCTACGCAAATCCATTATTATCAATACGGGCTGACACGTGTCTGACTTTGGTTGGCAATTTGCATTAACTCCCTAAATTGCCCTCTTTATGTCACGTGTTGAATTGTGATTGGCTTTTACAAATTATACAGCCAACAAAAATCAAATTAAGTTTACAAATCTATGACCAATACTATTATTTTTGGATTTTGCTAACAAGTTTTCTAGAAGACACAAGAAAAAAACAATTAATAAATGGGACATTTACACGCAAGTCTTAATTTATGAATTTATACTCCATTAAATCCTAACAAAAAATTTTTGGACCTTCAACTCCTATTAAATTTTGAATAGTCGGAATTGTCATTCAAACAATAATTGTTCATCATTTATGATTATCTATAAAGGAACATGAAGATTTGACATTTATTTTGATTTTCAAAACTTTAAAATATCAACTTTCAAATTAAAAAAACTAAAAAAAAAAAAAATTATGTACAAAAAAAAAATGAAAATTTTGAATTTTTTTTGTGCAAAACAAAAATTTTTGTGCCTATAAGGGAGCATGATGATGAACATTGATGTGCAAAATTGGGGGAAAAAAAAAGGGAATTGACCAGTAAATCCCATTTTATCATCTTGTAGATCATGTGGTCCTAATTATTTTCTTTTAAACCGTTTAGTCCTTTTGGTTGTTTGTTTACTATTTTGCCATTAAAGTGTTAATTTGAGTTTGTAGACCCACATGTATTTATGAGAAGGGGTGTGTGAGATTCACGTTCCGAAAAAAGGTAATAGTACTCTTTTTCTGTGGTGTGGGTTGTGACGTGAATTTAACACTTTTTTTTTTAGTTTTTTTCATGATGTGAATTGTGTCACATTTCAGCTTTACAATAGTTTGAGCCTTTGTTTTCCAATTACCATTTGTGACGTTTCGACATGAACCACACCGATTCCACCGATTCTCGTTCTCAATCTCACTGATTCACAGTTCTGGTTTTCAATATCAATTTCAGTTCTGGTTCCACAGTTCCGGTTCCACACTGTGGGGTTCACTCGGTGAGGTTCATATCGAACCGTCGAAACGTCGCACAATCTCTCTATCTCTCTCTCAAGTACCAAACCAACTCACTCTCATCATTCCTGTTACACCCAATTCTGAGATACATTTGGGGGCGAAGTGTCCATCCAAGAAAACACAAACCGGTTTCAAAATTTATCCACATTCTCACATAAAACAGAGAGAATGAAAATGGGTTTGGTTGGGGTTGGGTATGGGTGACCAAACGATCTAGCGATTCCTTCATAGTCATCTTGTAACTGATTTGACCGCCCAAATCGTAACCAAAATCAAATTCAAGATCGCTCACGGGATCTTGTGCCCATTGTTCACGTCGCTCTTATGTCCATTGTTGACGATGCCCGTTGTTCACGCCGATCTTGTGCCCATTCCTACTCGGATTTTTCAAACCCAAATCGTAACCAAAATCGCATCAAATCGATGCAGTTCACGTCGATCTTGTGCCCATTAACTTCAAAATCGAATCGAAAAGAGAAGAGCAAGAATTAAATTAAGGAAAGAAAACTAAATATACGATGTTGCCGATTCTTCGCATTCGCACTCTAGCGATGATTCTGCATCACCTGGAATAAAAATAAATCAACCGAATTCAACAATAAAAATTTTTTTAAAAAAAAAACTAAAATTTCTTCAATTCAAAGCATGGTCCTTCTCCCGAGCCGAAAACACATACCTAATTTCTGAAGAATAAAAAGGAGAATAAGATCTAATGCTTCGTCATGGAAATCTCAATCTGAAACCCTATATATGCATACAAATACGCACATAGATATAAATCTGCGGAAGGAGAGAGGATTTATTTCTGTGGGTTTTTCTATGGAGTTGTATAACTGAGATTTTAGGAAAGAAGAGAAACAGAAATGATTTGGAAAATTTGTATAAATAATCCCTCAGATCCACCGATTATCATCTTTCAGGTTGCAGATTTGCAATACCAGCACAATCCTTAAAGATCCAAATTAAAATCCAAATCAGAAAAACCCAAATCATTCAAGTCAAAATTGTAGTTCTCCTCGCCTCCGTTTGACCTTGAGAAATCAAAACCATAATCCACTCCTGCAAGGAAGAAATGGGTGAGAAGTGCGTGGGTCCCATAATTGATGTGAGGGTATATTAGTCTCCCACATAACAATGTAATTCAAAAAAGGAGTTATTAGTAAGATGTCTCTACTATCATGGACTGCCTAATCAAACAAAATATTCATGGGACCAAATGGAATATAATTTTGCTATATGGGACTTTCTGATAAATTCCCCAAAAAAAAACTTTTAAAATGAAAAAATTGATAATGTTTTCAGTTTTAAAACTGAAAAAAATTGATAATGTTCTCGATTTTATTGAATAGTTGAATCAAACCAATAAGTAGAAGACAAAAACATTTAATTCCATGTTATATTTTTTTTATCAGTTAGTGAAATAATTATCTGAAACATTACTATGCAAAATTGATAATGTTCTTAATTTTAAAAATTGAAAAAAAAATGATAATATTCTCAATTTTACTAAATAGAAGTTATTGGTTCAAAAGATCTTTAGATAGGACCTCAACTATCATAACATTTGTAAACATGATTTTTAGGTAATTAACTCTTAATAAATTGACTTTTACTAATTTTGAAATACTTTTCACAAATTTTAAAACTTTATTTATCACCTTTTCTAAAACATTTTTTATACGAAACATAGTATAACATCAACACTCTTAACAATTTTTCCTCCACCTACTCCATCTTCGCATTTCTAGCTACACGCCACACAAATCTTCCCGCCACACAAATCTTCCCCACCACCCATGAGCAAAACGAGGCGAGAATCGCACCTGTTCCAACCCGATTAAAATTATTAAATATATATATATATATAATTTAATTTCTTTAAACATAGATTCACCTTGTTTGATTTTGATTACTTTTTAAAAATTAAGTTTTTTTTTTTAATTTTTAATTTTCATATTTTTTTATTATTTTTAATCAATTTTTTTAAGAAAAATATTTGAGATCCCCTTTGGGAATGACCCCCACACCTCCAACGTGTTCCTGACCCTCCATGTATGTGTAGGGTCCACATCATGAGTGGTCCAGATTTGTAGAGATCTTGTGAGGGTGAGGATCTCAATCATTATTTTTTTTTTAATGTTTTAAGTACATTTTTACTTTTCTAGATGCACAAATGCACCTAAAAAGTAAAATATTTAAAAAATTCAATATATACACAATACTATGAAAATGTACTGAATTTTTTTATTTTTTATATTTGATGAATTTTTTAAAGATTTTTTTTTATTATAAATATTATAATTTCAAATATATTTAGGTTAAGTGCATCTAAAAAATAAAAATAAAAATAAAAAAATCTTAAAATAATAAAAAATTTGACAAAAAACAAAAAAATACGAAAAACAAAAAATTCAATTTTCTAAAACCAAACAAGATAAATAAGTCTAATAATTTAAAATTTTACACTTAACATTCATTTTCACTTATTTATTTATCATTTTAAATTTTTTTGGAACTCTTATCACTTATAAATTTATTACATACCATATCACTTACCTTTAAGATACAAAGAGCTCATCCTCATGCTTCTTCTCATCTGCTTTTCAGCCATCAGGTTTACCATAGAAAATGTTATTTTTGCTTCTTTTAAAAAGGAAAAAAATATTTATTTTGTATAATTTGATATATAAATTGATGTGGCATCTTATGTATAGTTGGTTTTTTAGGGATTGTTTGGGATGACCTAAATAAATGTACTTTTTATCTTTTTACAAAAAGATGTGCAGAAAAGTAGAGAGGTAATACGATGAAAAAAAGATAAAAAGATAAAAAAAAATAGATTATTTTAGAGTTGCCAAACTTAGCCTTAATCCTTTTTGGGGCAAAATAATAACTCATTCAAAGAGAATAACAAGCACAAATAAGAGTTCTCAGATTCAGATTACATAGCTAACCAAAAAACATTGCAAGTAAAACAAGGAAGCGAAATTACATCCAACTATATTCACAATCATCACCAAACACTTGAAATGTTATAGCTCCACACCACCATAAATGTAGCTTCCCAATCTTCTTATCCTTCAGTCAAAACCCGAACACCACCTGTCCAAGACGAAAAGTAATAACACAAGACCTGCAAAGAGAAGAGGAGAAGTTTATAAAGCATAAATATATATATCACTAAAGCCATGTAAGTTGACCATTAAACAAAGTCACATGTTCACATGTTCACATTTTTCTACGGTGTAAAATAGTAACAACTTCAAAGGAAGTACAGGAAAACACATTTATACCTCCAGAAGAAATGCCACCTGAAACCTTGATCAATGAATTCTCAAACACGTTCAATTTGACAGGTATTTGAACATCTAGGAGCCATGACAAGTTCCTTAAGAAACTCATTCTCTTCCTTCATGCTTGAAATTACATTCCTAATTGTCATCTTTGTCAAGACCTCCGCATTTTTCAATAGATACTTTATCAGATTAAGTTCATCTTGGGACGCATCAATGCCAGAGATTTTAATTTCTCTAAGGGAAGACCTCAAACAACTTGGCACCTCTTGTGGTTCAAACCAATTGAATTGCTTTGAATATGCAAAACCATCATGAAGTGGTACCTAAAAACCAAAAAACAATAAGGTAAGAATTTGCAAATCACTGGCTTGGAATTATTCTTTCAACTCACCTTTACAAATACCATAGTGCACAGATTAGGTGCACCATTGAGCAAGTTAAACAAACTCTTGCAGCAAAAATTGTGGCAAACACCCAATTCCAATTGGGTCAAATTAGGAAACACAGGCCAATTTTTGTCATTAGCAAAGCTGGGCGCCTGCATCAGAGATGATAAAAGATAAAACTAGTCAAATATATAAAACCAAAATGATGTTGGATAAAGTTCTAAAATGATAGCATATATATGATAATCTACATCTTATCTAAACCTTCTTATAAGTAAATGATCAAAAGGAAGAGTAAACTTACTGCCATAGTGCTACCCTTTAGATGTAGATGCTTAACATTAGAAATTACTTTCAAAAGCCCAAATAATTGGTTGACCTGTGTAATGGCTGAAAAAGCATATGGATAGGGGGCTTCAACACAAACACTTGCTTTAACTAATGAGGATAGGCTCTTCAAACAATAAAGAACCAAGCAACTATCTGCAACATGAAGGCATTCAAGAATTGGTGCATCGACCATGACCACAGTCTCAGAGTTTCGGTATTGCGTCGAAATTAAAGATAAAGATATGTATAAAGTCTTCAGAGCTGGTGAAGAAATGTCATATATTGTTTTCCCAAAACCCACTAGTGCTGAAATGGATAATTCTTCGAGCACAGGGCAGGAAGAAAAGAGCTTCTGGGTCAGGTCATTACTTGGATAAATAAGTGAAATATGAAAGATCTTGAGACAAGGGAAAGAGATTGAAGCAGGAACATCAAAATGAACTTGAGATCCTAGCTTTAAGATTACAAGCGTTTCGCAAATAAAGAGGTTGCTAGGCAACCTAAGAATTATTAATCCGCAAACATTGATATCAATTTCACGGACATCACGCTTTACAGCAGCACTTATCCATGAATTCAAACGAGATATGTCAATATCTGGATCACAACTTAGATAGAATCGTTGAATACTTGACAAATCATGTAAGAGAAGTACTCTTTCAATGAAATTCATGAAGCTCACATGGCGATGATGATCTTTAGGCTTATGTATGCCAGACCAAGGATGCTCAACTAACAGTGTCTTCTCATCGAATTCCAGATTGGGGACAGAAGTCCATACGTGTTTCCATCTTGGTGACAGAGTGCTGGTCGCAACTGCATATTTTGTTGGAAGGAAGGAGAGAATGTGGGCAAGAACTGAATCTTGTAAGGTACTGATCCTATCTTCTCCATTCCCTGCGTTTGCTATCTTCTTTAAACTTGGTTGATGGTTCGAGCTCGAAGCCATGAATCTGCAGTGCCTGAATAGATCAAGTGTATCAAAAATTCATTCTAAAGCATCTCCAATCCTTCACCAAACCCTTCATCAAATTAAAATTTGATGACAATTTTGGTGAAAATGAGATCCAAGAATCAAAATTTTAACCAAATTTATATCAACCTGTTTTCACTTTGTTTGATTAAATTGTTAAAAGAAAGAACTGAAGTTTTTGTTTTTGTTTTTTTTTTTTTTTCCTCATGTAAATTGGTTAAAGACGGATTTCAGAATAAGTTAGATATTTTTTTAAAATATTTGACCATTTTTTTTTTTGATTATTTTGAACATTGAAGTGAGCTATATCAAAGCTTTTGGTCTAAATTTTAAAACAAATTTGATGGGGAAAAAAAAGGTGAAAGGTTGGAATGCTCTGGTAGGTGTGTCTCTGTGTAACAGAGAGATGCAATAGAAGCTCACAGAGAAGGCAATTGTAAAATCCGTTGAGACCGTCTCAAACATTTCAACAAAATTTTCATGAGTTTGATTTGACATGAACTACTCTAATACTTTTATCAAATTTTCGTAAAAATCATTTCAAACATTCCCCTTTTATACCAAAATTTTCCGCTTCAATGCTTCATCTTTTTAAATTTTCATTTAATTTAAATATGATGAAGGATTTGATGAGTTCTCAATTTGATGAAAAAAATGACTTTCCCTTGATTTGATGAACATTTGATAAAAGGATTGGATATGATTTTTGAGTAAATTTTCCTCAAATTTAAATCGATGAAAGAAAAGATGAAAGATTGGAGATGCTCCATAGTATATCCACAGGTTCTATTTGGATATTGAGAAAACTCAAACAAGAAACTAAAATAGGATTGTTGTTACCTAGTATGAAAAAAAGGGTAAATAAATAAATAAATAAAATTGACCCTAAGACCATCTCCAATCCTTCACTAATTTTTCCATCTAATTTGATTATAAATCCGAGCAAAAAATTTGATTTGATATGAACTATTACAATCCTTTCATCCAATTTTTATCAAAATCTTTTTTAAGAATTCCCCTCTTATCCAAGGTTGTTAAAATCAGGATACTATGTTGAATCATTGGAAGGGACTCATGGATCAGATAGTAGAATCGGATCGAAAATCATAAAATTCTACTTTCAATGTAAAAAATAAAAAAATAAAAAATTATCAATGATGATAATATATATATTACATAATTTTCATAAGATTAAAGAAAAATGATAAATTTGATATAATGCATTTTTTATGTTAACATAAATTAGAAAGATATACACATATACATACATATATATAAGATATAAATAATAACAAAAAAAATGTATAGGATTGGGATCGTAGTGATAAATTTGATATAATGCATTTTTTATGTTGACATAAATTAGAAAGATATACACATATACATACATATATATAAGATATAAATAATAACAAAAAAAATGTATAGGATTGGGATCGTAATGAAATCAGGATCGTATTCTACACAATTTTATGAATAGGCTTGTAATCATTTTAAGATACTACTAAATTTAAGATTATAGTGTAATCCGGATCATTTGGCCCAAATAAAGTTGTAGAATCATAAAATCTTACAATCCGGATCAAGATTTTAATAACCATACTCTTATCCCAAATTTTCCTTTTTATCAAATTTGATGGGAAAAAATCATCTAAATTTTTATCAAATTCAAATTTAATGAAAAAATTTCCAATTCGATAAAAAAAAATGACTCTTAATTTGATAAATATTTGATGAAAAAATTAAAGATAATTTTTTAGTATATTTTCATCAAATTAAATTTGATGCATGACAAGATCAACGATTGGAGATGCAACTTTCGGATTTCGAGTTTTTGGTTTCTCACAAACCAAGACTGTTTCAGTCAATTTCATCACTCTCATGTGACAAAAGAAAGTAAGCAAAAATGATGATAAATTTTTTTATCTGAGTGACTGTTTTTCAAATTACTTCCAATTTTCTATTCAATTCAACAAGATTCAAACAAAGTGAAAAATTAAAGAGAAAATTTGGGGGAAGAAGAAGTACCTCTTCATTGCTTCAGCTGCTGCGATAGAAAATGATGAAACTTTAGGGTTTCAGGTTATAGCCTTCTCACTTCTTCCCCATTATATATACAACAATGATTCATCCTCTAATTTAAGAGTACTAATTGAGCATTAATGAGGCTTTCAGGTTATAACCTTCTCACTTCTCCCCCATTATATATACACCAATGATTCATCCTCTAATTTAAGAGCAATAATTGAGCATTAATGAGGTGAAAATTTATACCAAAAAAAAAAACCTTAAAGCCAAAACATCACATCAATGAGTGAGACCCACCCCTAGACCTCCTTCAGAGCTCATAATTTAAAGTTCCCAAATATTTTTCTTATACATATAGCTCAATTTAAATTTCACTTTTTTTTTGTCTGTATTATTTTAAATTTTATAATTTAAGTCTAATTTTAATTTAATTTTTCTATTCAAGTAGGAAGTTACAATGAATGCCTTTAGAATAATTGTTAGTCACAATACACTGAAAAAAATTAACAGATACTTGGAAAGACGGATCAAATAAAACTGAATTTAAAGTGTAAAAATTAAATTATTCAATTTTAAAAAATAAAATTCAAATAAAATTACATTAAAAAGTGTAATTAACCCTAACAAATAATCACTGTTAAATTACATTAAGAGTTCCTCGAAGTTCAGAGATTCCATTTTTTTTTCTTTTATTAAACCTAAACGGATCAGATTTAATATAAATAGAATGAAAATATAAGAATATATATATACATATGTGAAAAGGTGACAACCTAATTTTTTCATTTATATAATTAATAAATTATTATTAAAAAAATAACTTTAAAAAATTTAATATAATTATGACAAAATCATAAATAAAAAAACTTCAATTTTAAGAGTAATGCTAGAGATCCCAAAAATTCTATCAAAATTTTTACCAAATATCTCACATAGAGGTGGGACCCACATCATGTGGGTCTCACATCATGTTGATCCCATATAGGTCTAACATCCATGTGAAACATTTGATAAAAATTTTAATAAATTTTTTGAGATCTATAACATTTTTGTTATATGAGAAATGAACCTAAACAAAACAAAAGAATCACAAAATCTCATGAGAACTAATAATAAAATCATCAAATAGAGACAGATCCCAAAATCTTAAGGTCATGTTTGATTCACAAGACTAATAGTGAAGTATTAATAATCCTATTAAATTAGTATAGTATTCACTATCCAATTGGATTAATATCCATTGGATTAATAATCCCACCCCTACTCCATTATTAATAATCTTACAAATTTGTTGGATTAATTATCCATTGAATTAATAATCCTAAACCAAAATTTTAAAACAAACATAGATTAATTAGACCTACGGATTAATAATCTCAATCTCATGCTCCAATCTACCCAATCAAACATGCCCTAAGAGATTAGCTTAGTGGGTATAACTTAGGACTTAAGAATATATTTCCTAACTCTAGGTATTTGTCCAATCCACGTGGTGAGAACGTTTTACGTAAATATCAAAATTAATCGAGGTTTATAAGTTAATCTAAATATCCGATCATCATTAAAAAAATAATAAATAAAGACAGATCTATCCGAACAAGTCATTGATGTTTGCCTGTAAACGTGTTGGTTTAACGCACTTTAAAGATACGCACAAAGCTGTCATCAATTTAAATTTTTATCCTCCGAGCTATAATCAAATTTTTTTGTTTTATTCTTAAATTATCAATTTCACTTATTTAATTTTTTAAATTTATATTTTAAATTATCTTGTAATTGAGTATAACTAATCACAAGAATTTCTTTTAATTATATTGTCATCAAACTATCTATCTATCTTTCTTATCTATCTATCTGTTTTTCCATCTTCTATACTTCTGTATCTATCTTTCTATCTTCTATATCTATCTATCTAAAGGGAAAACTTGAGTTGGTGTTTATTCCAAAACACTCCTATATCAGTTACAAACACTCCTATATCAGTTACACGAGCATTTATGCCCAAAATTCAAAAAACAAAAAATGATCATATTTGCACGTATCGTGCCACCGCTTCTAGTATGTGTTACACATACAGATTGGCCATACATCCCTGAATTTTTGTTAATAAAAAATAAATTCAAAATCACATATTTACCATCATTTGAAACTAAAACTTTCTTTGAATATATAATTAATCATAAAAAAACAGCAAAGCAGTATGGTTTGGCACCATCCCCCAAGATCAGTTTGGGAAAAAAGAAAAGAAAAAAAAAGACCACTACCGAGAACAAAGATCACTAAAGCACATATCAAAAGATTAAAATGAACCCAATAAACAACAAAGATCATATTATCCTTGAAACAGAAAATCATGAACTTGCAAGACCTACTCAATAAAAGGAAAAAAATCCATCAAGCCCGCGAACCAAAACCGCAAATCCAAGACAAGCTGCCTTTAAAAAAGAAAAAAAAAAAAAAGAAAAAGAAATGTTAATTGGAATCACACCGTAAACATTTCCTTAAAGAAATATTTTCAATTTTTTTTTTTTTTTTTTTCAATTAGAATTAGAAATATGGGAGTTCGAACATAACTGACGAGATAACTGACTGATTTACAAACTTGAAGACTTGAAACACCTAATTTAGCTATTTCATGGACAATCTCTATACAAAATTCTTGATTTTTTCTCTTGCAAGGTTATAAAGCCTAGAATGCAGATCCAACAAAAGCCATTTCATTTGTTGCCTTGTAGGGAATACATCAGTATTCAAATGGTGTCTATGAATCTGAGAATCTAAGGTATTGTGGTGTTGTGGCTGAGTAACAATCTCTTGCACAAAGAAAATTGAAAAAAAAACATGACGAAGAAGGATGCCGGGGTTCAAGCTACACAGTCCATTCCTTTAATCCAAATCTCAGTTGTTAATAGGGACTTTTTAACTAATATCACAAAGTACAAAAGCATTTGATCAATTGAAATTATTAGTTTCAATAGTAGCTCAAGAATAGAATATTTATCCATCATAACAACTCCATTTAGTAACAATGGCTGGATCTTAAAAGACACATTTAGCAAGTATCTAAAAAAATAAAAAAAAAAACATTTAGTTTAGTAGGAAATAAGAAAACATGTTTCAGACCACTCATTTGATGACTCCATACACTCTAAGACAGTGTTTGGTTCACTAAAATGAAGGTGGAATGGAATGGAATAATCATTACTTAGCATCCCATTGGAATGACCATTCCCTTACAATGTTGAATGATGATTCTATTTGAATGAATTTTCTATCAATTTTTTGCTCTAATTGAAAGCTCATAAACTCACTGCAATATTGAATTTGCACTTTCACGATATGTAAGTGTGCAAATGGTAGTACAAATAACATTTTTCTTATTTTCACAATTAGTACACATACCTCCAGAAGAAGTGCCAACTGAAACCTTGATGAATGATATCTCAAACAAGTTCAATTTGACAAGATTTTGAACACCTTGGTAACCTGACAAGGTGCCTAAGAAACTCAGCCTCTTCCTTCATGCTTAACATTCCATACCCAATTGTCATCTTTTCTAAGACTATTGCATTTTCCAAGAAATACTTTATCAGATCGAGCTCATCTTGCAACCCATCAATGCCAGAGACTTTAATTTCTTTAAGGGTACACCTCAAACAACTGGGCACCCCTTGTGGTTCAAACCAGTAGAATTGCTCCGAAGGTTCAAAACTATCAAGAAGTGGTACCTAAAAACCAAGAAAAAGCAAAGGTAAGAACTTGCAAATCACCGGTTTGGAATTGTAATTTTATTTATTTATTATTTTTAACTCACCTTCGTAAATGCCATAGTGCACAAATTAGCCACACCATTGAGTAAGTTGGGCAAACTCTTGCAGCCAACATCATCAAATTCCAAATGGGTCAAATTAGGAAACATGGGCCAATTTTTGTCATTAGCAATGCCGAGAACATTCATCAGAGAAGATAAAAATAGTCAAATATAGAAATCTGATATGTTTCTTGATGAAGTTCAAAAAATGATAACATATGACAATCTACATCTTCACTTCTTAAAGTAAATGATCAAAACGAAGAATGAACTCACTGCCATAGTGCTAGACTTTAGATGTAGATGCTTAACATTAGAGATTGCCTCCAAAAGCACAAACGCTCGGTTCAGATGTGGCATGGCTCCAAGAGAATGTGGATGGGAGGCATCAACACAAACACTTGCTTTACTAATGAAGATAAGCTGTTCAGACAATATTGAACAAAGCAATCATCTTCAATGCAAAGGTAGTCAAGAATTGGTGCATCGACAATAACCACAATCTCAGAGTCTCCATATTCCTTTACACATAAAGACAAGTATAAAGTCTTCAGAGCTGATGAAGAAATGTTATATACTGTTTTTCCAGGACCCATGACCGCTGTAATGGATAATTCTTCGAGCATGGGGCAGGAAGAAAAGAGCTTCTGGGTCAAGTCATTACTAGGAGAAATAAGTGAAACATGAAAGATCCTGAGACAAGGGAAAGAAATTGAGGTAGGAACATCAAAATGAAGTTGCGATCCGAGCTTCAAGACTACAAGCGTATTGCAAGTAAAGAGGCTTCTAGGCAACTTAAGATCCAAGCGTTCACAAACATTGATATCAATTTCATGGACACTACGCTTTATAGCAACACCTATCCATGTGTTCAAACGAGATGTATCAATTTCTGGATTACATCCTAGAGAGAATCGTTTAATACTTGACAAATCATGCAAGAGGACTCGGAAAATGAAATTCATGAAGCTGCCATTGTCATTGTGCTTATGGAACGGAATATACGAAGGCAACAGTATTGGACCATTGAATTCCAAAATGGGGACAGAAGCCCATATGTGTTTCCACCTTGATGATAGAATGCTGGTCCAAACTGCATATTTTGTTGGAAGGAAAGAGAGAATGTGGACAGGAATTGAGTCTGGTAACCTGCAGATCCCATCTTCTCCATTCTCATTCGCTTCCTTCTTCAAACTAGGCTGGTTGTTCAAGCTAGAAGCCATAAATCTGCGATGCCTGAATAGATAAAGTGTGTCAAAAATTCATTCAAATAGTCAATGGTGGATACATGAAGGCACCAGGAGTGGGACATACCCCACCTCAATTTTTTATAATTACAATAGTACCCATATAAAGTGATTTTTGTTTAACCTGAGAAATTATAATGCTGCCCACCCTAAATCATTTAAGACCCCTTCAAAATTAATTTTTTTAAAGGCCCTTCTTTTTTCTATCAATCACATACTAACTCTGAATACAGAAATGACTCTCTTTCTCTCTCTTCTCTATGTTCTCTCTATTTTATTCTCACTACGCAAAATTAATTTTTCTCTTCTAGTACTTCTCGTATAATTTTTCTTAAAAGCCTTTCTTATTTTTTTATTGGGTAAATTACACATGTGGTCCATATAGGTTGCATATTAAACCAATTTGATCCTACAGATCCAATTGCATCATTTTTTCCTTTAATTTTTCACATTATGTCAATTTAATCCAATTCATAACTCTCATTAACAACTTGAAGGAAAATTAAGTACTAAGAAAAGAGTCCATTCAATCTTCTCAAAACTAATTGAGGGATTGATATACAATTTGCAATAGATGTGTCTGTGTGTGTAACAGATAGATGACCACAACATATCCACAGGTTCTGTTTGGTTGTCAAGAAACTCAAACAAGAAAAAAAAATGTTGAGTTTTTAAAATTCTTGCTACCTAGTATGAGAAGCATAAAAATAAAAAAAAATAAAAAAGAGGCAAAAACTCAACCTTACTGAGTTGAGTATCCCATTTTTCTATTACCAAAATCTCGGTTTTCCAATTTTTATTTTGATTTCAATAGATTTCTCAGCAACCAAATGGAAGGTTATTGTTTCTCTCGATTTCCTAGCTCTTACTTGTAATACCCCACCCCAAAGTGTAATTTGTTGTGCAATTATGGGGGACTAATAATGTATCGTTATGGAATAAAATCGTGGTATTAATGGTATATGTGGGAGCCGAATAAATGGCTAAATCGGAAGGGGCATATTTTAGTAGATTGACCTTAACCGGCTGCATCCTGCAGACATTAGCTGGCTGCATCCTGCAAGACTAGGATGAGCCGAATACAATACGTAAGCCGATTAAGAAAGGATCTTTGAGGCCGAATAGAAGAACGGGTAATGATTGAAAAGTAGGCCCAGGCCCCGAGATCTCAAAAGGAACAGATATAAATAAACAAGCAGCGTTCTTGGAATGGTATGTAAGAATCACTTCACTAAACTTAGTAAACAAGCTTTCTTGAGTATAAGAACTGACTTACCCGTCGGAGTGTTAACCCCGGCACCCCCGACCGGAATGTTTGTCTTTGCAGGTGACTAGCTGAGGATCAAGAGCGTCTCCCAGGATCTGAAGAGTATTTCCAAAACCACTTCCTCACAATTGGCGCCGTCTGTGGGAATACTCAAGTACATCCATGGAAGGCGTGACGCAAGATCCTCCGATAGCCACCGACGAGACTACACAGAGAGACGACATCACTCCGGCAATATGCTCGGGAAGGAAACCATCGCTGCGAGACGCGCCTTGAATTTTGACTCGCCAACGACTTCAGCACAGGAGACGATGCAAGCCATCATAGAACAAGCTAAACAGAATGAACAAAGGCTGGAAAATATGATCGCAGAAAACGAACGCCTCCGTCAAGATTTGGCCCTGGAAGTAGCAAAATCCAAAAAAGCCGCGCGCCAAGACCCCGAACGACTCCTGAGGGCAGATAGACAACGACCTCGAGCCCGACCAAGGGAAACCGACAGCGACTCCAACTCATTATCCACGGAGCATAACAAGGGACGCTCAGACACTTCCAGCTCCTCTGAAAAAAGTCCACACACAAGGAACAAGCGCAGAAGAAGCAGTTCAGACGAAGAGGACCGGCACGATCCTTTTATCCGACGAATTGCGAGGGCGGCCCTACCCAAGAAGTTCAAAGCTCCATCATTTACTCTCCACAACGAAAAATCAGACCCCATTGATCATATACGTCACAAGAAGCAGGCCATGACGTTGCATGCAGACAATGAAGCCCTCATGTGCCGAATATTCCCGGCTGACAGGGCCATTAGTCTGTCGATGGTATTACAAAATTTGGAGCCGCCGATCGAAGTTTCCATCAATTACAAAATCCTTCAGGGCGGGTTCATCACCAACGAGATCTGGTAAAGCAGGCCGACTCTCTGGCTATGCAAATCCAACCAGAGAAATCCGAGAGCATATTCGGCGCGATATTGGGAGTGCTTCAATCTCGTTGACGACGCTTGCAACGACTCCATGGCCGTCACCGCCTTCAAGATGGGACTACATCCTGACAGTGCTCTTCGCAACTCCCTGACCAGAAGACCCCCCAAAACAGTCTGGGTGTTGATGAAGAAAGTCGAAGAGTATTGCAAAGTGGAAGACGATGCCTTGAGGATTAAAACCAGACAAGTGTCCACCAAACCGGCACCTCCTGAAATTGCTCAACCGATAAGTTCCGTGCCACCTCTGAGCCCTAAGCCGCGACAACGTGCTAAACGAGACAAAAGGCGGGACTCTCGTCGATCGAGTGATCAATGCTCCCACCCGACGAATGAACAATTGCAAGTCGACGGTAGACGCTCGAAGCGCGCCGACAAAAAGTACACGGAACTGTCAGAGCCAATCACCGCGGTAATGACCAAAATCCAACACCTTCCATTCTTCAAATGGCCGTCAAAGATGGTGGGGCCACCCGATACACGACGAAGGGACCAGAGGTGCGAATATCACAAAGATCACGGCCACGAAACAGAGAGTTGCTACACATTAAAAGATCACCTGGAAGAACTGGTGCAAGACGACCGACTGCAGCAGTATGTGAAACAGGGAAGGCCAACCAAGGCATTAGCATTGAGGCAGGACTCTCCCCCACTTGGCGTGATCCATGTAATTTACAGCCTGCTTACACCCCCAGCCGTGCACACAATTTGATCGCATCCAACTCTACAGGGGCGCCTTATTTCGACTGACCGATCCGAAGAAGCTCCGACAATTGCCTTCAACGACTCCGACCTCAATGACGCAACGGCTTCCCACATTGATCCGTTGGTCATTGGATTACGCATAAACCGGTTCATCATTGAACGAATTCTCATAGACCCAGGGAGTAGTTCAGAGGTCATGTACTACCAAACTTTCATCAAGCTCGGCCTCAACGAGTCGGATCTATCTCCGGCGCCTCACCCACTGTTCGACTTTAATACGAATCCCGAATATCCATTGGGCAAGGTCACATTACCTGTTCTAGCGGGTTCCAGAACAGTCGAAGCAGAATTCCTGGTCGTGAAGCTCCTGTCGCCGTATGATGCCATCATGGGGAGAACCTGGCTACACATCATGAAGGCCGTCCCAAGCACCTACCATCAGATCCTGCGTTTCCTAACAACCCACGGCATTGAAGAAATACGTGGTTCCCCCCAATCGGCACAAGCAGAGTTCTGATGAAAACCCTATCACTGACCCGATCTGTGGGCTCTGATACTTGTAAATATATTTCGCCTTTGCAATACGAACTATTTTTCCTCGTTGCTCAAAATCATATGTCAATTCCCAGTGGGGCACTCGCTAGGATTGGCCAAATTAAGTCTCTGGATTCGAAGCGCCCTTCGTGGATATCACGATCGGCCAAATCAAGTCTCCGGATTCGGAGCCCCTTTTGCCGCATGACGCCTTAGGGCCGATTAAGTCTCCGGATTCGGAGCGCCCTTCGTGGATATCACGATCGGCCAAATCAAGTCTCCGGATTCGGAGCCCCCTTTGGCGCATGACGCCTTAGGGCCGATTAAGTCTCCGGATTCGGAGCACCCTTCGTGGATATCACGACCGGCCAAATCAAATCTCCGGATTCGGAGCCCCCTTTGGCGTATGACGCCTTAGGGTCGATTAAGTCTCCGGATTTGGAGCGCCCTTCGTGGATATCACGACCGGCCAAATCAAATCTCCGGATTCGGAGCCCCCTTTGGCGCAAGACACCTTAGGGCCGATTAAGTCTCCGGATTCGGAGCCCCCTTTGGCACATGACGCCTTAGGGCCGATTAAGTCTCCGGATTCGGAGCGCCCTTCGTGGATATCACGATCGGCCAAATCAAGTCTCTGAATTCGGAGCCCCCTTTGGCGTATAACGCCTTAGGGCCGATTAAGTCTCCGGATTCAGAACGCCCTTCGTGGATATCACAACCGGCCAAATCAAGTCTCTGGATTCGGAGCCCCCTTTGGCGCATGACGCCTTAGGGCCGATTAAGTCTCCGAATTCGGAGCGCCCTTCGTGGATATTACGACCGGCCAAATCAAGTCTCCGGATTAGAAGCCTCCATTGGCACATGACGCCTTAGGGCCGATTAAGTCTCCGGATTTGGAGCGTCCTTCATGGATATCACGATCGGCCAAATCAAGTCTCCGGATTTGGAGCCCCCTTTGGCGCATGACGCCTTAGGGCCGATTAAGTCTCCGGATTCGGAGCGCCCTTTGTGGATATCACGATCAGCCAAATCAAGTCTCCGGATTCAGAGCCCCCTTTGGCATATGACGCCTTAGGGCCGATTAAGTCTCCGGATTCGGAGCGCCCTTCGTGGATATCACGATCGGCCAAATCAAGTCTCCGGATTCGAAGCCCCCATTGGCGCATGACGCCTTAGGGCCGATTAAGTCTCCGGATTCGGAGCGCCCTTTGTGGATATCACGATCGGCCAAATCAAGTCTCCGAATTTGGAGCCCCCTTTGGCGCATGACGCCTTAGGGCCGATTAAGACTTCAGATTCGAGCTGATTAATCTCCTTAAGGCCGAATGGGCCTTGGGTTCAAGCCTCCAAATACGGAGCCCGCTTTAGTGCTTCAGAGGATTATTGCATTAATCCGTTCGGCCATACTAATCGGTCTACAGTGCTAAGTGCTAATTACATCTCCGAATCTGGAGCAAACGTTAGCACAAACAAAAGATATTGATAATTGATCCTATGTAACACACTAGAACAAATCATACATTCGAAGTAATGTGCTTTAGTACACAAGCAAAATTCAGAATAACACGCAAATAGATTTAAAATAAAACCATTTATTTGATTAAACAGTTGTTACATAAACACAACCCGCATTCGAGCATTACAATATCGAAAGCAAAAAAGGAACAAGACACGCCGGTAAAGCAGCATCGCCCGATCGACGACCGTCGCCCTAAACCCCTCCACGACGTGCAATACCTTGAACCAGTTATGCTTAAGCCCACGACTTGCATAGCGCCAAACTTCCCCTGATACCGTTGACAATGTCAAGGCAAAGATCCAGGACAAGAAAGAATGAACTTGACAGTTGTCGACTCTCCTTTCGGGGTGATCTGTTTCGACGACTTGGAGACTCACAGATCTCAGGCTCTCTGGATGACCTAACTCCCTCACGGGTAGGTTTTCTGCTGCAAACCATCTCAACACCAAACTTGACCGAAGTTTGAGCCTCTGTAACCAAAATCACCATCCCACACAAGGAATGATGAGTCAAGTGGGATTATTGGTGCGAAGCGCCTACTCCTTTTATTCTCAGCAACGACCGCGATCTCGAGGTCCCAATCCCAAGAAAATTTTATTAACGCCAAAAAACGCATTGGCTGAATAAGACAAGCGTCGATTGACATTCGCCACGACCGCCATCCCGACGGCTGGCCGAAACGCGCACTGGCTGGGCCAAAGCAAAATAGATTTATTAAACCGATCGGCCAAGTCTTCACATGCCGATCACCCTCGACCAGCCCACTAATCCAACTGGCCAAGCATCAATGCGGTGACCCAAGTCAAAGATAAATGGCCGTTGAAATAGCCTCAATAAAACCTTATGATTAAATCGCGAATGTGCCGATCCTGCCCATGTGCAGATCCTGCCGATAAGCCCGCGTATCGCCGGACAGTTAACAGCTACCTGGGTCGGACAATATTTAGACATTTATTCAAACATTTAAGCAACACGAAATACACATATGCTGAATATGAATGACAACGAAACATTTATAATGAAACGTTCTTTATTCAATAAAACAATAAGTTACATAGTTTCAAACGCGCCCTGCATTCCAATCTTACAACTATTAAACTCATACGGCGTCACCCTCATCCTCGCTCTTCTCAACTTCAAAAGCAGAAAACAGAATATCTTTACTCCTGTAGCGTGGTGATGCCAAATCAATTCCCGACGCTCGAAGAGCTTCTGCGGCTTAAGATGCCTTGATCCAACCGTGCCTAAACCCACGATTTTCACATCGGCACACTTCTTCAGCCAATTTTTCCCTGGTTTTCTCGATTCCCACTTTTCGGCCCTCATGAAACCTTTCTCATATGCCCTCCCCTTCGCGCTCTCTATTGCGAACATCAAAGTTTTTAAAGGCGAATGCGTACCTCGAGGCGTTTTACCCTTCATGAGGCGAGGCGTAAGCCTCAAGGCGTTGAGGCGTAAGCCTCAAGGCGTTGAGGCGTAAGCATTTCAAATTTCAAATTTTAATATTTAGTGAATAAATTAAATATTTTAAAATAGTAAAAAAAATAAAAACAATTAATTATAAAGGTGTAAATACTTTTCTCCTTAAGGTTTTGAACATTCTACTACATAAAAGGAAGTTTTCCTTCACTGAAAGTGATTGATTTTCTTGACTTTAGTGATTGAGCTTCTCACTTGACCATTAATTGTGTTTTTTGTTTTTTTTTGGATTGATCATTTACTTAATTTTCCTTGTAGAATATAGTTGCAAAAAAGATTTCTTTTTATTTTTTATTTTTTATGTTTAAACAATCTAATAGCTTAGGCCTCGTTTGGGAACAGGCTAATTTAGTAACTTTTTGGTTATTTGGTTAAAAAGATAGGTAAAAAAAACTTGTATGTTTGGGATGACTTTTTGGCTAATTACGAAAAAATGTACAAAAAGTAGAGAGAAAAGAGAATCTTTAACTTTTTGGTATGAGTTGTTGGCTTTTTGGCTAATTTAGTAACTTTTTGGCTAATTGGCTAAAAAAGTAAGTCCCCAAACGGGGCCTAAGTTTAACAAAAGCCCAAGGCAACCTCTGCAGGTGCATACTCCTCACATGCTTATGCGCAAAAGCGTACAAAGCGCACTTAAGGCGCATTCTCAAACTGTGATGCGCAAGCCTTTGAGGAGTAATGCCTAAGAATCAAAGCCTTGATGCGTTTTACCTTAGTCTCGAGGCGAGGCGAGCATCAAGGCGAGGCGAGCATCAAGGCGAGTCTCAGGAAAGCCTTTTAAAACTCTGGCGAACATACTTGCCGTCTCTCGATCGGCAAGTGCGGAGCTGATAAGCCGACTAGTAACCCTCTCTTCCACAATTGGGTTTGCGTGCACGGTGGATTGTGCCTAAGCCGCCTTGGTCTTCCTTAGTTCCCGCTCGGCTGCCTCCACGCGAGCCTCCAAACTTCGAATACGTTCTTCCTTCTTCTCCATCTCTTGTGAGCGCCACGCCGACTTCGTACCGTAAGCGAGTAAAAAGCCCTTCACCGCTACCGTGAATGCTCTCGAAACACCTCGTAGTCCTATCGACCCAAAGATTGATTCTTTGAACCTCGGAGGAAATATTTGTCGGGCAAAGTCGACCGCCACGTTCGGGTCTCAACGATGGAGTCCGCCTCCGTCGTGGGTCTATTCTTCACAAATACCGCAAAGCTTAATGGGCAATTAGCGTCGGACCTCCTCTCGACTCGGGTGTGGAGATTTACCTCGCGATCGCTTGTCTACTGGCGATCTCATCATGACGTCGGGAGGCCGACGCCTCTCGACCTGGAACTCCTACTTCCTGTACACGAGGGTTCACCACCTCGATTCATATCTCCGCCCAGCTCAGCTAGGGTCTTCGCTTCCCCTTTACTGTTAAAGAAGAGTCAGTTCGACATTCGTGCAATCAGTCTTCCTCTAGGAGCTCGAGTCAGTTGTCTACCAAGCTCGTAAAGGATGTACCCTTGTTCATTTATCCTTCACAGAGGCAGCACGATTGAGGCAATCTCATTAATTGGAGATCCTGAATCGCCCGACGCAGGCTAAGTCGACGGCAGGGGCACGATTTTACCATCTATTCGATTACCGCGAACCGCCTGGAGCAAGGGCAGATTCATCAATCTATCCGGCTCAAGTACCCCAGCCGGCTCACAAATCGATTCTTCTAACCTCTGCAGGAACCGTCTGGGGCAAGGGCAGATTCATTCATCAATATATTCGGCTTAGGTACCCCAGCCGGCTCCCGTATCAATTCCAACCTCTGCAGGAACCGCCTGGGGCAAGGGCAGATTCATCAATATATTCGGCTCAAGTACCCCAGCCGGCTCCCGAATCGATTCTAACCTCTGCAGGAACCGCCTGGGGCAAGAGCAGATTCATCAATCTATTCGGCTCAGGTATCCCAGCCGACTCCCGAATCGATTCTAACCTCTGCAGGAACCGCCTGGGGCAAGGGCAGATTCATCAATCTATTCGGCTCAGGTACCCCAGCCGGCTCCCGAATCGATTCTAACCTCCGCAGGAACCGCCTGGGACAAGAGCGGATTCATCAATATATTCAGCTCAGGTACCCCAGCCGACTCACAAATCGATTCTTCTAACCTCTGCAGGAACCGCCTGGGGCAAGGGCAGATTCATTCATCAATATATTCGGCTCAGGTACCCCAGCCGGCTCCTGTATCGATTCCACCTCTGCAGGAACCGCCTGGGGCAAGGGCAAATTCATCAATATATTCGGCTCAAGTACCCCAGCCGGCTCCCGAATCGATTCTAACCTCTGCAGAAACCGCCTGGGGCAAAGGCAGATTCATCAATCTATTCGGCTCAGGTACCCTAACCGGCTCCCGAATCGATTCTAACCTCTGCAGGAACCGCCTGGGGCAAGGGCAGATTCATCAATCTATTCGGCTCAGGTACCCCAGCCGGCTCCCAAATCAATTCTAACCTCTGCAGGAACCGCCTGGGGCAAGGGTGGATTTATCAATATATTCGGTTCAGGTATCCCAGCCGGCTCACAAATCAATTCTTCTAACCTCTGCAAGAACCGCCTGGGGCAAGGGCAGATTCATCCATCTATTCGGCTCAGGTACCCCAGCCGGCTCACAAATCGACAGTTCATAATTCGAATCCAGTCGGCATGAGAAAGACGAATCAATATTGCCACAGGATATTCAATCTCTAAAGACGAATCAATATTGTTTCATTAACATAAACCACACAAATTGTGTACGAGTAGTAATGAAATTACAAGGAAATTTTCATTAATAAATTGCGCACAAGATAGTAACCAATTTATATATGAAAACCACCCTGAACCAACAAAATTCTACCAAACAAAAATCAAAAAACTAAATGAATTAGGAAACGCCTCCCAGATCACTCCTCGGTGTCGGATTCAAGGGGCTCAACATCCACTTGCTCGTAAGGAATTGGCAAATCCAATGTAATCCCAGCGGCAGCAAGGGCTTTGAGCCACCCGTGTTTGAACCCCCGATTCTCAAATTTGGGAACTTCATCAACGTACTCCGTGAAGGCGGCTCTTTTTCCCGCCTCAAAAGCCTCAGATTCGGCTTTCTCCTGGGCATTGAGCTCCTCCAGCCGACTCTTCGCCTCGGCAAGTTCGGTCTTTGAGAGCTTGGCGATTCCTCACTGCGACTCACTCTGGCCTCGGCGTCGAACGGCATTTGGCAGTGCAAGCCCTCTCCTTCTCCGCTTCGGCTCGTGCGCTCTCCATGGCGGCTCTCATCTTCTCAAACTCGGCCCTACTCTTCTGACCGTCCACTTCTGTTTGCAAACGGTCAATTCTGCCAAGAGCATCATGCAGGCGGCGGCCTAAGTCGGCGATCCTGCCGATGGTCTGCAAAGAACAAGCGATCGTTAGATGCCTCTATAAACATAGATTTAAGCGAATTTGAAATCACCTACCAAAAGTGCCGACTGCGCAGACAGAGCTACAGCGATAATATCCGGCACGGCACAAAAGGTTGCATTGTCAGCCGGTAAGGAAATTGAAGCCGCCAGGCTCAATGCAACGGCTGGATCCTCCATGGCCGAAGCATTGGAAGGAATCGGCGTAACTCTAATCTTGGGCTGAATAACAAAAAGAGCAACCACATCCGATTCTTCGAGGCGAGGCCGTTTGTCAATGGGACTAATTTCTAAACTAGCCTCCTCCTCGACGCTACGTTTTTGGCCGCGTCCCTCCGGAATCAGCCGTTCTTCGCCGGCCTGCTCTTCAACCACTTTTTCCGTTTCGACCGGCGTAACCTGAGCCGTTCCTTCAATAATGGGTACAGAGGCCTTAGTCAAGCTGGGATCGGATTCGGCGGCCTCGGCCTTTTTTCGAGCAGCCATCCGCTCGGCATTTCGCTTACACGCCATTTGCGTAAGGCTTTCCTTTGCCATACCTCCGAAGAAATCGCCGGGTAGATCTCCTAAGTTCGCGAAAATATCCCCGGAAGAAAACTCTGCCCGACCCGGCGGATGGTGAGGAAGGTTTGGTTGAGTCCGGCGATTAACGCCGAATGCACGACCTCGTCAACCTCTTCGCCCTCCTCAGTGAATTCTCTGGCCGGGTCGGCAACTACCTCTATCACCGGCTCTGCGTCTTGCCCCGAATCAGAAGCTTCGAGACCAATCTGCCTAAGGTTCTTGTAGCTGGGGAAGATAAGAGCCGAGAGGTGCTGATCGCCGGATGGAATTGGGATGTTGTCCGCAGCCAAGAATGTGGTATAAGTGGGTTCGTACCGGAGTAAAATGTAGACGGCTCTCCCTTGTTTTTGCACGTTTGGGCAACCGAAGTAGTCGAGTGCAGTCTTAATGTCCCTAAGGACCGTCTCGTCAACTGAAGTCAGAATCTTCTTCAATTTGTTACCTGCAAAAGATGAGGAGAGCTTAAGGAAAAAGAGCCGATTAAAAGACAGATCAACAAACATAAGATACTACGTGGCAACCTGGATCACCCTTGTGTCAGGGAATGGGGTCTAGGCGATCTTCGCCTTCAGCGAACTCCTAATTACCTTGGACATTGACCATTACATCGTCAACCCTCTTATCAGAATTGGCAAGCATAGTCACCAAATGATGGTCAATATCCTTGGCCAAATACCGGTAGGCAGAGGATTTGGCTAAAGCATAGCAGTGCAGAATGGCCGGAATTCCGAGATTGATCCTAAGGCATCGATTCAACTCTATAACCCCCATAATGATTCGAAAGAAATTTACATTGGGTTGAGAAGGAATCGGACTCCAATAGCGAAGAACGGCCCTAAGCAATGGATGTAAGGGGAAACGAACTTCGCCCTCCGCAATGGACAGGAGGGAATACGATCGTATTCTGATCCTCTCTCTCCATATCTAGAGTGTTGTCCGTTACGAGAGACAAATGGACGTCATCGGGAATGGAAAAATGTCGCCGGAATCCGGAAATGCGACTCTCAGAAAGGAGGTCTTTCAAGTGTTTAGCCATTCCAACGGGGACCCAAGGATTCGCCGAAAGTAAAAACGATAAATAGAGAATAAGATTACAAAGAAAAAGGAAGAAGACTTACGAAGAGCGATGAGACGAAAAGTTGCGTAAAAATGTGAGTGAGGAGAGATGCGCTATTTGGCGGTCCAAACGTATCAGATGATCGACGAAATGTGCACCCAAAAGGACTGAAGTTTCAAATCGCAATAAATGCGAGAGACACATGAATGGCGCGGGAAAGTGCAATGATAAACGAAAAGGTGTGCACCTTCTGACATCCTCTGACGTCTTGGGGAACGCGAAGTCGCCTGATCTATGCTAAGCTTTTCGAATTCTAGACCGAACACGCCGATTAACTACCGTCAATAAGGAGTTCGGGGGGCAATTGTGGAAGCCGAATAAATGGCTAAATCGGAAGGGGCATATTTTAGTAGATTAACATTAACCGGCTGCATCCTACAGACATTAACTGGCTGCATCCTGCAAGACTAGGATGAGCCGAATACAATACGTAAGCCGATTAAGAAAGGATCTTTGAGGCCGAATAGAAGAATGGGTAATGATTGAAAAGTAGGCCCAGGCCCTGAGGTCTCAGAAGGAACAGATATAAATAAACAAGCAGCGTTCTTGGAATGGTATGTAAGAATCGCTTCACTAAACTTAATAAATAAGCTTTCTTGAGTATAAGAACTGACTTGCCCGTCGGAGTGCTAACCCCGGCACCCCCGACCGAAGTGTTTGTCTTTGCAGGTGACTAGCTGAGGATCAAGAGCGTCTCCCAGGATCTGAAGAGTATTTCCAAAACCACTTCCCCACAGTATAGTAAAATCTCAACTAAGCAATGTAACTTATAATGGTTATGTTAAATTAAAGTTGTGGATCAATGATCATATTAATGTATGAATTAATGTAAAGGAATATTAACCAATGATCATACTAATGTAAAGAAATATTAACCAGGGCCTTTCACCTAGTGGTTGTGTAGCACCACTTTGTGGTGTGAGGTTGCGGGTTCAAATTCTATAGAGAAGGGTTTCATACCCTTATTCTTACCCCTTTCCCCTACTAACAACTAACAAGCGAACTCCTATTGATATATACCACGTGACAAAATAATAACAATAATAATGTAAAGGAATATTGTAGAGCATGTCATAGAAACAAACAGGTAGTTCTCGTAAGAGAATATTTGTATATATATCATTATTGGTGGTGTTTCATGTGAAGTTGGGAGAATTGCTAGGCATTAAATTAGGCAGTGAGAAAAATGAGGAAGTAAACAAATCAAATATGAAAAAAGAAACATGGGGGAAGTGAACGTGGACTCTTTAGCAAATTTGTGAGAAGAATTAAGAGAATTAAGAAACAGAAGAATGGTTTGGGTCTATTACATGTGTAAAGAGATTTAGCAATATTCTGTGAGAGAGAGAGAGAGAGAGAGAGAGAGAGAGAGAGAGAGAGAGAAGACTAGATAAGGAAAATAAGAAGAAAAAAAATATTAGTAAAGAAAGTTTAATGGCATCTATCACAATGGTTTATACATGGGGTAGGGGTAGGGGTAGGGGTAGGGGTAGGGGGTAGGGGGGAGGGGACAGAGAGTTGAAATATGAATAGAAACAGAGAGATCAAGAAAAAAAATAGTAGCCCAAACGAAGATGCTTGTCCAAATAATCAAATAATAAGATTATGTTCCTTGGAGATGAAAAAATTAAGAATATCTATTGGTTTTCGATCTATAATTTCATAAGTGATCTTCTACCACTTCCGGTACCTTATAATTGAATACTCATGTTTAGCATTATTGATATGTAATGTTTGTTACTCTCATGTTTTATGAAATATGGATCAAGTACGAATGTAAACTGATTATGAGAATTGAAATTATTTTGTTATCCATCTATCTTTGTACTATCAAAATATTGATTTTATTGTCACTGAAATTTTATGTTTTGTTTTAGAAGCTTGGCTCAATCTGACTATAAATTCTTCCCACCGGCTAATGTGGCCTTAGTAGGAATGTTCAAATTATTGACCAGCTCGATCAAACTGGTCCAGGCCAAATTGACTACAATAGTCGGCTTCATCACAAAATTGGTCGAACAAAGCGGAAGCGGGACCGAGTACACGGACATATAGAAGTTTCTAACGTTGGGAGCTTTAATGGGAGCATGTATATATTTTACATATTAAATTATTAAATATATATCTATATTCTAAAAATTATTATTTTTCTACTTTACTTGTAATGTATTTGTTAAAATATGAATTTTTATTGGAGATTGATCTTAGCTACAAATTGTCTTTGTTTAAGTATAAATAAATATTATGTAAATAGAAAGCAATACAATAAGTTTGCGTTGTTTTTCTTTTATTTCTTTAAGATTTGTATGCTTGAGAGGATCTATCTTAGTTTGAAGCAAGTTCTTCCTCGATGGGAGTGAGTTTCTTACTTGGGAGGGCGGAATCACGTTTCTTAGTCAGAAACGTCACCAAATTAGGAGTTTCTGCTACTAAGGGTCGACTGCAGTTTTAAAGTGGCCAAAAAATTAATTGATTAGCCAACAATGGGTCCAAGAAAAATTGAACTGCTTAAAACCGAACCAACGGACTGTACACGTGGCTTCATTTTATTGGCCATTTCATATTTCACTTCATCCCATTATCACCTTATAGGGAACTTACATGAGGGTTTTTCCAATACAAAATCTAAAACAAATTTATTATGATTCTCTCTCTCTCTCTATCTCTCTCTCTCTCACCTATTCAATCTCCCTCTTCAACAAAACCCCATTTCCCTCTTCCATCTCCCTCTCCAATAAATTCTGATGGTGCCGATGTAGTCAATTTAAGGTGGATCGATGGTGGCAGAGCAATAGTGACAGGGATGGTGAGAGCAATGGAGTTGATCAATGGTGGCAGTGGCGCTAAACAACGGCAAGTCTCCCCTCAAAAATATTATTCAAATTCTTTTCATGTTTGAATTTAATTTTTTTTCCTCTTTTTTCCATAACTGGGAACCACGCGAGGTTCTTTCAGGCCCACCCCAAGATCGTAAACACGGATCAAGTGACACATCCTAATTGCATGTTCATGGCAAAAGAGCAGGGACGGACAAGAGTCTAACATGAGTTGGGCACGTGGGGAGCAAACCCACTGTCAACTAGGCTACCCCCTCAGGGGTTTCTTTCGTGTTTGAATTTGCTTACTGATTTGTTTCATTCAGCATCTTCGAATCACATTTTTATTTCATATCAGTAGATACTGGGTGTGATCAATTTTCTAAACCCTAGGCTGTGACAAGTACTTGAGTTTATGCAAATCGAATCTTTTGAACATACATGCATATTCATGTATGAAATTATATAAAAAAATATTAGGTATTTGATGATCCAACTAGATTTTCTAATAACTAACTGAATTTTCATTTTCTTTTCAACCAGATTGAAACAAAGTGGGAAAGTAAAGAGAAAATTTGAGGGAAGGAGAAGAAGTACCTGATCTACAGTGCTCTGCTGAAGAGAGCTCCAAATTTGGAATAGACACCACTTGACATGGAGACCTTCTTCTTCGCTCTTCAGTTGCAGCTGCGGTGGAAAATTAGCGAATTTATAGGGTTTTACAGCTTCCAGCCCTAGGTTGTGTCAGGTTGATAGCCCTGGGTTGTCTTTGGGACGAAATAAATGAAAAGAAAAAAGAAATGTAATTTTATTTTTTATTTGATTATAATAAAAAATATAAGAGAAAATAGAGTGATACCTTTTAGGCTTATTTATGCTCTTTTTTTTTTAAATTTTTTAACTCAACTAACATAATTTGAAATTTAAATTCAATCAATTCTTTTTCCTTTTGCTTTTTATTTTCCTTTTTATTTTTATTTCTATTTCTCTCATCAAATCCTTCGTCTAAGCACATCCTTACTTGATTTCTATCATGTTCAAAAAAAAAAAAAAAAATACATTAAACTTTTGATTTTTTTTTTTTTTTTGGTACTTTAAAAAAGTTTTTACAGATTTCTGTGTAATTTTTAAAATTTTTAGATGCATCTACTCTATGATTATAGGTTAAAACATTTTTTAAAAAAAAAAAACCACTAAAACAGAAAAATACAAAAAAAAAAAAAAAAAAAAAAAAAAAAACTCAAGATTTATATTTAAAATTTCAAAGCCAAACAGAATGAAAAATTGTTGCATAATGAAAAATACTATCATTCCATAATTTGTATACAAAGTGATGTTTTAGTGGCAATTTTGACGTTAAAAAGCTTAGGCATTTAGCTTAAAGTCTCATTTTACAAATTTGTGTTCTATTAAAGCCTCGTTTGTTAACTATATATTTTAGTTAAAAAGTAAAAAATTATTATAAGTTATCATATCATTATCTTTATTTTTTTATACATTTTTTTATAAAAATTTAAAAATTACTAAAATAACATATTCTCAAACGAGACCTAAGTTATAAATAAGTTTTTTTAATCTCACAAGTATCCATATTCTCAAACACCTCGATATAATTTAAAGCCTGGTTGAGATAGGTTGATGATTTGAATTTTTACGTAAGAAAAAAGAAAAAGAAAAACACAATGACATATTTATTATTTAAAAAAATTATGAGGATATTTTTGTTTAAAGAATTATTAAGTTTATTTTTTATTTAAGAAGATTTATTTTATTTACACATTCTCAACAATAGTGTGTAAAGTGCACATTTGGATACTTTGTACAAAAAATGTGATAGTTTTAATTATCAAATCACTTAATATTAAATTGTTGTTTCTATAAGGTTCCGGTGTCCTACATTGGGAATGGAGGGGGAGTTCTTGGACTATAAAAGTAAAAATCTTAACTCTTATATAGCATCAAGGACTTTCTTAGGTGGTGAAATCTCTAACAAAACTCCCCAGTTAAGCGTGCTTAGGCTGGAGTAGTTCTAAGATGGGTGACTCACTGGGAAGAACAAATCCGTGCGGGCGTGGTCCAAAGTAGACAATATCGATGACGTGTGAAAGGTTAGGGTGTTACAATCAACACCTTCTGCATTGGTGTCAAGCAGAGGATCGGTCGCATGTTGTAGCTTGCCTTTTTCGCGCCCCCTTTCGAAAGCTCGAAATGAAGCCTTACAGTTTGGACTCTTGCGGTTCTGAATCTAATCTCACAAGTGTAATGTGAAACTAATAATCACCAAAGAGTCCAAATCCAACAAATCGTTTTAGAAAATTGATTTTAAATGAAAAAGTGTCAAAATTGGACTGCTTTGCCAGATACAGAGTCGCCACCTAAATATTTTATTTTGAAAAAATTTAGGGAACCCGTGACTCGTGCCAAAGGCCACGTGTCCGTCATCACCAAAGTTGCCTCGGCTCGGAAACTTAGGTACGAGAGGGGAAGGTCATGAATTGAGCACCCCCGCTCGCCCGATCAAAGATCAGTCTCTACTAATCGTGATATGATTTTTTATAAAAATTATATGCTCTTGTTGATTATTAAACTAGCTTTACTATGTGATACGCACAAGCAAGTATAGACCAGTTTGCTCAATTTAGAACAATTCAACTTATGTTTGTTTGTGAAAATTGTTTGAATTTACCACCTCAAGTGGGATTAAAAGTTTGCGGATTTGCAATCAAACATAGTGGGCTTAAACATGATTTGCCATTCAATAAAGTGGACTTAAAACTTACATTTGTCGAATCGTTCCAATTCAAACAACAAGCCTTCATCTACAGACATTCAAGAAGTTTAGCATTTAAGCACATAGCCTCGTGGCAAGTATGCTAGACATGACAACATTCACAATCATGCAAATATGCTAAAGTGTTAAAAACTCACCTAGTACTCAAAGCTAAGAAGATATGAGTTAGAAAAATATGCATGATTCCTAACTATACAAGATGCCTAATGCAACGCATGTAACGTGCAATTAATAAGCTCGGCTACTAATATGGCATATGAGGCAACTTAAATAATATGCGGTTAAACACATATTCAAAGAAGTATTGAAATGACAATGTAGTTTGAATGATGCGCCGAGCCTCAGTGCACGCAAGATAAGATGAATGTATGCAAGCATAATGTATGCTAATTTGAAACATAATGCTCTTAAACTAACCATCGAAAGTCGTTAAGTAAAAGGGAGAAAGACGTGGGGTTGGAAGATATACATGGACGCATACATATACACTTATTACAACATTATGCCCTCACGAAGAAGGATCCGAATGAAACTAGCTAAGCTATACTATTTAACTAATTATTACAACACTTGAAATGAATCAACTATCTAAGTTAATTAAATATTACAAAGTAAACTAATTAGCTAAACACTTAACTAATTAATTACAAAGCAACTAAACTAATTAATTACAACATAAATTAATTAACTAATCTTATTAAATAGTTACAACATTTGTAAGAATTAGCTACAACTAATCAACCAAGCAAATTAAGTAAATGGTCTCGGGGAACGAGGGATGCATGCAAGCTCAGTTTCCACCTGAAGAACATTCGCTATCTGTCCTTGAAAGCCTCTGTTTGTGCAATCTTTGCACTATTTCCTTCTCTAGATCAACTCTGCCATGCCTCACAAGCACATTGCCCAAAATTCACTGGTGGCCGACAGGCCAAAAGTGGTGGTCGGCCGGCCACCACTGAGGGGTTGCCTTGCAACACTGATGGCTTGCCGGCCAGTAATAGTGATGCACAATTCCATGCTACAACAAAGAGCAAATAGGGCAAAGAGAAGGTATTCTCATAGGTTGTATGCACTGTGTACCTCTCATTATTATCAAAACAAGCTCAAAGGAGTGATGCATTTAGCCCTTAAACCATCAATCAAGCAATTTCCATGTATGATGGCTAAGGGACTAATTTGTACAAGTTCAATGAATGTAAAAACAAGACTCAAATGCCACCACCCTATCATGCATGATCAAGGGCAACAGAGACCTAGGAAAGTGGCACATTTTATCACTTTTGAGTATGAAATGTCCCATTTTTCTTATGTTCAAATTAACGTCCGATTTGAATAGATGCAATGCAATACAAAGAAATGCTTATCTTACCACTTTTGTTTGCCAATTTTGTTTACCCATTTTAGTTACCAAATCATTCTTTAGTCAATTTGTCTATTGGTGAGTGTCCTCTAAGATAAAAGAAGTGTCAACCAAGGGATAATGTAAGCAAGAGAGAGATTATGACGTTGATAATGAACCCTCAAAGAGGATTAAACCATTAAGCATGACCTCAATCTCAAGCTTAAAGAGTCCCAAGTTTGAAACAACCCTCAAAAGCAAATGAAAGAGTGAAGCAAAGAGGGAGGTTGTAGAGTTTATAGAGCTAAAATAGAGTAAAAACAACACCAAAAAATGCTATCAACTCAAACAAGAGGTGTCTAAAACCCTTAAAACACCAACTTTTGAGGACTATTATACTACAACCATGCAAAGTAAGACTCAAATGAACTAACCAGCCCAAAACAGAGCTGAAGAAGGCTATTTCAAAGGCTAAAACATGCTGGACTTGAACTAAGTTAAGCTAGAAAAACATGCTAACACATGGAGCTAACTAGGCACGCAAAAAAGACACAAGGAGGGGAGGCTAACCCCTCCAAATTTGGACTTCAAAATGAGTTTTTTGCCATTGAAAAACCTCAGAAATTCAGTGGTTAAAAGGTCCAAAAAAGTTGGTTTGAAGGTGGTGAACAAAGGTACAAAAGCTTTACAAACAAAGAAGTTAGAAGGGTGAACTACCCCCTAACTGAAAATGACCTTAAACCACCACCTTTAGGCCACAAAAACAGAGTTTTTTACAGTTCAAAATCAGCCCCAAAACAGCCCCAAAACAATAGAAGAAGATGGCAAAGCAAGTATGTAAAACAGGCTAACAAAGCAAGTGTTTTACCTCTTGAAGCCAAGGCACAAATTAGGCAACAAAGCAGGCCACAACCTCCTTCTAGAGCTCAAAGAGGGTCTCAAGTAACCTCAGCCCAAAGAGAAGCAACTTTGGTTAAGGGATGTATGCAAAAGTATAGGATTTGTGAGCAAATGTATACAAAATTGCAAGAGAGAGAGAGAGAGAGAAATCTAGAGAGAGAAAATTTTGCTCCAAAATTTCTAACCTCTCAAAATGGGGGAGAAGGTCCCATATTTATAGAAAAATAAGCCTTCAGCTGAGTTATATCGGTCCATACATGTGTATGGTGATCAAGCCCATTGTGCCAATAGTTGGAACAACTTTCAAGAAAATATCTGCAAAAAGGCATCAATGGCCGGCAGGCCACTAATGTGGCCGGCCGGCCACTAGTGATGGCCGGCAGGATTAATTGGTGGCCGACAGCCACCAAGGGTTGCAGGCTTGAAGATTTTTGTCCAAAACAGGGCACAAAATGGATAGGGTTTGAAGGCTCAAAGACAGGCATTCCTGTGGCTCGCCTTTTTCGCGCCCCCTTTCGGAAGGTTTGAAAGAAAGGCCTCACAGTTCGGATTCCTATGGTTCTGAATCTAATTTCACAAGTGCAATGTAAAATTGATAAACACCAAAGAGTCCAAATCCGACAAATCTTTTTGGAAAATCAATTTAAAATCAAATAATGCCAAAATTGGATTGCTTTGCCAAATACAGAGTCTCCGCCTAAATATTTTTTGTTTTGGGAAAATTTAAGAAACCCTGACTCGTGCCGAATGCCACGTGTCCATCATCACCAAAGTTACCTCAGCTCGGGAACTTAGGTATGAGAGGGGAAGGTCATGAATTGAGCACCCCACTCACCCGATCAAAGATTGGCCTCTACTAATCATGATATGATTTTTTATAAACATTATGTGCTCTTGTTCCGGTTATTTAAACTAGTTTTACTATGCGATGCGCATAAGCAAGTATAGACTAGTTTGCAAGACTTTGAACAATTCAACTCATATTTATTTGTGAAAATGGTTTGAATTTGCCACCTCAAGTGGGCTTAAAGTTTGCGGATTTGCCACCAAACATAGTGGGCTTAAAACATGATTTGTCACTCAACAAAGTGGGCTTAAAACGCACATTTATTAAATCGTTCCAATTCAAACAATAAGCCTTCATCCATAGGCATTCATGCAGTTTAACATTTAAGCACATAGCCTCATGGTAAGCATGCTACACATGGCAACATTCACACTTATGCAAGTATGCTAAAGCATAAAAACTCATCTAATACTCCAAGTTAGGAAAATATGAGTTAGCAAATAATGCATGATTCCTAATTATACAAGATGCCTAATGCAACACATGCAACATGTAATTAATAGGCTCGGCTACTAATATGACATATGAATCGATTTGAACAACATGTGATTAAACACGTATTCAAAGAAGTATTGAAATGACGATGTAGTTTAAATGATGCGTCGAGCCTCAGTGCATGCAAGACAAGACGAATGGATGCAAGCATGTGATATGCTAATTAAAACATGCCCCTAATCTAACCATTAAAAGCGAATTAAATAAAAGGGAGAAACACGTGGGGTTAGAAAACATACACACACGCATGCACACTTATTACAACATTATGCCCTCGCGAAGGAGGGTCCGAATGATTAAAAGCTAACTAGCTACGCTAATTAAGCTAACTAATTATTACAAACTGAATTAATTAACTATTCTAGTTAACTAATTACAAAACGAAATCGAATAACTAATTAATCTAACTAATTATTTACAATACTTAATTAGCTACAACTAATTAATTACAACATGTACTTGATCTAATGCTAATTAAAATAATTTTTTTAACCCTAAAAAATGGGGGAGGAACCCCCCTATATATAGAAAAACAAGCCTTTAGCTTAGAAACATCCTACTATACAGGTGTAGGGAGATGCAGCTAATTATGCTAACAGCTGGCACAACTGTCAACAAATATCTCGAAAAAGAGACTGGTGGCTGTCGGCCAAGCCACACCAATGGCCAACAACCAAGGGCCACGGCCGACAACCTCTAGTGGTGGCCGATAGGTCACCACAAGTTCCAGGTACCAAGTTTTGATCCAAAACAAGGTACAGAAGGCTCAAAGATAGGGCGTTCTGCCAAGGACTTTGGGCACTCAAAATGAACACACGTAACCATAATCATCAAATGCACAAGTGATAACGTCCAAGTCTTAAGGATGGTCAAAAATGGGGTGTCTACAGTTGCCCCTCTTTGACAGAACTCGGAAGTTATGAAATGACGGGAGTGAATGTCAAAGCCTAGAGACGATCTATTTTGAAAGGGTCGAAGACTTGGACAAACAAACAAGCAAGACAAAAATGGTTGCGCCTACAGGCTGCCTACGTATCCCTTTACAAGGAATCAAACCAGTGTAGTTCTAAGGCAACATGCAAATGATATGCATGATGCAGGAACATAACTTATGATAATGCAATGAGGTTGTAATGAAACATTTAAATGCAAATGCTATGCAATGAAAATGCCACATTCAAACAAACCGAAACAAGGTATAACAACCTCAAACACAAAAGTAAGTAAACACGTCACACGTGGGAATTACGAATCAAACCATATTTCATGCAGAAAGAATGTAAGAAAATTATGCAAACTTAACTACGCGACGCATAGGAAAAGCGAAGAGCGACCGTCGGGTGCACTCGAGGTCTCGACCGAGATCCTAATGTGTTGCACACATGAAAAGAAAAAGGGTGGTGTGAACACTGGGATGCACCCGAATGTGTTTAACCAAAACAAACAATCCTAACGCATCTCATGCGCGAGGGGAAAAGGTGGTGTAAACACCGAGACGCACTCGAATGTTTTTTAACCAAAAGGAGTGGTGTAAACACCGAGATGCACCCAAATGTTTTTAACCAAAAGGAGTGGTGTGAACACCAGGACACACCCGAATGCTCTTAACCAAAACAAACAATCCCAACGCATCTTACGCGAGAGAGGAAAAGGTGGTGTAAACACCGGGATGCACCCGAATGTTTTTAACCAAAAGGAGTTGTGTAAACACCGGGACGCACCCGAATGTTTTTAACCAAAATGAGTGGTGTAAATACCGGAACGCACCCGAATGTTTTTAACCGAAAGGAGGTGTAAACATCGGGATGCACCCGAATGCCTTTAACCAAAAGGAACAATCCTAACGCGTCTCACGTACGAGGGGAAAAATTGGTGTAAACACCGGGACACACCTAAATGTTTTTAACCAAAAGGAGTGGTGTAAACACCGGGACGCACCCAAATGTTTTTAACCAAAAGGAGTAATCCTAACACGTCTCACGCGCGAGGAGAATGAGTAAAAGGATGTGATTCGAAGGACATGAATGACTTCACCCGGAACCCCTCTGAACGGACTGTATATACAATATCGTTTGATCATACGGGCTCATTGAATGAACCATATATACAATATCGTATGCAAGAAGAAAACTCAACAAGTACAAAATATTAAGGGTGCATGTTCTATGCACAATTAAAATAATGGTAAGGCATGTTCTATGCAAAGTATTGAATGCATGTTCTGTGCTAAGTACAAAATGCATGCTCCATGCGCGATTAACAACATGTTCTATGCTAAATAACAAAATGCATGTTCTATGCAAAATTGAAAGTATTTTCTATGCAAAGTACAAAAATGCGTGCTACATGCGCAATTAACAACATGTTTCATGCTAAATAACAAAATGCATGTTCTATGCGCGATTAACAGCATGTTCTATGCTAAATAACAACATGCATGTTCTATGTGCGATTGAAATACATATTCTATGAACAGCATATGTAAAATGCACGTTCTACATACGTAATTAAGGAATGCATAGTCTACGTAAAAATGAAAGTGTATTTGAATGAAACAAGTTCAATAGCAACCTTCCGATTCACCTCTCGGAAGAGTTACGACATGCAAAAAGGATACACCTCGTTTAGCAAGTGACGAACAACGATCACCTAAAGCACAATTTCTAGCTTCCACAGAGAGAATTCGAATTCAACAGTGATCTTCCCTTACACCTCTCGGGAAACAGGGACAACCACAACATCAAGACACAAAATTGGAGCGCTGGGCACTGTCGGCCACCCTTTAAGATTGTTGGCCACCAATGGGGCCTGTCGGCCACCAGTGATGGCTGGTCGGCCACCGATGGCAGATCGAGGCCAAGATGGTCTTTTCACCTTAGGTTTTTAAATATACTCACCTATACTTCATTTCCTCACTCCTCCAAAGCCTTAAATCCTCACTCACTTTCTTTAGACTTTTCTTCTCTCTAGATCCGAGCTTTATACGCATTTTCCAACACCCCACACACATTTTCTTCGCTAAACCCTCTTAGTGTACTCTGTTTTGAACCGATTGAAATTTGATTTCGGTGCTTTCCCTTGGATTTTCACCACTTGAGGTTTGTTCCCCTCGAGTTTCTTTCGAGTTTGATGCCTTTTCCTGGGCTTTGACTTTTTCTTTCATTTTCTCTCCCCTAGGGTTTGACTTTTTCAAAGTTTACCTTATTTTCTCCATTTTCTTCACTATTCATCGACTCTTCACCCATATTCCAGATGACAGACGACATACCGCATGATGGAACTCCTTTAGAGGTGGAGTTCGAGGAGGAGTTTGATTCTAAGGCGGAGCTGGAGCCATTACCACTAGGAGTGAGGCCTTTTGATCCGGCGATGTATCATCCTCGGATGTATATTCTGCCTGCTGGAGGCATTAGGCACTTCACTAATTTTGCTACTGACGCGCCAGCAGATCTCCTACTGGGAGAGCCAGATTCCCATCTTTCAGCCGTTGCCGTTGAGGTACAAATTCTATTCACTTGCACATCTGATGTTCTTTACTTGCATTTATTGCACTGTCTCTCATCTGACTGTACTTTCATCACTGCCACCGTATATGTTCTTGCATTTCCTTTTCATCTAATTATATTTACACTGGTTCACCTGTCCTCTGCCACAGGGTGACTCTTGTGCATACAGGGCTATGGGGCCACGGCGGCTAAAGATTGGTATGACGAGTTCCCTAAAGGAGTACAAGACATTGTTGACGAGGCTAGCTTCGGCTTATTTTGCTCTGGATTGACACAAGTTATAGCGAGCTGTCCACTTCTTGGAGTGCTAGTGGAGAGATGGTGGGACACTACCAACTCTCTCTATCTTTCCACTGCCGGAGAGATGACGATGACTCCTTACGACTTCACCATGATCACAGGCCTAGACATAGGGCTGATCCAATTCCTCTCGATCCTGATATGGGGGAGTGAGAGGTCGTCTGGAGATTGAGCTCTTGGCGCTACCACATTTGTTTTGACGACTATGGTCAGATATAGTTGGTTCGATGAACAGTTCTGAGGAACTGAGCCAGAGACAGTGAAGGAGACAAAACAGTATGTTCGGGGTTTTCTGATATTCCTCCTCGACACCGCCCTGTTTGCGAATAGGGAGAACACCAAGGGGTTATACTTGCTGAGTGCACTAGTGGTTCTTCTGCGAGTGAGTTTCTATGATTGGGACGGGCTGGCCCTGCCACTCTATACGGCTATATGAGCGCGACCTCCCACGGGAGTGGATACTTGATCGGAGGCTACTGGCGAGCCTGGAAGGTACACATCTCAGTTTCCTCTTTACACTTTACATTTTCTGTTCAGCATTTCTTGTTTTACATCTGTTCGACACATGTACTTTATGCTTTGCATTTTCTATACCTGTTCATGCACTGTGTGCTTTCTGCTTTGCATTTTCTATATTTGTTCAAATTGTATTGATCACATATCACTGCACTTTCTCCACAGCTATGGGTGTATGCATACTTCCCGACGCTTGCCCTAGAGCCTGCAGTGGAGGTTCCATTAACGGTCCTCTATTTGCGAGTGTACAATGGTCAGCTTTGTCGCAAGACTCGCGAGCCCTTCACTTTCTTCAGACATTACTTTGACACCGTAGCTGCCCATCAGGTAACTTAAAACACGATCATTATTTTTGCTTTACATCTGTTCTGATTCACATATTAGCAACTAATGACGGCTAATAATCTATTCATCTTCTATTTGCAGATCACGTGGCAGCCATGAGCCACGATACCGACGGGGGTTCGAGGCCGGTACACTGTGGCCTTGGGCATTTCGCGCTATCGTATTTTACTTGAGGGTCCTGTTTACCTAGCCTAGTACCTAGACGATAGAGTTGTGCGTCAGTCTCTAGGTCTGCCTGCTCCGTTCATACTGATGACTCCGCCAGAGTCCATGAGGTCAGTAGACAGCCTATCTATTGACGGGGTTATCCAGTTCATGGTAGGCTTGGAGGTAGAATACTTTCGAGTCAAGGGCGATTATACGGTCTTCGTTTAGACACACCTTATGTCACCTCTGAACGGTGTTCGTAGAGGTGAGGTGGTGAGAGCTCTTGCTACAAGGGCAAGGCCTAGAGCGACTAAGGCAGCCAGGGCCTGTGGGAGAGGGGCATAGGGGTTTCTTAGGCGAGGCAGAGGACCGGTTGGCCAGAGCTGCCTACTACTCTCACCTGTTAGCGGTACACTAGGGAGGCATATCAGATTCTGATTAAGCTTGCCGCAGTGGGGCATAGATATGTCAGAGCTCATGATGCACCCCCGTTATGTACCACATTTTTAGTTTTCTCATCTCTTTATGATATTTGTTCTTTCTGGACATTGATCATTCCCAATGCATTTGCAGGCACCCCCAGGATACACCGAGGATTTGTTGAAGCTATTAGCCTCATTCGAGGGCATGATATTGAGGAGGGAGGCATTGCTCGGCTTCCATGACATTCAAGTCATTTCTTCTGTTTTCTTACATTCCAGTCACCAAATTTCTGCTGACACGCTGAAACTGAAATGAGAACTTCCCCACGTTGCACTGATACACTACACCTCCATATAGTATTCATACATTGTATCTGACTTCTGCGCACGCTCATTCTGCACATCATACTTGCATCTGATATGCATACTGTGGCTGACATATGACAACTGCCTTTTATGGTTCCACCCATACTGATAGCATTGGTGGCAGTTGCAGCACTAGTGGTGCCTCCTCTGGCGGCAGGGAGGAGAAAGAGACAGGCTCCGGTACACAACCGAGGTAGAGCCAGGGGGCGCTCGAGATGAGAGTGGCCCTTCAGAGCCCATTCTGAGCAATGATGAAGCTGAGACTAGCGAGGCCGAGGAGGCAGTGAGTCAGCATGTTGAGTCATCTGAGAGTAGAGACGATGACGCTGGCTTGAGTTTTGAGAGTAGGAGTGCTGATGTTGAGGAGGCTTCGAGGCGGAGAGCAGAGACAGCTCCAGTTCAGACTCTGATTTTGGTTCAGATAGTGGCGTCGATGGAGATAGTACCGCAGAGTCCTCTCCTCCGATAGAGACACTACTCAAATGCAACTCGACAAACTTGCTAAAGTTAAAAGGGCTCAAAACAAGACCTTACAAGACATAAAGAACAAAACAAAACGCATGTCTTCAGCATTCTCAGCACACAGGTGAACAAGAGGACAGACAAAACAGCCGTCGGCCATGAATAGAGGATGTCGGCCACCAGTGGTGGCTGGTCGGCTACCAAAGTGGCCTGTCGGCCATCACCAGTGGCCGGTCGGCCATCAATGTGAGGAACCTCCAGAATGTTGACACTCGGCTTCCACTCACTGCCTTATCTTCTACAAAAGGTTTGGACCTCGTATTTTCTTAATTTCAGCTGCAAATTCTTCACAAATGGAGCCATTCTTTGCTGAAAAATTCTCAAATTGGATTGCAACTTTAGATGGCTTGAAAAAGCTGAATTTTTGGGGTTTTGGCATAAATGCACTATTCCCGCTGAGTCGTTCTCTGCTTTGTTTTCCGTTCCTACATGCCGCAACTAGATATTGGAACCCAATTACGCACGTCTTTGACTTTGGGGGACAAGAGATATGCCCAACAATCGAAGAATTTCAAGTGCTAATGAAGTCCCAGCGTGATGAAGAAATCTTGCTTGAATCCCGTTTTGGTTACATCCAAGCTTTGGGAAGGATGTGTGGACTTACTCTATACGAGGCCCGATCCTTTGTTCACAACGGAGAGCTAGACATCCCTAGTCTAATTCATCGATTTTCTAAAGCCGGCAATCGAGGCGACCTTCTTTGGCGGGGTTTTCGACAACACGCCATTTGTTTGTGCATGTTAGCTCATTTCCTTCTTGGCTCCAATTTCAGAGGGTCTAGCATTCGACTAATTGAAGTGGCCTAAGACTTGAAAGATGGCAAGAGTTGCATTGGCTTAGCGTTGGCCGAGACTTTGAGGGGCTTAGACGCCTTTCATTGGTGAGAGACAAGCAAATTCGTGGGAAGTCCACTACTTCTTTAGGTAATGTTTCCTACCCTTTCCAATGTGTGTTTCTCACATCTCTCGGTACTCATGCTCTATCTTTCTCTCAAAGCCCTTTTCTCACTTTTTTTCTCTCAACATACACTTCTCTATTCTTTAATCTCTCTTTTCTTTCATCCATTCCCAAATATGGCTTATAGACAAGCTGAAGGTAATGGACTCTGCCCTCAATACTCAATGAACATACTTTTTTTTGCCAACAAATTGGTTGATTTCTGAATGAAGGGTGGTGGTGCCATTGGATGTGCAATGTGTCTGCACGACATTGTTTGGCGTTGCCTTGTTTGATTTGCCGAGATGAGCTACAACATGGCTCAAAGAATGGCATTCAACCGATTGGCTCAAACACTATGTATTCTACTTTCCATTCCTGCTCAGCGCCGCTTGACATGACCAGACTTGCCCAAAAGAGGGAGTAGAGTACCTAGCTTCATTTCCAATCTGAGGTTCACAATTGGCTAGATATCCCACTGCATGGAGGATGAGAGAACTTCTGGCTCCTATCCCTAGTTTCAACTACGCACTTTCTGGCGAGTGCCTGACCTGCTTGAAGATGAGGCGCAATCCGGGCCCACTTTAGCACCAGAAGCTTCTATAAACATAGGGAGGAGAAGCAGGAACACCTTTATTTGCTTTGATCTTACTTTTCAAGTTTTCTTTTTGAATGTAATAAAAGTAACTTTGATTCACATCAAGAGTTGGAGCACTTTGTATTGAAATCAATGAAATTGAAGTTATGAGTACTGGAAATTTTCCTTTTGATCCAAAAATGGTCTAAGCTGTAAAAGGTAAATTTGAACAAAATCAACTTTTATCAAAACTTTTCAAAATCATTTTTAATAAGGATTACAACTTGACACACATGGAATTTATCCTCGAGATGTACAACCCCGAATCCAAAGATAACAAATTGCCCATTGTTTGAATAGCACTGTTTAGCACAGTAACCAGTTCTCAAGGACGATCACAACCGAACATTAGATAAAGAATGGACAAAGATGACCTGATCAAGCAGATGAACAGGACAGTTAAGTTGGAGGTGTTTACGGCCGAACTTCAGGATGAAGTTGCCTACATATTCTGAAGATGGGAATCAGGCCTTATGTAGTTCGGTTCAGGTTCACTCAAGTATTAACGCTCTTCTTTTACGCTCCAACTTTTGCCAAGGCCACCATTTAGGGTTTTCAACCTTGCGAGCTTAGTTTTTCTTTATTTCCAATTTTTTGTGCTCTAACTTTTGCCTAGGTCGCCCTTCTGGGTTTTCGGCCTAGCAAGCCTCTCACGGGTAATATTTTTTCAACTTGTCCATGTTGATCGGTTGGAAAAATTCTAGGTCATCCAGCTCCATAAGAATAACAGCTCCACTCGACCAGATAGTTTTGATAACGTAAAGACCAGTCCAATTAGGTTTGAACTTGCCCCTAGGGTCATGGATGGGAACTCGGTTGTCTTTCAGCAACAAATCCCCTTCTTTGAGATTCTGGGACTTAACCTTCTTGTTAAAAGCCTTGGCAATCCTAGGTTGATAACCCTGAACATGGTATAGTGCTTTCGGCCTTCTCTCATCGAACAATATCAGTTCTTTGAACCTGTTTGTTGCCAATTCGTCTCTGCTATCTGACACTCAACCATAACCCGCAGCGACGAAACTTCTATTTCGATTGGCAGAACAGCTTCCATCCCATAAACCAGAGAGTATGGAGTTGCCCCAGTAGACATCCGAATCGAAGTCCTATAACCCCAGAGTGCAAATGGCAACTTGTCTGGCCAGCCTTGTAAGTCTCAACCATTTTCTGCAAAATATGCTTGATGTTCTTGTTGGCAGCCTCAATAGCTCCGTTGGTTTGTGGCCGATATGCGGATGACTTATGAAAAGCCACGTAGTATTTCTCTAACAAGTCGATTACTTCTTTTTTAAAATGGGAGTCATTATCTGAAATGATCTCGTTTGGGACTCCATAACAGCAAATGATATTGTTTCGAATGAACTTAGCCACATGCGCTGCTTTCAACACTGCATAAGACTGACCTTCCACCCATTTTGTGAAGTAATCAATTGCCACCAAAGCGTTTCAATTTTTACAAATCAGTCTATATTTGTGTGCAACACATAGTAAATGTAAGTCTAATAATCAAAATAAGAGCATATAATGTAAATAAGAATCACATCATGATTAGTAGAGGCCGATCTTTGATCAGGCGAGTGGGGTGCTCAATCTATGACTTTTCCCTCTCGTACCTAAGTTCCCGAGCTGAGACAATCTTGGTGATGACAGACACGTAGTATTTGGCATGAGTCAAGGGTTTTCTAAATTTTCCAAAAATATTTAGGTGGCAACTCTGTATCTGGCAAAGTAGTCTATTTTTGGCATTTTGATTCAAAATCGATTTTTCAAAAGATTTACTGGATTTGGACTTTTTTGTGTTTATCTATTTCACATTGCACTTGTGAGATTAGATTCAAAACCACAGGAGTCCGAACTATAGGGCTATCATATCCGAAAAGAGCACGAAAAGATAAGCTACACCTGCCTAGGGGTGCCAGTCAACTTGTGAACAGAATGTGTAAGCGAAGTGTTAGATATCATGGATTGAGTAGTATGGAAAGAGCAGTGTGGAAACAATGGAAGCAGTGAAATGTAAAGGCTAGTATTTTGTTACCTGATCTACGATGATGGAGTCAAAGAAGCAGCGGAAGTAGGGGAAATCTCAATTTACGTGGCGAGGCTGCTCAAATCGTGAGTTGTTGTGCTGGGAGCGAGGTACTGACAACTTAAACGGCCTCATTAGGACCGGAGCCAGAGAGGTGAAATACATGTAAACCCATAGCTGCAAGCAGAGAAAGATGAATGAGGTAACTGAGCAGAGATAAATAGAAATGCAAAGCAAAAATGAACAGAAAATGCAAAGCAAAGTCGAAAAAAATGTCAAGCTAAACAAAAAAGTAAGTGTGGGGTGTACCTCCCAAACTCTCTAATAGTCGCCAAGTGAATACGCTTTGCGGCAGGACACGGAGCTCATGTAGCAGTACAGGATGGCTAGGCTGGCACCACCCCAATCATACTCCGCCATCTGCGATAAGTGCACAAGCGCACCCAAGAGGTATAGCCCTACAGTATTTTCCCTGTTTGCGAACATGGTAGTACTGAGGAGATACATGAGAAACACACAGGCATACTGAGCAACCTCCTCTAGGGTAACTGGCTGAAGGTCGGTGAAGTGATCTAGGAGCCAACTGTATCTCGCCATCCCATGGCTGGTAGTGTTTGGAATCGCCTTGAGAAGCTAACGCCATGCAGCACTCTATTGCGCCATATCAGGATCAAAAGGGATCGGGCCGCCAACCCTTACCTGCAGGACAGTAAGCATCGAGAAATCGTACTGGTTCAGAGTCAGCTCCTCAATTGATGAGAAGTGGAATGAGTCCCTGGTGTTCCACCATCTCTTTACCAAGGCCTCGTAGAGCAATGGTTCAACCCTCATCTGTATGAGCCCTAAACAAAAAGGCCTGAAGCCGACAGCATTAACCAGTGTGCAGACCTCCATTGGAAGCCTCTCATACCAATGTTAAGGGCCGGATATGGATCCATAACTGCCAATCCTCCTGGCTATCACCTACAAGTTTGGCATGTTATCAATATGTGCCTTATATTAAAGGAATTTGTTTACAAAATTCAAATTGTGCACAAAAACAAGCAACGAAGGAAAGATTGCTTACCATAGAGGCACCAGCGGACAAGTGCTCTGTGGGATCTCACAGTAGAATGTCCTCATCAACCCCGGGGATAAGGCACTCGAATCTCAATATGCCGCCAGGGGTCGGAGCGTGAGTGCGGAGCTGGTAGGTGGCCGCATCAAATGGTCAGTCGGCAAGAGAAGGCAACTTAGGAATGTTCTTGGCCTCAATATCCGCACCTAGGACGGTGCCAATACCCACAGTTGGGTCAGGAATGGAAACCTCATCACTAGCCATAGCGAGAAAATGGAAAATGAAGAAAATGTGAGCAAGCGAGTGAGTTAGAGTGAAAAACCAAAAAAAAAAAAAAAACCCAAAAGGTTAAACCCTAGGAGAGAGACAAAACAAAGAAAGAGTGAAAACTCAAAGGGGGATACGGAAAAATGTGGGTAGATGTGTGAAAACCTAAAAACAAGAGAAATCCCAAATTTCAACCAAATCAAATTTTATTCAGTTCAAAACGTAGAGAAGTGAGTGGGTTTTATGAAAAAATTCGAAAGGGTTTGAGGGTTTCAGCGAAAATAGGGAAAATCTAGAGAGAAAAGAGTTGTAGAGAGAGAGAGGGAGTGATTTCGAGTGAGGGTGTGTGTGAAATGAGGGTTGGATTTGTTTTAAACCAACCGCGGGTTGTGTATTTACCGATCTGTCCCGCTGCCGCTGTCGCGACCCGGCCGGGTCTATCGGAGCCCGATCGTGCTTTATTTGGGCCTAGCTGACTCCAAGTGTATTATAGTTTCCTTATTTTGATTATTTCAATGCTGGGTAGACTTACTGAGACCATGGAAAATGAAAAAGAAGGAAAAGAGAGGAAAGAAAGAAAACAAAAAGTGAAGGAAAAGAATGGAAAGAGGAAAAGGAAAAAATAGAGCAAAAAAAAAAAAAAAAAGAAATAGAAAATAGAGAAAATAAGAAAAGGGGTTTGTTTTGGGGTTCTTGTTTTGTTTTGTTGTACTTACGTCATTTTATTCAAAATGATTTTTATTTTCAAAAAAGAAGAATTAGGTTCTAATTAATTTGGTTTCGTTTCGATTAAATTGGTTTTTGTACATCTATTTAATTTGTTAAAATTCATTCGTATTCAAATGTTTGTCATAATTCGTATTTACATTTTTATACCTTGCTTTGGGTTATCTTGGCGAGCTTTAGTTTCTGAGGCCTTCCACTCTCGCTGTGTCAAGTCCTGTCTGAGTATTGTTTGCTCCTTTCGTAGATCTGGTCTCCTTGCATGTTAGGTTGTTATTTTCTCAGTTAAAAACACCCGGTGCGCCTGTTTGTTCACACCACCTTTCCTCCTCTTGTGTGAGATACGTTAGGTTGTTATTTTCTCGGTTAAAAACAGTAGGTGCGCTTGTTTGTTCACACCACCTTTCCTCCTTTTGTGTGAGACACGTTAGGTTGTTGTTTTCTTGGTTAAAAATAGCAGGTGCGCTTGTTTGTTCACACCACCTTTCCTCTTTCGTGTGAGACACATTAGGTTGTTGATTTATTGGTTAAAAATAACAGGTGTGCTTGTTTGTTCACGCCACCTTTCCTTCTTTCGTGTGAGACACGTTAGGTTGTTATTGCCTCGGTTAAAAACATTAGGTGCGCCTAGTGTTCACACCACCATTGGAGCTTTCTACCTTTCCTACGTGGGATATAGTTAGGTCCTCATTTTCTTACATCTTTTCTACGTGAGACGTAGTCCGGTTTGTACTTTCTTTGTTCCTTTCACGTGAGACGTGTTTGTTTACTTGCTTGATTCATTTTGCTTTGGTTTATGCTTTCGTTCAATGTTGCATTCCTGTTATTGCTTGTGACGTTGTTTCATCACTTGTTAGCGTTCATTCAAAATGTTTCATTGCATTGTTTCATTGCATGATCATAAGTACATTAGGTTTGCTCTGTTGTCAACTGGTAGACTGCTGGCTTTGTGAGGTTGTTGGTTTAGGTTGTAGTTTGTTGATTGGGCTGCCATACTGATATGCTTGGACTGCCATACAGATATACAGATATGCTTGGGCTGCCATACATTACTCTGCTGCTATTACTCTTCTGCTATTAATTTGCCTTCTGCTACTTTTTCTTTTGATTGGTTTCTCACCAATCTTTGGTTTATGGTTGCATATGATTGTGCTCCCTTTGTGGTGCAAATTTAGTTGGGATCGTAGAGGTTAGTTATGATGCTTTTGCATTTCCCCGGCTTTGTTGATGTAATTATCGCATGTATTGTGCCTTTTGTCATCAATAAAACTTTTGTTTTGCCGATCAAAAATTGATCTTCCATTTGAGAAAATCTATTTACCATCCCGCGGCAAGAGTTATTCAAGAAATACAAGTACCAATTTTCAATGTAAAAATTATTCAAAAGTAGAGAAACAATAGACGTTGAAGGAAAATACTACTTTTGTGTCATCCCCATCCACCTAGGAATGCTCCTTGACAAAAGGGTTATATATTGCTCCATAGCCACCTCTCGGTTCATGTCCCCAAGCTGTTGCCAAGCATTCCTAAGACAATATAACCAATTTGCCTCATTAATTACACAAAGAAGCTACAAATCTTATTATCAAAACTAACAGCCAAATTACACACCAGAATATAATTAAGGAATAAGGATAAGCAATAATGTAGTGTACAAGTAAAGTCCATTTGCCTTATACCTACCTTAACTTATGTTATGAGTTTTGTAATTGGGAGAGGTTAGTATGAGAAAAGGCAAGTGAACAGGATGAACCCTAACAAAGTGTAATGTATATATGTTGCAATGTTGTGAATTGTGTAGAGGGTTTAGAACCACTTCCACGAGAGACAAGGCTCAGAGGTTGTTTGGGAAGTGCTAGATTAGTATAATTTTTGACTTTTCATGAAAAAATATGAAATATGGGTTGGGTTTGAAGTGATGTAGTAGAGAGGTGATGTGACTCAAATAAGAAGTAATGTGACCTAAATAAGATGATTGTGACTCAAATAAGATAATGTGCTAAAATAGCATATGCTATTTTAGCACATGCCAAACAAGCACTTAATATAGCTATAGAAGTAGCTCAATGCCTCACGTTCTTGCACACGACAGAGAAGCAAGTCATTTACCGTGATTTTAAGGCTTCCAATATATTGCTTGACAGGATAATTTAAGTTAGATTAAATTTTATTAATTGATCTCTTTGTGCATTACTATATATATATATATATTAATTTGCCATTAATTTTGATTCTCACCAATACAGTCAATGGATGATGGGTCGTACTGATCCACGTGTTCCACGGGTCTGATGACCTTCGTCCCTTTGATGCGTGCCTAGCAAGAACACTAGGTGAGATCATAGGAATGTGTTTGTTACGTTTCCCAAAACCTAAAATTGTTTACTCTAGTTAGAAAGCATGTCATTGAATTCTATGGACAAAAAGTACAAAAACACAGTAAATCAAAAACAAAAAAACATAAAAAAAAAAAAAAAAACCTTAGATCAACTAATCCTGTAAATTTGTCGATATTGATTTGAAATGAATCTGTAAAAAAATCATAACTCATAAACATTAAAATGTTACATAAATTGTGATAATGAAATCCAATAAAACAATACAAAATAAAATGAAACGTATCAATATAAAATAGTTCAATTTTAGGAAAAGATATACAGGAAAAGTCATATAAAAATAATTCAATTATGTGTACCTACACTAAATTGTGTAGTACCTTTTTTATGTTAGTATAGATAACTCTTTATATAAAAAATAAAATGAAATGTATCAATATAAAATAGTTCCATTAAATGGGGTCGACAGAGTAAAAAAATCATAACTCATAAACATTAAATTTCCAGATATTGATTTGAAATCAACTAAGGCTTAAGTTCCATCAAATGGGGTTGACAGAGTAAAAAAATCATAACTCACAAACATTAAAATGCTACATAAATTGAGAAAATGAAATCCAAAAAAACAATAAAAAATAAATTGAAACGTATCAATATAAACTAATTCAATTTTAGGAAAATATATACAACAAAAGTCATATACAAATAATTCAATTATGTGTACTTACACTAAATTGTGTAATGCTTTTTTATGTTAGTATAGATAACTCTTTATATAATATATTTAACTTTTTATTTTGTTTCACGATACTTCAATTTAGTTAATTATCAATGGATAAGAGTTGGATCAAGAAGAGTAGATTGTCAAAAGATTATATGCAAGGGATTAAAGAATTTTTGGAGTTTGCTTCTCACAATGTATCTAATGATGGAACAATTCCATGTCCATGAATGAGATGTGTGAATTCATACATGTTGACCCTAGAAGTTGTACATGATCACTTGGTATCCTATAGAATTAGTCCGGGTTATAATTGTTGGTACCATCACGGGGAAATTATGTCTACAACGACTTCTAGTAGAACTAGTCAAAGCCATATTGAAGAAATACGACCCGAGTATGGTGATATACGTAACATGTTGCGGGACGTGTTTCCCATGTACACCCAAAATATGGATGAATATGCAGAAGAAAGTAATTTACCAGAACCATCTAATCAAGGTCCAAGCGTGCAACAACCTCAAGAAGATCCTAATGAAGATGCACAAAAATTTTACGACTTACTGAAAGATGCTGAGAAACCTTTGTATGAAGGGTGAAAGAATTTTAGCAAGTTGTCAGCAATTGTGCATCTGTATCACTTGAAATGTCTTAATGGATGGAGCAACCACTTATTCATAATGTTGCTTCAAATTTTGAAAGATATGCTTCCTTCAGATGCAAATTTGCCAAAAGCCTCTTATGATGCCAAGAAGATTATTAAGGATTTGGGTCTCAGTTATGAAAAGATTCATGCTTGTCCTAATGATTGTATGTTATTTTGGAAGGAACATGCAAATGATGAAGTGTGTCATTGTGGTGCTTCAAGGTGGGCAACAAATGAGAATGATTTGCAGCAAAATATGAGTACATCATCTAAAAAGAGAAAGAAAAAGGCTGCAAAGATTTTATGGTGGTTTCCCTTGAAACCTCGATTGCAAAGGTTGTTCATGTCTTCAAAAACAACTGCTTCTATGAGATGGCATGCTGAAGGCTGTACAAATGATGGCATATTGAGGCATCCTGCCGATTCTATGGCTTGGAAAACATTCGACTCTCGATATGTGGATTTTTCCTTTAACTTTCACAATGTCAGGTTGGGGTTGGCAGCAAATGGATTTAACCCTTATGGGAATATGAGTACTTGTTATAGTATATGGCCTGTCATATTGGTCCCATATAATTTCCCTCCATGGATGTGCATGAAAAGATCTTCTTTCATCCTATCATTGCTTATTCCTAGTCCGAGCTCCCCTTCGAATGACATAGATGTGTACATACAGCCTTTAGTTGAAGAATTGAAGGAATTATGGGATGTTGGAACACAAACTTATGATATATCTTCCAAAGAAAACTTCCAAATGCATGCACCTCTAATATGGACTATAAATGACTTTCTCGCATATGGTGATTTGTCTAGTTGGAATATCAAGGGTGCTCTTGCATGTCCTTCTTGTAATTATAAGACTCATTCTCGATGGTTAAAACATGGAGGAAAATATTATTTTATGGGTCATAGGCATTTCTTGGATAAAGATCATAGATTTCGTAAAGATAGAGCATCATTTGATGGCAAACAAGAAATAGAACCAGCTCCCAATATGCTATCTGGCTTTGAGATCATAATGCAAACAGAAGACCTTGATTACAAATTTGGAAAGACAAAGGCAAGTGAAAAAAACAAAAAAAGAAAGAAACAAGCGGATGGTGATGAGATAAAACCATGGAAGAAAAGAAGTATATTTTTTACATTGTCGTATTGGGCAAATCAAAAATTGCGTCACAATCTTGATATGATGCATATAGAGAAAAATGTGATCGATAATGTATATGAAACATTGTTGAATTTAGATGGGAAGACAAAGGATAACTTGAAGGCACATCTTGACTTACAAGAGATGGGTATAAGATGTGAACTTCACCCACAAAAGATTAGTTCCAATAAGACATATTTGCCTCCAGCTTGCTTCTCAATGATTTTAAAAGAGAAAGATGACTTCTTGAAAGTTTTGAAAGGGATAAAAGTCCCAAATGGTTATGCTTCAAATATTTCACGTTGTATCCAACTTAGACAACGTAAGATTATAGGTTTGAAGAGTCATGATGGTCATATTTTGATGCAGCAACTTCTTCCTATCGCATTATGAGGAGCATTACCAAAACAAGTCGCTTCACCTCTAATTTAGTTATCTTGTTTCTTTAGGGAAATATGTTCCAAAGTCTTGACCGACTTGCATCTCAAATTGTATTGACTTTATGCAATTTGGAGAGAATCTTCCCTTCCTCCTTTTTTACTGTTATGGTGCATTTAGTCGTCCATTTGGCCACTGAGGCTAAAATTCTTGGCCCAGTTCACTATAGATGGATGTATCCCATTGAGAGGTTAGGTATGATGACTTGTATCCATTGGTGTTTTTAACCTACATCACGTTGACATCCCAATTTAGTCGATCTATAATTATATTGTTTTTCATGTAGGTATCTCCAACAACTAAAATCTTATGTTCGTAAGAAAGTCCATCCAAAGGGCTCTATTGCAGAAGGATACATAGCTGAAGAGTGCTTAATATTTTGTTCGCGATATTTGGAATCTGTTGAAACCGTATTCAATCGACCCTTAAGAAATGTTGAAGATTCTACAGGGGCAATAATGAATATCGAACTTGATCAAAAGTCATGGATACAAGCACATCGTTATGTGCTATTTAACAATGATGAAATTCAACCATATCGGATGTAAGCAATATTTATGAGTTATGGTGTATAAATAAGTTTGAGTTTCCTATTTTAATACTTGCAATAGTAACACAAGTTAGGTTTGTATATACAGAGAACACAAGGAGCATATAAAGAGACAAAGTCGTCCGTGTCATCTAACTGATGAAGTTCTTAATAAGATGCATATGGAAAAGTTTTTGTGAGTGGTTTAGATCATATGTAAGTATGTAGCTATTAAATAATACTATTACCATATACAATTTTTAGTGTAGAGATTAATGTAATCATTTTAATGAATCCTATAATATATCAGGTTGTAGCTATGGATGACATAAGAAAGCAACAACTTATTGATGAAATCAAGTGGCTTGCTCAAGGCCCAAACACTCTAGCTAGATGATTCAAACGATATGTTGTTAATGGTTTTAAGTTCCAAATTAAAAATTACGAGGCGGCGAAGAAAACTCAGAATAGTGGGGTTTGTGTGGCCACTGAAGGGGGCATCATGTATTATGGTGTTTTATTTGATATCATTGAACTCAATTATTTTGACAAGTTGAAATATGTATTATTCAAATGCAATTGGGCTAATGTGAACACAAGCAGAGGCTACAAGATAGATGAATATGGTTTTAACCTTGTAAATTTTTCGCATTTGATACATACTGGAGAACGGTTAAATGATGAACCATTTGTCTTGTCATCTCAAGCTTCACAAGTTTATTATGTGGGAGATGTAAGGCATGAAAATTGGTTGGTTGTTGTTAAAACAAAAGCGAGGGATGTGTTTGATGTTGGTACTAGTGAATTGTGTGATGGTGATGTTGACACTTACTATGATAACGAGCCGTATAATATGATAGTTGAAGACACTCATGTGGATGCGAATGAAAACCTCAATTGGGCTAGAAATGATACAGATGGAATGACAATCAATATACCATTTCCACTTGATAACCAACTGATCGATGAAGATGATTTAGATGAGGATGTCTAGTTGTTGAGTTCAACTAGTTTGCTTTTAATTTATTTATTCTCATGTTAATCTTTGAAACATTATTTGGTTTTGAATATAAATTTCAAATTTCGTAGTTTCATATATGTATGGCAACCCATGTTTTGCATTTTTTTTTTAATCACATACCCCTTGTGGATGTAGGCGTAAGCCAAACCAGGTAAATTATCTGTTTTCTTCTTTATGATTGTGTTTGCATCAATTTGCTACTTTGCATCCGAACTCAAATTTGTGTGGGTTTGTCAAGACACTTGTCTAGTTCCCATTGAAGTATATTGTATGGGTTATTAATGAGGACATCTATATTTCTTCTAATAGATAATTGATGGTTTTTTATTTTATTTTAATGTTTGTTGTTAAATATAGCTATTAAAAACTTAGAAAATCAGCATCTTGACAATATTGTTTTTATGCTCTCTCTGGTTTTAACTTTTAGTTTGTGAATGTAGGTATATCATATCTTGAGAAGAAAGAAGCCCGCACACGTCTAAGAGAGGTGAGTATAGTCATGTATGTTCGCACCTGTCTGAATGTAGTAGTATTATTGTGTCATGTTATGTTATTGTATTAGGAAGGGGAGCTAAGTCTAGTCCTGTTTTGCTAATTTCACTGGAATGTAGCCAATTGGTTGTGGGTGATCTAATGTGTTTTGTGATCTATGGTGTAATCTGTCTACTGATGGTTGTGCGTGATTTGTTATGGAGGTTGCTCTTTTTTTATGCTGCTTTTGTCAATGCTTGTGTGATTGGTGGCTGATTTTGTTGTTGTTATTTGTTGGGGCAGTGATCTATGGAGCTTTAGGATGTACAATTCAATCAAATTATTAAGCTTTTATTTTGTTAAGAATGGTAATATATCACAATTCAATCATTATTTGTGAACAATGTTGTGGTAATATAAAATAATTACTTGGAAAGGCCTCGAGTACATTTAGTACTATGTCATGCTTTCAGATTTAGGTTCACAGTGTTTATTTAATTTTGGTAATGGCAAAATATTCTGGATAGATTTCCACTCTATATAATGGATGTTTCACGATTCAATTATTATATATATATAACTTATTTATTTTGCATAGGGCTTTGATGGCACACTATCAACCACTTTCCTTTTATCAAAAGTTTGCAATATGTCATTGGCATGTGTCATTTTCTATTAATCTGCCAATGTGTTATTTATTCTTTCTAATGAATTGGTGGATGTGCTGATAATTAGTAGCATTAGAATACCATCCTCTCCGCTTTTATCACCACGAGCTACCTATAAAGTTCCAAATTACTATTAACGACTCAAAAGTGATATTATTCTGAACCAGTTAATCATGCTCTAGCATAGTGCAGGCAATATTGAGAGGATTACTTACCACAATCATCACACTTTCATGGAACAACTTAGAAACGAACACCCAAAATATGTCATAGAAGAAGGCACAACCGAGAATAACAGTACCCACTTGATTTGCAAAATACACAAAACCATGTCAAAGAAAACATTAAGTGAGAAGCGATTTTCATTTTGAAAACTGTTCAGACCACAGTGCACTGCTGACACAATTTTTATTTCAGCAATGAAACTTGATTTTAACATTTAACTACTAAACTATATGATAAATGCTCATTTAATTTGATTAATATCTTTGTGTTTGATTAATTACGTCTATTGTTTATCTAGCAGATATGGCAAAGAAACGACTTAGAACTTGCAATCTTGAGAATAAGTCCCAGAACAAGCAATCAAACGGCTCTTTACAGCCTAGCCAGACAAATAACTCTTCACAGCCTAGCCAGCCAAATAACCCTTCATAGTTGAACGCACCAAGTGGAACTTCACAACCTAGTCACTCAATTGCCTTTCCACAGCTGGACAGGCCAAAATAGAACTTCACAACCTAGTCGTTTAAATGCCTCTTTACAGCTTAATCGGCCAAATGGAACTTCACAGCCTAGTCGATCAAATGGCTCTTCACAACCAAGTTGGTCACATCCCTCCTCACATGCTCCATCACATGTTCCACACCCTCAACCTCAAGAATTAGAGGTTAACCCTCAGTTTGAAGATGATTTAGATGAGGACTGGTTAAGGGAATAAGAAATGCAACGTACAGGTATTATTAGATTTTTAGTTGAGGTACAAATTACAAGTCAACCTTCACTTCGATGATATATTTCGTTGTTGTATTGCAATAGATGCATTGACCAAGCGAAACACGTGGGGAATTACACGTATGGTTGAAGTGTGGAATTTGACTCCAGAAGAACACATGATGCTCACCTTCAATAAGGATTTGCAGGCTATTTCTACAGAGGGTGGTATGTTCAGTCGCTTCATAGGCACCATTGCTAGGAAGCCACACTTATGCCCAATTAAGTACAAGAATTGGCATGAAGTGCCAAATCAGTATAAAGAAGATTGTTGGAATATTATCGAGGTAATTTTCTAACTACAAGTATTTTGTGATAATTCTACTATAAGAGAGATCATATACATGTGAAAAAGACAATCTTCCACGTTATTATAGTTGAAGTAAAAATAAAAATATGAGAATTAGGCAAAGAAATGCACAAATTTAGTTTATATTATTGTATTGATAATTTTAAGAATGTTCATAACATGAAAAAACATACAATTGTAGTCCAAGTTTGCCATTCCTCAAGATGAGAGAAGGGACATGATTAGGCATCGAACATTGAAGTCAATGGGAGAGAAATGGAGAAATTGGAAATGTAGTTTAAAAGTAAAGTACTATGATGAGACAAAGACAACAACACAGATAGTAGCTACTACGCCTTTAACAGTTAATCGTGAGCACTATGCTAACCTTGTCGCGTATTGGTTTTCAAAAGAAGGATAGGTATGCATATATGTATGTTTTCTATCAAATAATACAATGTCATTATATATTTTTTTTAAAACATATTGTTATGCATTTATGACTGAAGGAACTTAGTACAACCAATAAGGAAAGCCGGCGAAAGCAAACAAGTGCACATACAGCAGGATCTAAAACTTACGCACAACATGCATATGATATGGTATTTCAAACTTCATTCCTTGTTTTATATTTTGAATTTGGTTAGCACATTGTATTATGAATTTATTTTGAAACGATATGATTGTTACATAGGAGCAAAAAGATAGAATTGCACTAGATCGAGCAAAATTATATATACTGCTTCACAAAAGGAAGGATGGGACACCAGTCAATGAAGCACCAGCTACAAAAATTGTATGCCCATTTAATAAGTTACATTTTCAAAATTCTAATGTGTTTGTGGCAAACAATCACTTTGTCTTCTTATTTTTTTCCCTCCATTTATGCTATAGGAAAAACTAGAAGCTTTGATGAGCTCACAACCAAGTAGCTCCGAAGGAAATGTTAGTGGCCGTATATCTTGGTCACCAAATGATATTTATTCTCAAGTGATGGGTAAAGAGCATCATAGTCGTGTTTGAGGTTTAGGATTTGGGCCTACTCCTTCCAAGTATGGCTTCATGTGTAATAGTTTTGACCACTTAAGAATTTCTGATGAAGAGAGAATAAAAGACAAAGACACTATAATTGAGTTGAAGGAATAACTAAAAACTCAAGGTGATCAGTTGCAAACTCAAGGTATTTAGTTGCAAGCTCAAGATGCTGTAATAAACTCTTTAAAAGAGCAAGTAGCATTTTTGATGAGTCAGAGACATAGTTCTAGTGGTTTGCAGGTATAACTACATATAACATATTCTTTTATATGATATATTTATCATATGTTATCCTTTTCTAAATTTATGCATACTTATGTAAATTGTATTGTATAAATTAGGCGACAGATGGATCTAGTGGCATTCCGGACCAAGCTTCTCTACAAACACATCAAAGATCCTCTTTTGAGAGTCATGAAATGCAACCTTCTAATTGGGGTAAGTCATCATTACAATACACATACATTGACACAAATTTAGAACCACTGTTAATGACTTCTTTACCAATAAATTGCTAGTTAGTTTAGACAAAATTGGGATTTGATAGGTTGACTTCTCTACTTTGTTTTCCTTATTAGCATCCGTAAAAATACCAAACAAACCAGTGAATAGAGAATTGGGCAATCAAACAAAATTTTGCTAATATTGGCAAGTTGACTTCACATTCACCTCAAACTAACAGAAAGTCAGTCTTGTATAACTGACAAGAGTGATTATTAACAATAAACCAGCATTTATGTTGTTAAAGAATTTATACTCAGATATTTTTAAATTTTAGGTAGGTGGATGATTTGAAATATAAACAAGAATAAGATCTATATCATACTTTGGAACCATTCGACGTCTAAAACCACAAACCTCTAAGAGCCAATTATTTTATTTTAATTCTTGTGTATCAATAACATATTTTATGTTGCTACTTGTTGCATTTTACTAAAAGTGAATGCAAACAGAATGTCTTTATTCAGAAATTTACATGAAAAACTGGCAACTATGCTGAAATTTTTATTTTTGTTTTTGCTTTTTTAAGAACCATTTTGCTAAAACTAATTCCCTTGCTAGTACATTGCACACTATTTTTAGAGATTGAGTTTTTAGAGTTAAAAATAAGTTTCTAAATATCGAATTGAACTTGCCTCAATTATTTGCCTAAAAACAATCACAGAGGCAACATACTCTGAGAACATGAGTTGAACCAATTCAGTTTTTTTTTTTTTTTTCGACAAAAAGAAAAAACAAATACCTTTACACACACACATATAGAAAAAGAGAATTGGCAACAAGTTCCACACCCACCACCTTCAAAAGCATGTTCATGTCTTGAATTCTACCCCCTCTCCATTTTAGTAGAAAGAAGGCACAAGTGACAGACTAAGAAGAATAGTATTTTACTGCTGAAAGCTTACTACTGAATTCTCTGGTTTGGTAATATATTTATGTTTTAATTCTTAGTTTCGGAAAATTAAAGTAAGAGCAATTGCTTGCTGTTATATATATCAGATCAATCATCAATTATTATGGACCAGGATCCTTTGTTTACTCAACTAAAACTAAATAGATAAATTCTAGAACATGGAATACTCTATCCTTGAGTCCTCCGTACGTCCACTGTCCAGTATACTTTTAATTATTACATCATGCCTCATTCTTAAATCCAGTGGCTTGGTTGATTGGCACTCCTATAGGCTCATCTAGCAATACAAATTCTAGGGGTTCCAAGTCTTCCATTCACCAAAAACATTTCTTCCATTAAGTGTGGAACTTAAAATTTTAAGGACTTTCCTTTTGCCTTGCACAGCCTAGATTGAGGTACATAATCAACCAAAGTGAATAAAATAAACTTGTAAGGAACATGCAAAGAAACATATGTTCTACCTGCCCCACGAATACCCTTCTGTTACTTAACCATTAGGTTAACTAACTAATTTTGCTAATGTCAATGATTTTATTTATTAAAATACTTATTTAACCTCAATACTCTTGTCTTTGCACCAATTCTTAACGTTACACCATAACCCACTGCCTCCTTCCTCCTTTTCTTCCTTCACTTTTTGGCTCTTTCTCATTCCTATTCTTCTCATTTCCTTCCCTCACTTTTTGGCCACTGTGTTGGTTCTAGTGAGGAAGAATGGAAAAAAGAAGTAGAAAGTAAGGATAAAGAAAGTGAGAGTAATAGAGTCTTTTTCTTTCATTATTGGAGGATGATCAAGTAATATAATCTTTAATAGTCAAACTTTGACAATGAGAGGGATATTTGTAATTTCTCAAGCTAAAAGAGAGAATGTCTTGAATTTGTAATTTATCCTAATAATATTCAACTATAATTGTAATAATTTCTGCATGTCCTATTCCACATAATCACTCGCCATTATTTAGTTAAATTTATATGCTAGTATGCTCTGAAAATTTTGAAGTTATATTATTGGTCTATCATAAGTTGGGAAAACATCCAAGAACACTAAGGTTGACATCCAATTCCCATTTGTAGCATTGCTCTGCTTTTGTTGATGTACAGAGAATTATGAAACTCTACTTACATAGCTAATTAGTAGATATTGATCAAATTGACTTTTGACTATTACAGGCAATTAAACCTCTTTACTATACTTTTTGTTATAATTGGATCCATTATTTTTTGATAAAAACTTAATGTTCCAATTGTTTCTTAATCCCCAAACTTAAGCTTGCAACAACTTTTTGCCATGATTTTTCAAGCACCACCAGTCTTTTAAACCAAAAAGAATGAACAATGGTTGATTAGTAGACAATAAAATTTATAGAAATTTAAGCCAAAACCTTGTTCGCCCTTCCTATAACCAGGTCAAATAGAGAGTTTCAATGGATGAGAAATTTTAGCCAGGGATACCTAAAATTAGTTGAGTTGGGTCTTAAGGGCAAGCAACTAAATCACTACTGATATTGACAAGTATTTTGATGCAAACACATAGGAGAGGCCACTTTTAGAGCAGCTTCGCGACTAATAGTCATCAACTCTCCTGTCTTGTGCTTCTTTTTTGAAAGAAACCAATTTTAATGGTCTGAAGTAGAGACTGATGTTTGTAAGCTCCTTCACATAATTAATGATAACGGTTGCTTTCTGTTACCTTTCATGCATCAAGTCAGATAAATAGCGATACAACATCGAAAAACAAAGAAAGAATGTGGCGCCTCAAAGCCAACTAAGCTAGGCATGTGACAATGTCACACACCTATATGACTTACAGCACTCTGTGAGCATGCAGAAAAGAGATGGTGAGAAACACAATTCAATTGCATTCCACAAAATAATCATGGCAATCAAAAGATAAAATTATAACCAGTAATTCTTTAATCCACAATACCAAAAGTTTCAACAACAATCCACAAATTTAGTTTAGCTAGTTTAATGTTTAAGGCATGCTAAACCTAGAGTTCCAGAATTTGACCAATACAAAGATGATTGCCTCCACCAAAGCAAACAAGAGTTCTATAATTTAAATTAATGACTCAATATTGGTATAGAATAGGAGTGGCCAGACAAATATGAGGGTTGGCGTGGAAATACCAAAATGGAGTTGGGAGTGATGGTTCTCGGTAGACAAGCAGGACAGGTTAACTGCTCTCTGTTTTGGCCTTGATGGTTTCAGTAATACCCTCCGTTTGGATTGAAAGCTTTGGTGAGAAAAGAGTTATCATCAAGAGTGCTACTATTAGCATGTTATAAATTATTTGAGGCTTTTCGATTTTTAATTTTTTTTATTGTAATATTAACTTCAAATAAAATTATTAAAAGGGATATTATTAATTTTGAAACACTTCATCTCACAATTAAACTTACACACCTATTACATCATGAATTAGGCTTTATGAGAGTACCTACCTCTATCACCACACACTACTAAAAAAAAAATAGTTTTTGCGACCGTAATAAACCGTCGCAAATAATAAAAAACAGTCGCAAAAGACTTTTTCGCGACGGCCCATGCGACGGCAAATGGGGGTCGCGAATGTGGGGGTGGCAAATACTTTTTGCGTGGCAAATACTTTTTGCGACGGCAAAATAACAGTCGCCAATTATTTGCAACTGCCTAAACTACTTATGGCAACCACTATTTTGCCATCGCAAAAAACAAAGAAAAACACTAACATTATTTTTGGCAACCATCTTGTTACCGTCGCAAAAAAAAAAAAAAAAAAAAAAAAAAATGTAGCGTTAAGCACTCTAGGAATAGCAATGACAAGAATTCAAATAGTATAGCAATATAGTTTAATTGAACATTCCATTTGAGTTTCAAAATTTGAGCCATATGTGAAAGTTATTACAACTAAAAACTTAAGAAAAGTTCTTTTATGAAAAAAATACAATCCATAACTGGCCAATCTTCTCATCAATTTTCTTGCTCAGGTGTTTCTCCACTCTATCAATGAACTAGCCAATTTTCTCATCAATTTTCTTTTCAAGTTCCACATCACCACATTGCACCTATGCAACAAAAATTTCAAGCATTAATGATACAAATTATATACTACCAAAATAAAAATTATCAATTTTAATCACTCCTATGAGTATATTGCAATTAGATTGAAAAAAGGCATTAATTCAATTAAGCATTAATGTAGTTGCTGCTTCATAGATGTTCCCTTTTAAAGCAACATGCCTCAATTAAGCACTCCATTGAGGAACTTGAACTGAGCATAGATGCTACCCCATGTCTCCATCAGCACTAACTTATGACTAATTGAATGACTACAAGGATGCCTAAAAATGATTGGCTTACTTCCTAAAAGTCATTTTCTAGTGCCATCAACATCTAATCTGGGACATAACTCAGAAACAGTTCATTGCTGTCATAATAAACATAATTCAGAAATTGTTTGATTTGTTTAGGCCAATGTGTAGAGTAGCATAATAAACATATTAAACAAAGTATGAATTCAACTGGTATTCATCAAGTCAATGTTTTCAAATGGCAAGATATTGCAACAATCAGTACAGGCAAACAAGAGACACCAGAATCATAGTTTAATTAATACTTCTATTCACTATCAGCAAAAGAATTTTTACTTGAAGAGCATACCAGAAGATCTAAGTGTAAAAGGAGAACAGCAACCAAGGGTCTTTGCTCAGGTAGAGAGCTCTGGAGACAAACGAGTATCCAGTATTCCCTCATTCTGAAAGCCACTTAAAAAAAAAATTAACGTCTTTCCTCCTGAAATGAGAAACAGTGGCATCAATTTATGGTTCGAACAATCAATCCATATCAATAACACTGCAAAACCATGCATGATATGGAAATTATTGAAATAAGCATATCTCACTCGTGCAGAATGATGTGGTACATAGGCAAAGGATGCTCTACAGCATGCTACTGATAATTGATGCACGACAAAGAAAAAGCAAACTGAAAGTTAAAACATAATACCTGTCCAGGCATATTAGTTCTGTCAGCAGCAACATTGCATTCTCTTGATTTAACCTGTTTGTTGTGGATTAGCTCAAGAAGACGTGGTTTCTTAATGTTCCTAGCTATGTAATTTTTGCAGCCATTGTCTGTCTCAAGAAGAACAAATGTAAACACCCATTACGAAGGCATTTTAGGATTTATCATTTTTCGACGTGAACACATATATAACACAACTCGTTTATCACAGGAAAAATTTGTTGCTTTTTTTTTCCCTTTTTGTCTTTCCGAGTGGAGTATAACGTGCGAGTGTTTTTAACCTACATAACTTCCATGGCTATTGTTTCCTAGAAATAATACTGGGCAATTGTTGTGTGTTTGGCATAATCTTATAATTCCTAATATATTATCTAAAGTTTGCTCGAGCAACTCATGTTGTCTTGCTTGATAAAGGCATGTCGTTTGAGCATGTCTTTTCTTCTGTTTTTGTCATTTTTAAAAAAAAAAAAAAAAAAAACATTATTATTATTTTTTTTTTTGTCTTTTCATTTGACCAGCTGTTATTTATCATGTTGGTGTTCAGTGGTGTTTTAATTGTATAAGCCGTAATGGTTAACTATGTACTTGTTTTTAGGAATTTAGTTTTTGCTTGATTTTCAAACTTACTCAAAAACATTTTTATATTTTGTTTCTTCACTTGATTTTGCTTTCTAATTTCTTAGCTATGGTGTGGGACAAAAATATGGATTCAGGTTACAATAGTGACTTTCTAGGTTCATGAATATCTAAGGCCTAAGGTGAAGTTTCTTATCCTATCTCTTCATGGAGTCCAGAATAGTTACAGCTTTTGTTGTCCTTGACATGAATTATTTTAGTTATTTGATCTCAGCTCTATGATTCATATGAGAAAGGTTCTATCTCCGACAAGTTTGGGTGTTGTCTGTGTCGGAGATGGACTGTGAGTGGCAACTGGGATCCTAGAGGTCTGCTTTAGAATCTATGGCCCTTGACTTGTTATTCTTGTTGAAAACCTTATCCATGTTAGCTTCACCTGAACTTTAGATATAACTACTTTTCCTGTGATCCAGCAATATGTTTCATGTGTTTAGTTGTTTTGAGGGCAGCACAGAAGCAACAAATCTAATAAAAATGAGTTTGCAAAGTATCACAATGACAAGTGCATATTATAGTTCAAAAAGTACACCAAATAAAACCAATGGCCCATGAACACTTTTAGTTCAATAATTTAGCCAACTAAGTTATCTTGACATTGTTTACAAATAGAGAAGAAAAAAAAATGACCATTCATGGTATTAATCTGATGCCTCAACTTTTAAGGTGTTAATTAGGGACACTGGTTCCTATGAACCCCATAAAGTAAAGGCAGCCTGAACCTTGGTAGAGTTGTTGGTCCTATTATATTGTTTTTATCTTGGAAATAATGACCATTCATGGTATTGGGCCAAGCCATCAATGTAGGAGACCTCAAAGCATGGACAATTTGTATAGTAAAATTTTCATGATTTGTTTGATGAGAGAGGACTCCAAAATATTGTGGTTCTAATCGAACATGGTTGAGAAAATTTAACACTGAACTGAATCTTCTATTTTGTTGATTGAGGAATTGAGGTTGACCATACAACAAGATTTGGTTTTATCGATTTTTTAGTTTATTGTAATTGAGTGATTTATAGAAGATTTTATAAAAATTTATAAAATTGCACATCATGAATAAATAGAGGGTAGGAGCTGCTCTATAAATGTATTTCCAGTCTTTATTGCAAAGTAATCACTTATATTTTAATATAATATTTCAGTCAATATTAGTTTAAAATTCTTCAACATCAAAACAAGAGTATACTATCCCACAACCAAACATCCTCATTATATAGAAAAAATTTCCATCGTCTACAAACCAACAACAATAGTATCATTCATCTCCCTCCATTGCCCTCTCTACCACAAATGCATGCACCTAGAAACCACCTCTACCAACCCCTTATTGACTGTTTTGACCACGATCGTACATCAACGATCTTAATGATCTGGCCTAAATGTGAATGCAATAACTCAGACTCATTCAGTAGAAAACCTAACCCTCATTTCTCGACCACTATTGTAGACCTAGCTCCCTTAAATAATTTCAAGTACGCAACTATTATTATTAATATTTTTTATTTGAATTGAGATTTTGAGATTTAGATTTCTATTGAAATCCCACAGTTTAGCTGTTACCTTGCTCATTTCTCGGCCACTATTGTGGAACTCGACTCTGTAAAAAATGAATGGATTTTTTCTCCTCTTTTTCTCTTGAATTAACTAAGAGTTTAAATCGTATCAATTTTTTTTAGTAAAAAAAAAAAAAGCATAGATGGGGACAGATCTGACCTCTAACTATTGGCATCAATTAAATAACAAAAGAAAACAAGCAAAAGTAAGGTTGGAGAAAGAGTCAAGAAAAACATGAACTAGAAATTAAACTATTTCTTTAACACATTTGATATCTCTATGAGCCCATTAGGCCACATGTTACAACAATGCAGAGGGAAGTTACGGAAGAAAAGAAATAAGTTCCATGTATAAAAAGTTACTCTACTTACAAGTTCCATGTATAATAAGTGTAACAACCCTCGTACTGATTATCGATAAACTGCTGAATTAGCTACTGGTTACCGTTAAACAGAACTGATAATGACTGATAATTGAATTAACCGGCATCAATGGTGATTGAAATCGAAATTGAATAAGTTTATCTATTGAATTGCATATTGCATCTGTTTAATTGATTAATTATCTGTTTGAATTCATATGTTTAAGCTGCTAATTGAAGGCCTTATCGGCGGCCAAATTAGGAACCATTTAGAGTTTTGGAGTCAGTAGAATATTTGTGATTTAATGGTATATTTACCTGAAAATTGATTAGGAATGATTAAACTAGATTAAAATGAGCTAATTGCAAACTTAGGCTTAATTACCAAATTGCCACCAAAGTGGACACTTGTTTATTGATTTTCAAGAGCCTTATTACACTTAACATATCAATTGATCAGCCCCTATTCTTGCATTCCAACCGACCAAACTAGAGAGAGTGAGGGAGAGAGAGTTAGCTTCATCTCATTTGGCTTGAATTGCTTGGAAATTGAAGGATTTGTGACATAGGTTGCTAAATTGAACTTCTAGGCAAGAAATTGAAACTCTAGGTAAGAAATTTATCTTCTTCTTGTTGTCTTTAAGCTTCATCTTGCATGTATCATGGTTATAGAGAAGTTAAGTCATGAATTTGCTCATATATGTTGAATTGGAACTCCATTGTTGCATGCATGCTTGAATTGGTGCATTTTGAAGTTGAATTCATGGCAGATTGTACATGCATGTCCATGTTTAAGCTAAAGTCCATGTTTTCATTTTGTTTTCCAACTATTGAGCTCATTAGAGCAAGATTTGAACCTTGAATTTGGTTAAAAACTCATGCATTGCATGTTTGGTAATTGTTCTTGAAAATGGGTTTGAATTTTGGATTTAATTGACTCACCTTTGGGGCTTGAATTCATAAATTGGCTTTTGAAACTTGTTATACATTGTTTTGGGATGTATTTTCCAGAATTTGGGCCCAAGAGGTCGAGAATTGAGTTGGGAATGCTTGGTTTGAGCTTGGGAGGCAAATCTGGAAATTCTAGATTTGGCTTCTTCACTCGAGCGAAGGATTCCTCGCTCGAGCGAGCACCCTTTTATTCAGGTCTCCGCTCGAGCGAGCATCGAGAGTGGTACCGCGCGTAAAAATCCAACAACCAGTACTTTTTCATTTCATCAGACCGCCCGAGGGAGGGAATTCCCGCCCGAGCGAAGCCTTTGATTTTGGAAGCTCGCCGGCGAGAATCGGCGAGCATCGCGCGTAAAATCGAGCATCGATTTTTTCTTGTTTCATCGGACCGCTCGGCGAAGGATTGTTCAGCCTTTTGATTTTGCAACCTCGCTCGGCGAAGGAAGGCTCGCTCGGCGAGACCCTGTTTTCGACAACTTTTGAAAATGCCTTCCAAGTATTTTGCATCCTCATCCCATCCTAGGCATCCTTAGGCCTAGTTTAAGGCATTTTAATGAGGATTTAGACATAGAACCACACCGAGAAAATTTAGGGATTTAATTATCATCCTTCCCGACTGTGAAACTTAGTGTGTGTTCTATTTGTTAACTGTTTAGGGTTAGCTCTCGGGGACGTGCTCTAGCTACTATTAACCCAATCTCTGTGAGTAACAATTGTGTAAAGATATATTCAAAATGGTTATCTTTTGAATACTGAACTGAACTGTTTATTGAACTGCTATTGTTTACTGAATGAATGTGTCTGTGATTCAATCAGGCTGTTGTGGCATCCTTAGCAATTCTTTATTCTTTATTCTGAGCTCTGTCGGTTTCCTTGTGGAACCATCATTTCTTGATTGATGGCCATCATTCTTGTTGGAGTCTGTTAAGACCGGTCCTTTTGGACCCTCTTGTTTATAGGCTAATAGATGTACCACATATAGTGATTGATTGAAATCTTGAAAGATGAAATCTTGTTTAATGTGATTTCATTCGTAGGACATTCATTCATAACCTCTTTACGCATTATGTTATTCATGGGCTTTAGCTCCTTTGTTTATATATATATGTAGGTTCTCGGCTGACCGAAGCTAGGAGCGTGGGTTGGTCCCCAGTTTTGTCAAGCCAGCCTATGTGCCTCACTGTGAGGTTCCGAGTTGCCATGATTTGGCTTGGGGTGTGTTTATTGTCCCCACCTGTCTCCTCACCTTGCTTTTGTACTCATCAGATAGACTATCTCTTTTTCTCTTGTTATCGAGGGATTAGGTCCCCGTACTGAATGTTGTATATGATTGTACAGACTGTACTGTTCTAAACTGTTTGAATGCATGAAAAATGTTTTTGGCATACAGATTTTCACAGCTCAATGGACACTAGTTATTTACTGTATCGGCTTGAGCCACATACTCTGTTTAAGCGTATTCTTGTTATTGAGCCTCCGTACTCTCGGATTCTTGGCGATTCTGGTGCTAAACCCATAGGGCCGGGTTTGGGTCGTGACAATAAGTTCCACTACAAGTTCTTCTCGGCTGGAGGAACATCGGATGATGCTTGTTCAGGAATGGCATCCTTAACAACCTCCTCATTAGTCAGGTCAAGGACTTGATCTTCCTGAGGAGGAGATTTGGTCTCATTGGCACCCTTAGGCTTCCTTACTAAAGCATCATCATTATCTTTATCTTCATCCTCAGACTCAGATTCAGATTCTTCTTCAGTCTGACTTGGAGGAGGAGGAGGAAATGGAAGAGGAATAGCATCGGCGTTGCGGAAAGGCGAGTCAGCAGGAAGATCAAGCTTTTTTATCAGGGACATCCAACCAAAGGAGAAGTCCCTATTGCATACCTGCCTGACTTAAAGCCTGTAATCTTTAGCAACATCGGCCATACCCTGAGTATAACCTTTTTCATCTGCCGCTTTGATTTCAGTATCTTTAGTGGCTAAGGCTTCCACAAGCTCCTTCTCGGCCTGGGCTGCTTTTTCCTCAGCCTCTTTCTTTTGAACTTCGGCGACATTCTTAATGGCCTCGGCAGATTCAGCTTTTTCTTCAGCCAGGGTTTGGGCTTTAGTAGTAGCCTCGGCTTGATCTTCCAACTTCTTCATTTTTGCTTGAAGGCCCTTATTGATCTTCTGGAGGGCAGAATACTTCTTCTTTAAGTCATTTAACTTCTCCCTGGTCTCAAAGGATTGCATGGAGAAGGAATGTGCATGCTGGACAGCCTGAAAGAACATAAAGCAGAAGGTTATTACAGAATTTTACAAGTATGGAGAGATGAGGACAAAATAAGCTACCAAGTGAAGACACTTACTTGCACACAGCGTTGAAGCATAAAAGCATAATTTTCGTACTCACTCATTTCAGCATTCTTTTCCAGATCACCTGGAAGAAGAAGAGCTGTACTGAGTGAAACACCGATATTTATATCGTCGGTGCTGTCACTGGCCAAGACAAGCTTGTTCTCCAGAGTAATTGCGGGCGTCCAGGGGACATTTGGTACCTTAGACTTTGAAGTCATCGCAGAAGAAGATCTCGGCTTCTTTGATTTTTGGGACTCTGATGGCTGAGTTTTAGCGGACCTTTTGACCGAGGTAGAAGCGGTCTTCTTGCTCTCGGCCAATTGAGAGATAGGCAGAGCATCTTCAGCCTCAGTCTCAATAGCCTTGGACTTCGACTGGGCTTTCTTGGTTCTCTTTGGTTTTGGTGGTGGCATGGACTGGGTTGGAACAGCATCGACATCGGCTGGTAGGTCGGCTAGGAGATCTTGGGCAAAAGGCTTTGGGCGAACCATTTCAGCAGTTTTGACAAGCCTGCGCCGGCGTTTTCTTTCAGGAATTGGTACCAAGTATGGTGCCGAGGTGGAAGGTTGATTGGTTGGGTCAGATGTGGACTCTTGATCTGTTCGGGATGAGGAAGCGACTTGAGTTGTGGCAGTAGGTGGAGAAAGGCTCTTTTTCACCCTCCTTGGAACGTCGGGCAAAGTGGATTTGTACGTTGGGATGAAATTCAGTACCAATGGAGCCTTGCGCTTGTGAATCGGAAGGTCTAGGAGCTTCTTTAGGTCTTTTCCAAGAAAATAGGACTGGCGGAAGTCCTTTGGTGGCTTCTTGAACGTCGCAGAAGAAGAAACACGACAATAGAGACAGACAAAAACTTGAGGATATGGGAAGAACAACTAAGTAATTGACACTGGGCTCTTTCCCTTGCCCCCTTTAACCGTTCGAGGAAGAGGGTAGAGATGGACATCTTAAATGCAGGCCAAACTCCTAATTTCGAAGCAATAAGATAATCATCTCCAGCCCCTTTGTTAGAGTCTGGGAGGTCGGCTACAATTTTGAATTCAGTAGACCTCGGCTTGAGGTAATACACATAACCTTTTTCTTTCAGGTTAAGGGCGCACATAGTATAACAGTATTGGATGTCGACAAGGGTGATCCTAACATTCTCCTGCCGGGCTAAGGTTATGATACCATTAAGCACTCTATAGGAGTTAATAGTGAGTTGCATAGGGTTCAGGGTGTAGTAGTGAAGGACTTCACGAAAGAGAGGATTGAGTGGGAGCCGAAGTCCACATTCAACAAAAGCTACAATAGGGAAAGGCATCGTATTATCTGTAGGCATGATGGAATCATCATCCCCAGCTAGCCTAAGGTGAACATCATCTGGGTTGGAGAATTCTTGCCTAAAGAATTCAAGTTTGGTTGGGGTGTTTACCCTATGTCTCCACATACCCATGATTTTGGTGTAAAGGTACTTGACTACAGAAACAGAGTGCTCTTAAAGGGTTACTGGGACCTCGGCTTAAACCTGTGTATATACTGGTAAGGATTGTTTCAATTTTTCCTAAGAATTGAAGGTTTTATGAACAAATCCCAACCCTAAATCTATGAAAGCAAAGATTGGAGGCTCGAATCTGGGAAAAACACAGAAAACAAGAAACAAGAACAAGTTTTCAGAATCGAGAACGAGGGTGGGCTATCAAGAGCCTAAAGAATACAAAGAGTTGAAGGCCAAGAACAGTGGTGAAACAGTGCAAGTGTTCATGACATGTGCAAAATCACGAAATAAGATGCATTCAGGTGAATGATTCACAAATTAAATGCTTGAACAGAACAGTAAAAACAGGAAATTCCAGAAACGATCAAGGACTGGGAAAAGAAGGACCAGTTGCTTACCAGACAAGGTGAGGCCGGAACGAAATTCGCCGAGGACGAACGACGGTTGAAACAGTAGCGAAAGCTTCGCAGGAATGGAAGAATGAAGACAGTTGAACGGGTTTAAAGAGAGAGAAAGCAAAAGAAAATTGGTATGCAAAAGTGAAGAAAAAAAGGAAAGATGGAAAAGTTTTGTTAAAATGTGAAACGAAGGCAAAATAAGACATTTAGTGCGCCTGAAAAATCGCATACGTCAGGCAGCGCAGACAGTTGAAAGACAGCTTACAAGCACGTCACAGACACGGGCCAATAGAGATATAACACGTAAGTGAAACGGTTGAAAAATGATGCATGACAGCTCATACGCGAGGGAGAGTTCATTTGAATTCTTATTATTGAAAGAAGACATGTCGGCCTGAAATAAAAGACCTCGGCTGAGTAGTTCTTAAGCTGACGTATGAGAAAGAGGATCAATATAGGTTTCATCACCTCAGATGCCGAGATAATAGAACCTAGGGGGCAAATGTGGAGATATATTTCTGAGTACCAACACGTGGCATGGTGACGCCGATGTGTCAGCCGAGGTGCCACGTGTCGTGGTAGTTACGTCGAGGTAATCTCGGAGTTGCCGAGGTTATCTCCGAAGATATCGGAATCCGAGATAAGTGGATAAGGGACAAGAGTCCTAGAATGAAGAGGGAACTCAACCTGGATATGAGACAAGAGTCCTAGATTAGGAGAAGACTTCAGTTTGGGTAAAGATAAACTCTTAGGGAGTTTATCATAATCCCACTAGGAGTCCCAGATTAGCAGTAATCCTGAGTCCATTGGAGTTAGGCTCTCGTTGGGACTAGGATTGAATTGGCTATAAATAAGAGGCACCCCCATGGGTCTAAGGTATGTTTTATATACTCAAGCTTGTGAGTTGAACACTTGATTATCTTTGAAAGATATACTGACTTGATCGTCGAAGTGTCCCCGGGTGGAAGAACCACCGCCGGAGCCTTCTCTTTCTGTGCAAGACAGCAGGGTGCCATCTATTTTGCCTATGTTCTACAGCTGAATTACTAAGGAGGGCAGTGTGATCGGAAAATCACTCACACAATTTTTTTTTTCTTTTCTCTTATTTTTTTTATTCATGTATAATGATTAAAAATCATATTATTTTTGTTTTTCTCATCTAGATAAAAAAATGACAGATGGTTCTCTTTCTCAGCTTCCCATCTGCACAGAGTGTTAGCGTTGAAAGTGGAGAAGACAACAAGACAGAGAAAGCGAAGAAAGAAATTGAATGGGTGGGACAAGTTGTACATGTGTCATGTATTTTATGGAATATATGTCACATGACGATATTTTTTATTAATCATAAATTTTATATTTTTTAATTATTTAATATAAAATTATAAATTTTATTTTCTTTACCGATTACAGTATTTTCAAGACATCACTTCACGATAACCAATAAGTTCCCGTATTTTATGGATGGAATACCACCTCACCCAAAATGACGTGGAGTACCCGTGACGGCAAATACTTTCTGGTAGTTTACCTCTAGTTGAAATGGAGAGGAAGAATAATTTCTGGCCTGGCTTTGGCCCAGTCCACCATCGAACTGGATCGTGCTGTTAGGTTCGTGGGGCTCATTACGGGTCCCGTTTTGAAAATCTGAACTGTTCAATGTGTAGAACTCGTCGAATACTATATGCTTGTGAAAAATCACGTTGATCGGATATCGATAGCTATGTGATTAAAACAGTTTTTTATCAATCGTTAATTTATTCATTGTCCATTTTTTATATAAAACTGATTTGATCACATAGTTATCAATATCTGATCAACGTGATTTTTCACAATCTTACAGTATTCGACGAATTCTACACATTGACGGTTCAGATTTTCAAAACGGGATCCGTGGTGGGCCTCCACGGGCCCAACAGCACGGTCTAGTCCGATGGTGGACTGGACCAAAACCAGACCCAATAATTAATGTATTAGAGAGATGAAAAATTATTATTATATGATGATATTTTTTTACAAAAATGCTTGAGACTATTAATTAATGGTGGCATTAATGATGTGATAATGAGCCCCACCCATTACCACAGTGATTGTTGTGCCTTGTTTTTTTTTTTTTTTTTTTTTTTTTATTTTTCACCTCATTAGTGGTGATTTAAAGAAACCTTGGTAGTACCAATCACTACTGATTTTTTTATTAATCACAATATGTTATGATAATGTTATTTCTTAACAATTTAATATAAAATTTATAAATTTACTTTTTTTTTTATCAATTAAAATATTCTTAGAACACACGTGAGAATATCCTAAGGCCCCATTTATTTGGGGTTATAGAGAGGGGATTAGGATTATTAGTAAGGTGCGACCCACTATCTTTATGTTTGTTTTGGAAAATGGAGAAGGGATTCGTAATCCCCTCTAGATTATGAATCCTCTTGAGGAAGGGATTCGAATCCGCCTCTAGCACTTGATATTAGAAAATTAGTCCGTCAGACTATTTTTTTTATTATTTTTTACATGTTGTACATTTTTTAAATATTAATATTTAATTTTTTGTATTTTTTGTTAAGCAAAAATCATTGTTTTATTTGTTTTATTTTTCCCCATAAATTTTTTATTTTTTTATTTTTTACATGTTGGACATTTTTTTTGAACATTAATGTTTAATGTTTTTGTATTTATTTATTTATTTTATTATTTTATATTTATTTTATATAAAAATAATTTAATAATCTGTACATCAACAACTATTATCAAAACAAATACAATTTTACTTAATCTCTTCACTATCTATCAATTTTACTTAAATACCTTCTATTCTATCTCTGAAAATAAACAAAAAGCTCATTTGGGAGGTGGGTTGACTTTTTGACTTTTTTTGGATATTTTAGCCTGGGATTAAAAAGTCTGGTTTAGGAAAGGGTTTTGACTTTTTTTATTTTTTTTTGACTTTTTTGTGAAAGAAAGAATGTAATAATTATGAGTTGAATATGATATTTTATCTTATTGAACTAAAAAACCTATTTTATTTTTTATAACCCAAAAAAAAAAAAAAAAAAAAGCCCTATGTTGGGCTTCCTAAAGGAAGCAAAAGTCTAAAACCTGTCCGATAACTCTTTTTTAAAGACTGAATGAGAGTGAAATAATATGTTGCCGTTTGGTAAATTTGGGTTTTTGACTTTTTTGACTTTTTTTAGTCTGGGATTTTTTTGTTCGTTTGGTTTTTTTGTTTGGCTTTTTTACATTGAAATGACAAATATGCCCTCCACTTAGAAATGATGTTTTTTTTACTTTTTGTTTGTATATGAGTCAATTTGATAATTTTACATTAAAAGTCAAATATTTTATCATTTTATAATTTTATGACTTTTTTTTGTCCTTATATTCAATGTGTTTACCAAGCGAAGGCTGAGTATGAGAGCGTTGGAGAGAGTAATAAATGTTATGTGAGAGACCGTATTAGAAATTAATATTGTGTGCAACAAGGGAACGGCAACTCTTCCCATGGGGAAGTCAACTTTGGTGATTTTGCCTTTGTTTAACATGTCAAAAAGTCATATTTAACCGAAGGGTGGGTAGCATTGTGGTTAAGGTTTGGGGTTTAAGCTCCAAGGTCATGAGTTCAATTCCTTTCTCCTTGGGTCAATCTCCTGGGCGAAGCACAGTTGGTTAGGAGGTTGGAACTCAAGTTGTCTAATCAACACTTGGTGTGGATTCAATGCTCCCTCCCTGTGCGAGTCCTAACTTAAGCGGAGCTTGTCTTAGGAGGTCGGGGCAAGTTTTCAGGTTATAGTCTCTTCGCTCGGAACAGCTAATAGGACACCCTGGTGATCTCTGCAAGGGGCGCTGCCTTGGAGCTGTGGGAGGGTAGGAAGGATTTTCCTGTAACAAAAAAAAAAAAAAAAGTCATATTTTTTTTATAGTTATTTTAATCAAAAAAATAAATTAAATTAAAAAATTAATAAAATAAAATATTATATTCAAAGTATAATTATTTTATTTTTTTAATAAAAAATTAAAAAATTTATCCCAAATAAAATTTTTAATCCCAAATTAAAATAACAAAAAAATTAACTCACATCTCAAACAAACATTTTTTTGTGATAAGCAAGTCTTCCTATGGAAGTTTTGCGCAAATCCGAGCGTTTTAGTTTTTTTATTTTTTTTAAATTATATTATTTTTTGATTTTTTAAATATTTTTTAAAAAAAATTAAAAAAATTAAAAATTTAACTTTTATTGTACTTCTTAAAAATAGGCCTAATAAATGTGGGTTTATATATGTTATATATATATTGAAAAATGATTTTTTCCCCGAATTTTGCCCCCCGAATCCCCTGACTGCCCAAAACGATGTCGTTTTGGACAGTTTTTTTTTTTCTTTATGTAGGTTTGAGACAGAGGGAGAGGGAGAAAAAGAGAAATAAGGAGAGAATAGAGAAGAAGAGAGGAGAAGAGAAAGAGGAGGGGAAGAGGGAATGCAGAGAAGAGAGGGCCCCTCCGCTTCTGTCATCGGCCGATCGTCACTAAATCGCTTATCCTGACTCGACCGATCGTCTCCGCCCGCCTCCCCGCTTGACCAGATTGATGTTGGCCCCTCTAGTCCTTCTTCTTCTTCCTTCTCTTCTTTCTTCCTTCTTCTTTTCAAATTCGGGCGATTCGGGGGGGCTCTTTCGAGCTACATATCACTTCTGATATATATTTTGGTCCAATTGGTTTCGCCTAATAAATATGGGTCTACTAAGGCCTCGTTTGGGAATAGGTATTTTTAGTAATTTTTTAGTTTTTTGACGAAAATATGATGTAAAAAAACTAGTATGTTTGGAATGACTTTTTAATTTTTTACGAAAAGATGTGTAAAAAGTAAAAAGAAAAAGAAAATTTTGACTTTTTAGTATAGGTTGTTGGTTTTTTAATTCTTTTAGTAACTTTTTGATTTTTTGGTTTAAAAAGTCACTTGCTAAATGAGGCCTAAGTTGCCGTATGTTATGCGACTTTTTAAATTGATTTTTTAATTATTTTAGGTCTGGTTAAAAAAATTATTTGGGTTGATTTTTTTAATTTTTGTAAGAAAAAAAAATATTATAATATGAATATGATATTTTATCTTATTAATTTTATAATTTATTTTGTCTTTTTATAACTAATTTAATACAAAAAAACTAATGCCAAATGAAACCTAAATTAATTTGTGTCAAGCTGTCAATCCATCACCGACGGTGAGAATCATACAAGTAAAACCCACTTGTACCCTCGAAATCGTCCGTGATTCAGTGATGTTTTAGAAAATTGATAAAAAAATTAATTTTTTAACTCTTTTGTGACTTTTTTGCTTTTTTGTGTTAAAAAAGCTGGCTTTTTTTTTTTATGACTTTTTGTAACTTTTTTGTGTAAAAAATTAAAAAGCTAAAAAACTAACTTTTTAAGCTTTTTTCCCAAATTACCCCTCATTGGTTCGGTTTGGGTCGGTCAAGTGGGCTAGATTATAGTTTTTTATAAATAATTTTAAATTATATATTTCGTGATTAATGTTATTAAATTTTGTAATAAAATTTATATTTTTGTAATAGGTAAGATTTCCCATTTTTATTATTTAGTCAATAAAATATGGTTAAATAAAGATAAATCTTATTTGTTATGAGGAAGTATTTTGAAATGACGCCGTGTGGCTAAGGTGATGCTGAGGTGTCAGTCGAGGTGCCACGTAGGCAGATCATGTTTGTCGAGATGTTTAAGGCACTACCGAGGTATTTTGTGGGGATACCAAAATCTGAGATATTTGGATAAATGACTAGAATCCTAGATGACATCAAGCTACCTATTTGGATAGAAATAGGACTCTTGAGGGAGTTCATCTTAATCTGAATAGTGTGAGTTGTGATAGATGTTATCCTTGTAAATTATAGAGTCCCATGAAGTAAGACTTCTAGGGAAAGTTGGACACTGATCATTATAAAAGTAAGGCACCCTCGTGGGTCTAAGGTATGCTTTTATGCTTTTATTTGTGATGCTTTGACTTGTACATTAAGTACTATTTTGATATCTGTGAGAGATAAGATTTACTGACTTAATCGTCGGAGTGCTCCCAGGTGGATGAACCACCACGAAAATTCTCATCTTCTTGTTACAGGTTGTTGGGCTTAATCTATTCTGCTGGTGCTCTCCAGCTGAGTTATGCCTTTGGTTGTGTGGTCGGAAATCAGCACCCACAATTTGGCGTCGTCTATAGGAACTTAGTAAGAATAGATGGCCAACAACGGACAAAAAGTAAGGATTGGGGATGACATCCATAGCGAGGAGGAAGAGCATGTGGATCCTAACACTGAAGGATAAGACCATAACAAAAAAGTGCAAGAAGTGAATCCTGATGCGAATAATGTCGCCAAAGGTCGAGAAGGGAACAAGAAAGGTAGCCACGTTGAATACTACCGTGAAAGCGACCTTCAGGTTTAGAGGGATAGATACCAGAGAAAAGACGAAGAAACTTAAAGACATGGAAAATAAGTTGACATATCTACAGATAGTGGTCAACCTCATGATGCAGAACAACGTGATGCAGCCGACATCCCCATTACGAGACATGCCAGCACCAGCAACCAAAACTGGTGCACAGAAGACAAGATCTCGGCCTAGATGATTAGGTCCGAAAAGAGAAGAGCTCAGCCTTAGTGAGCAGATCCTAGATTCCAAAAGACAAGATCTCGGTCTAGATGATTAGGTCCGAGAAGAGAAGAGCTCAGCTTCAGTGAGTAGATCCCAGATTCTAGAAAATAAGATCTCGGTCTAGATGATTAGGTTTGAGAAGATAAAAGCTTAGCCTGAGTAAGCAGATCCCAGATTCCAAAAGACAAGATCTCGCCCTAGATGATTAGATTCGAGAAGAGAAGAGCTCAATCTAAGTAAACAGATCCCAAATCCCAGAAGACAAAAATGACGCACACAAGATCAGACTGAAGTCAGTCAAGTTTTGCCTGTCGGCAGAAGGCCATCTATACAGAAGGGTTTTTTCTGGACCTCTATTACGATATGTACATACTTCTCAGGTTGAAGACTTTTTAGACAAGGTCCATAAAGGAGTATGTGGAAGTCATGCAGGGGGCAGATCCCTTGCCCACAGAGCTATATCGCAGGGATTCTGGTGGCCTTACATGCCCTACATGCAAAAGAATGCCGAAGCTTATGTAAAAAAGAGTGAAAATGTCGTTGAAATCCATGATTATGCAATAAGATTGAAAAGTCTTATGATGATGTTCCCCTGGCGAACATAACAAATAACTTAGACTTGTCGAGACGATAGAGTTAAACTAAGTTGGCGATGTTTCCGAATGAAACATGACAAATAACTTAGATTTACCATATGGTAGAGTTGAACTCAACTTGTCTATGGTAGAGTTGAACTAAGTTGGCGATATTTTTAAATGAAACATGATGAATAACTTAGACTTGCCATAACGACAGAATTGAACTAAGTTTGATCTAGTCAGATTAATAGAGACACCAAGGTAGAAAATCTCGACTAAGATTTGTTTGAATCAGACTTCGGCAAAATTGAAGATGCATGCTTAATGTGAACATAAGTGATACTTAGGTTCACATTAGATGGCAGAAAGCAAGAATAAGGAATAGGCTTGATACTTGTTAAAATTTACAAGTTAGAGTCAGCTGAGGTATCTAGATGAAGGAAGAATGAAACAGGAATAAACTTGACACTTGTTGAAATTTTTGAAAAAATTTACAAGTTGGAGTCAGCCGAGGTATCCAGATGAGGGGACACTTGAGTTGTTGGTTACCCAAGATCACCAATTCGATCGTCAAACTTAGAAATGTTAGAAGGGTGAAGTCTTGATAAACGACAGCAAATACAAGTAAGGAAGCAACACTTGTTAAATGTTATTCAAAGAATTTTTATAAAGTGCCTGTTGGCCGAGATCACAGTAAAAGGTGAACTCCGAGGTAAGTTGGTGTCACGACCCAAACCCACCCCTATGGGTTTAAATCAGAATCGCCAAGAATCCGTGATTACCAAAGGCCCGCTAACAAAGAGAACAAGAAACAGCAGTACAGGGGATGGCAGAAGCTAAAACAGTAATTTAAACAATGTCCAATGAGCTGTGACAGTCTGTATGCAAAAAGACTTTTCATACATATATACAATCAGTGCAAAACAGTATGTACAACATTTACAATCATTCAGAACAGGGACCTAATCCCTATTGAAACAGTACAGTAACAGTCTATACAGATTACAAAACAGATACAGAGATAGACGGGGGAAATTAAAACATTCCTAAGCCATAGCTTGGCAAGCTCGGAACCTCGCAGTGAGGCACAGTGGTTGGCTTGACAAAACCGGAGCTACCCCGACGCTTCTAGCAACAGTCTAGTGCCTGAACACCTACATATATATATGAGCAGTGAGCTAAAGCCCAGTGAATAACATAATGCGTAAAGAGGTTAAGAATGAATGTCCTTACAGTAATGAAAACAGTTCATTAAATTAGTATTACAGTCATTCAGTCATAACAGTCATATGTGGTACATCCATTAGCATAGCAGTACAGTAAACAGTAGGTCTTAAAAGACCGAACAGTCAATGATGGCCATCATGTCAGTAAACAGTAGTGGTTCCAACATGGGAATTGACAGAGATCTCTGTAACAGTAACAGTAACAGTAGTTGCTGTGGATGCCACAATACAGTTCAAAATAGAGGACAAACATTCATTCAGTTAACAGTATCAATTCGGAAACAGTACAGTTTAACCATTCAGAAGATATTCGTATTTGAACATATCTTTACACAGCTGTTACTCACAGAGTTCTGGGCTACAGATAAGCTAGAGCGCGTCTCCGAAGGCCAACCCTATACAGTGACAGAATGAACACACACTAAGTTACACAGTTGGGAAAATAATAACTTAATCCCTAATTGCCTCGGTGTGGTTCTACACCTATATCCTCATTAAGATGCCTTAAACTAGGCCTAGGAATGCCTAGGATAAAATGAGGATGCAAAGATGCACTTTAAAAGCATTTTCAAGATTTTCAGAAAACAAGGGATCCACTCAAGCGCATATTACCCCACTCGAGCGTAAAGGCAAACAAAATACTCCGCTCAAGCGAACTGTAAAACATGCCAAAAGTACTGGATGTGTGAAAATCACGCTCGATGGACGCTCGATGGGCGCTCGATAGCCACTCGAGCGTGAGACATAAGGTCCCGCTCGAGCGTCCAATACCCCGCTCGAGCGGATTGCAAAATAGTGCAAAGTGCTGGGAGCACGATTTTCACGCTCGAGCGCCAGTCACCCCGCTCGAGCGTGAGTTCAAAATCTGGAATCCCCAGATTTGAACCTCAAGCTCAAAATCAAGTTTTAAAGCATCAATTCCGATCCTTTTGGGCTAATTTTCCAGAAAGCACTTCAAAACTCATAGTTTAACATGTTTCAAAGATCAATTTGAGAAATCAAAGCCTAAAGGTAGTTCAATTAAATCCAATTTCAACCCAAAACTCAAGAACATAACTCAAACATGACATGCATGAGTTTAATCAATTTCAAAGCTTCAATTTCATGCTCCAATGAGTCAATGTCTTCAAAGACAAGATGAATTCATGGACTTTAACACAAACATGGACATGCATGCAAGATTTTCATGAAATCAAACCTCCAAACTCAACAATGTAAACATGCATGCAAGATTAAGCTTCCATTCAACAATTTAGCACCAATTCTAGGCTCTACCCTCAAATGGACCATGAACCATGCAAGAACAATCTTAAATACATCAATAAAAGGTTGAATTTCCTTAAGTCTCCAATTATAAGACTAGAAGCTCAAGTTTGCAATCCTCTATTCAATCCTTTCAATTTCAAGCAAGCTACCAATTTGAATTCAATTCTCTCTCTCACTCTCTCTTGGTCGGTTATAACTCTCAAATGGCTGAGGAAAATGGCTGAGCAAATGTATTGTAAGGCATATGAATGAGTCTCAAAAGTGCTAAGCTAGTGGCCCACTAGTGGTGGCAAGATAGTAAATAAACCTAACTTATATAATTTAGCTCATTTTAATCTAATTTAATCATACTAAATCACATTTCAAATAAATACAACATTAAATCACATAAATTCTAATGATCATAAAACATCAATCGATTTCAGATTCGGCCGCCGATAAGGCCTTCAATTTACAGTTTAAAGCATAAAACATAAACAGGTAATTTAACAGTCAACAGATAGACATACAATTAAACAAATATACTCAATCAATTCAGTTCCAGATTTCAGTCAGTCAGTTCAGTATTCCAGTCGCTTCAATTACTTATCATAATCAGTCTCAGTTTAGCAGTAATCAGTGGTTAATCGGTAAACAGTGGTGAGGGTTGTTACAATTGGTATGAGGTGACCAACTAAGGGTGCATCCGAGATGAAGTGGATCTGAGGTGGTACATGTCAAATGTGTTCTAACCTGAAGTGATTACACAGTTAAAGTATACTTGAGAGAAGTACAAAAATATTCTAAGTATGAAATCATACAAGACAGTAAAGATAGAGACAAGCATTCAACATTTAGTCAAAAAGAGGACTTGCATTCAAAAAAACAACTTGTTCAGATACAAAAGAAGGCACCTCGGTTCGAAGCAAAACAAGATGTCAAGATGGAATCTGACTCCACCATCGATGATAAATACTACAAAGAAGGGCATATATGTCTCTTAAGGCATCATGGAATCCTCCTCCCAGCCAACCTTAGATGAACGTCGGTTGGAATGGAGAATTCCTGATGGAAGTATTCTAGTTTATTAGAGGAATCTACCCTCTATTTGAACATCCCCATGACCTTCGCTAGAGCGATTTTGGCAAGGTAGGTTAGACTGTGTAGGTTAAGGACCTCGTCGAAATCCTAAGGACTACTGGGTTATTAGTTTCAGTGTTCTAAGGAAGGTTTAGAGGCAAAATTTGTTTCAGTTTTCCTAAGTGTGGATTCTAGCAAATCCCAGACCTAAGTCTATGCAAATGTACAAGATTCAGAGGCAATAATCTACTAACAAGCAAGAACAGACAAAAGAAACAGGTCTCAAAAACATAAAATAGTGATCAAAGATTCAAGAATACGAGAAAAATAGAGCATTGACAGATTCAGGGTATGAACAAAATTGATAGAATTCGATGATAGTGTGCCAGAAGATATGTGCCAAATACAGAAAATGTGAAGATGGGCTCAAGAACATGAAAGACAAAATATGAGTCAAAGCAAGCGAAGGCATGTAGAACAATGGGATTCAAATATGAATACAAGATGGCAATCTAGATACAGATACAAATACCGTATGTGATGTGTAACAATCCACAGAAGGAATATATTTGAAAATAGTAGAGAACTAAACTTAAAATAAAAGAAATCAAGGCCTTACAAACGCGGAGCTGAGGAAATAAATGCCGAAATGGAATTTGTTAGAGTCAAACAACGCTCTGATCAGAACAGAACTACTGAGTGCACACCAGAAGTAGTGACCAGAGTTGTAATAGAAAAAGCTTCGAAGGAATAGCAATAGAGACTTTTAGAGAGAATGAAGAAAGTTTTGTCTAAAAACGAAAAGGTGGCAAAACATTATGTAATTGCCTTGGACGGCGTGCCTGTTAGGTGGCGGGGGTAGCTTTGATATGATAGAATGACGCGTGACTGATACAAACCAACGAAGTGATAATATGATGATCTCGGTTGAGATGTTGACCTTGGTTGAGACAACGATCTCGATTGAGATGTTGAATTTAGATAGGACAGAACTTGTTTTTCTTAGTTCCTGATGAGTGGATACTAGGGTCTTGATGAGATGTTGGACCTGGATGAAATAGAACATGATGGTTCTTGATTATTGGTTCTTGATGAGTGGACATTTGAGTCCTTTTTTCAATACGTTGGCGAGTCATGATCTCGGTCGGAAGAGTATCTCTGGCATGTTCGAAGATGAAACGATGTAGTTTCTATTACCTCAGGTTGCCAAGGTAATAGAACCTAGGGGGCAGTTGTGGAGAAGTATTTTGAGATGACTCCACGTGGCTAAGGTGACGCTGAGGTGTCAGCCAAGGTGCCACGTGGGCAGATCATGTTTGCTAGGATGTTTAGGGCACTGCCGAGGTATTCTGCGGGGATACTAGAATCCGAGATACTTGGATAGAGGACTAAAGTCCTAGATGACATCAAGCTACTTATTTGAATAGAGATGAGACTCTTAAGGGAGTTCATCTTAATCTGAATAGTGTGAGCTGTGATAGATGTTACCCTTGTAAAGAATAGAGTCCCATGAAGTAAGACTTCTAGGAGAAGTTGGACACTAATCATTATAAAAGTAAGGCACCCTCGTGGGTCTAAAGTATACTTTTACGCTTTTATGCTTTTATTTGTGATGCTTTGACTTGTGCATTAAGTACTGTTTTGATATCTGTGAGAGATAAGATTTACTGACTTGATCGTCGGAATGCTCCCGGGTGAACGAACCACCGCGGAAATTCTCATCTTTTTATTACAGGTTGTTGAGCTTAATCTATTTTACCGGTACTCTCCAGCTGAGTTTCCACTTTGGTTGTATGGTCGAAAATTAACACCCATATTTATTATCTCATTAATTTTGAATTGAGATTTTCTATAATATTTTTTTTAATACACATTTTTTGTTGTCGTGACACCTTATTGAAAACATAATTTTAGAATAAGGTTTTCATATAAAAAATAAAAAGAAAAATTAAATAGATTGATTAAAAGCTAAATAAGACTAATAAAATATCAATAAAAATTAAATATTACTTTTTTTATAGCCTAAACATTATTTCGTAAAAGTCTTTAATCCGAGCTTAATGAAAAGTTTTTTTTTTTTTTTTGTTACAGGGAAATCCTCTCACTCTCCCGCAGGTCCAAGGCAGCGCCCCGAGGAGATCACCAGGGTGTCCTGTTGTTCGTTCCGAGCCAGAGACTATAACCTGGAAGCTTGTCCCGACCTCACAAGGCAAGCTTCGGTAAGTCAGGACTCGCACAGCGGGGGAGAATTAAACCCACACCAAGTAGCTGATAAGGCATCCTTGAGGTCAACCTCCTAACCAACTGTGCTACGCCCAAGAGATTGGCCTAGAAAGAATTCGAACTCAGGACCTAGAGGCTTAAACCCCAGGCCCTTACCAAGTTGCCACCCACCCCTAGGTTTAGCTTAATGAAAAGTTATGATAAAAAGCTGTTTGTGTTTCAAAAAGGTAATTCAAAAACGAAATAGGGTACGTGCTGTCACGAAATGGGGTACGTGCTGTTACAGAAAAAGTTATTGTGTTTGATTAAAAAGCTGTGTTTGACAGTTATTGGGCCTGTTTGGCACAGCTTATAATCAGCTTATTTCAGCTTTCAGCTTAATTTAAGTTATTTTGATGTGTTTGGTTTAGCTTATAGCTTATAGCTTATAGCTTTTTGAAAGTCAGAAATCAACTTATTCTTTGAGTGGGGCAGGAGATGCTTTAAGAATAAGTTAGAAATCAGCTTAAGCTGAAAGTTATAAGCTATAAGCTGTTTGGGCATAAGCTATAAGCAGTTTCCCACAGCTCTACCAAACAGGGCCATTGTGTTTGACAGCTATTGTATTGGATTTTTTAAATTTATTTTGAAAAAGGAGAATTTAGCTTTCGTTTGAAAAGTTTGTTGATTTTTTAGTTTTTTTGTTTCTTAGGTTTTTTTTTTTTTTTTTTTTTTTTGATTATTTTAGTCTGAGTTAAAAAATTTAATTTGGGAAAGATTTTTTAATTTTTTGACTTTTAAAATTTTTTTTGTGAGAGAAGAGTGTAATAATTATGGATTAAATGTGATGTTTTGTTTGCTATGACTAAAATAGTCTATTTTATCTTTTGTGGCTTTATTTTAGCCACAAACCAACTTGTTAAACGGAGCCTTATTTTGATTAAAATAAAGGAATAGTTATTTATAAATTCTATATGTCTGAATTGTATTTAAGTTAATTTCATAATTTTTTTGTGATCTATTTAGTCTTTTAAATTTGTAATGACTCATTTATCATTATAATCTCTTTAATTATTGCTGTTTGTTGAAGTGTTACGTTTAAAAAAATATATATATACTAATTTTTTTTTTAGTGTTATATTAGAAAAACGAAAACGTGATCTAAAAATTAGATCCAACTTTCTTAAGATGGCGTCCCCAATTAAGAAGGGTAGAAACGTCCATCAAATTTTACCAAAATTCAAAATAAGATCTCATGGTAAGGTTGTAAAAAAATAAAATAAATAAGACCTATCAATATATGAGAAAAATATAAGACTGATTAGAGTAACTGATTTTCATATGGAACTTTCTTACAAAATTATATGAAAATAATGAGTACTTTTTTTTTCTTACCAAATTAGTTTTTGAAAGTTTTTTAGAAAATAAAATTTGAAAACTTAATCAAACAAATTGTCGCCAAACAGAATATTTATTCATTGTTTTTTCTTGGATTGAAAAGGCAATAAAATAAAATAAAAAATAAATTGAAAGATTACAAATATTTTTTTAGACAATATAAATTAATGAAATGATTGAAACCATTACCTGTACGATGGAAATGTAACATTGCTGTCAGAAAAATGATTGAAACCATTAAGTTCTAATACCTATGTTGTTAAAAATTGATAATTAATAATTTTTTTTTATCATAATTTTTATAAATTATTATTAAAATTTATAATTGGTGACTTTTTTTGTAATGAATTTTTCAAATTGTTATAAAAATTAGTAATTTTTTTTATGACGATTTTTTAAACTGTTACTAAAATTTATAATTAGTGACATTTTTTATGACAAAATTTTAAACTGTTGCTAAAAATTAACAATTGGTGACTTTTTTAATAATGTATGATGAAAAATGTCATTAATTATCATAAAACCTATTAGACAATAAGCCTCCGTTTGGAAAGTGGGTTGGCTTTTTACTTTTTGGCTTTTTTAGCCTGGGCTAAAAAGCTTGGTTTGGGAAGGGCTTTTTGGCTTTTTGGTTTTTCTGACTTTTTTTGTGAGAGAAGAGTGTAATGATTATGGGTTGGATGTGATATTTTGTTTGTTGTGACTAAAAAAGTCTATTTTATCTTTTGTGGCTAAAATAGCCAAAAAAGCCCCGTTTAGCTCTTGCCAAACGAACCCTAAGTTCACTTAATAGGATATGAATAATGATTGAGAGCTCGAATTTAGCTCCCCCTAATCCCCCTAATCCCCAAAACGACGTCGTTTTGGGAATTTTTTTTTTTTCTTCTTTTTTCTTCCATTTCCGGCGACAGAAGCAGAGGGAGGGAGGGAAGCGAGAGAGGAGGAGAGAGAGAGAGAGAGAGAGGAGGAGGAGAGCCGCCGATCGTCGCCCGTCACCGCCGATCGTCGCAGATCCGTCGCCGATCGCCATCGCCCATCTCCGTCGCCGACGGCCTTGCCTCCGTCGCTGGCCATGCCTCGTCGCCTCTTCCATCCCGACGACCTCGACCTCCGCCTCACCCCATTTTCTAGGCTCCCTCCATCCTCCTCCTCCTCCTCCTCCTCCTCCTCCGCCTCCGCCTTCTTCTTCCTGTCGAAGAAGAAAAAAAAAAAAAAAAAAAAATGGAATTCGGGGGATTAGGGGGAGCTCGTTTTCGAGCTCCCTAGCATCACTGATAGGATATATACGCAAGTCCTTAATTTAACCTGACTTTTTAACTAATTTAGCATGGCTAAATTAATTCCGTTTTAGAATAACTTTTGACTTTTTTTTTATTATTTGGATGTGATGATTGTTAGAGAAAAAATAAAATAATTATAATTTAATTATAATATTTTGTCTTATTAATTTATTTAGTCTATTTTATACTTGTTTAGACAAAAAATTATTGCCAAACCACAATTTAACATCAAGATTTATTCTACACATAATTTCATAATATAACAATTAATCTCAATCACACACGTGTCTTCATGTAACTTTCCTATTCCTTTTTCTCACACAGTAGAATTGTTGTTTATAATTTGGGATACGACACTTCGGTGCGGTTGGTTCTCGTTTTAAATTGTGATTGTAATAAAAAATTTCGAAATTTTTAATTTAATATACAATTCAAAATTTAATTCAAAAAATATTTTTAAAACTATAACTAAACATACAATTTAAGTATGGTTTGGGAAGAGGGTTTGGGAGATTTTTTTTTGGCTAAAATAGTCATAAAAAATAAAATAAACTTTTTAACCCAATAAAACAACACATCATATTTAACCCATAATCATTATATTCTTTTTCTAAAAAAAAAAAAACAAAAAAGCCAAAAGTTCTTTCCAAATCAGGCGTTTTAGCCCCAGGGTAAAAAAGTCAAAAAAGTCAAAAAGCCAAAAAACCAACCCACTTCCCAAACCATGCCTTAAAATTCAATTAAAAACTTATAACCCAACTCTTTTCAAAATTCTATTTAAAAAATAAATTCAAAAAAATATTTTTAGAATTATGATTTGAGCGTGGAGTTGTGTTTTGAGTTATGAATTTTGAATTGAGTTTTGAAAAGGAAAAATTTGTTTGGTTATGAGTATTGAAAAGAGTTTTGAGTTGTATTTTGAGTTTTGAATCGTATTTTGAAATTTTTTGGATTTATTTTTTTAAGGTAAATATTTTATATTGTAAATATTTATTTATTTATTTGAATGTACATTGTATTTCATACATTCATGCGTAGTATTTTTTTTAAATATTTAAAGAGTTTTAAAAAATTATTTTTATTTTAAATATATATTTTTAAATTTTTTAATATTTTATTTTATTTTATAAATATTTTTTAATTTTTTTAAATTTAAAACAAATTGGATCGCCATATATATATAAATCATAATAAATTATTTGGCCAATACTTAAAAAAATAACAAAAATTATTTTTTGAAAAAATAAAATATATATTTTTCTTCAAAAATGAAAATAAACAAATAATTTCTTGAAAAAAATAATTTCAGAAAAATAAAAAATAAAAAATAATTTTAAAGAACAAAATGAAAAATATTTTTTTTTAAATTTTTTTAATAGAATTTTGAAAAGAATTTGGTTATAAGTATTGAAAAGAGTTTTTGAATTGAGTTTTGAGTTTTTTGAATTGAGGTTTGAGTAATATGTTTGGTTATGATTTGAGTATAGAGTTGTATTCTGAGTTAAAAATATTTAAAAAATAAAATAAACTATTTAAAATTTAAAAAATAAAATATTCTTAAATATTTAAAAAAAATAAATCCAAAAAAATTTCAAAATTCAAAAACTCAAAAGTCAAAATACAACTTAAAATTTTTTTCAAAGGGTTTTTGGTTGGAGCCATAATCAATGTTTACAATATAGTTGTTGAAATTATAATTATATATATGGGGGTTGATTTTTGACCTCACAACCAAATAAATCTCTCTGTTGAAATCTAAAGAACTTGTATAGCATACAGAATAGTAGATTAGTAAGCACAAGAAGACGAGAAATACCAGCTACTCGTCCACTCGGGGACACTCTAACGATTAAGTCAGTCAACAATATCATAAGATATCAACTCAAGTATGCAACTCACAATAATAAGCGTACCTTAGATCCATGGAGATGCCTTATTTTTATAGGCAGTCGTGCCCTTATCCCTTAGAAGTCTTAGACTTTATGGACATCACTTATTCAAAATTCCTCTTATTTAAATTAAGATCAACTTTCTTAAGAGTCAACCGTACCCAAATAAGTAATCTTACATCATTTAGCACTCTTATCCTCCATTTGAATATCTCCGATTCTCATGTGATCACACCATATCTCGGCAACATGATCCACCCATGTGGCACCTCGACTAACAACCATGGACACATGGATGACTCTAAAAATATGTCTCCACAACTTATATTGTTGCTTTTATCAGGAATGTGGTATGAAATATTAAAGTGGTGGTGGTTGGTTGATTAAATTGATTTTAAGCCAGAATGAGATGATTGTTTCGTGGCTTCAAGTTTGGGAAGACTAAATAAGTGTACTTTTTGTCTTTTTGGACTAAAAAATTGAGGTTGAAAATATGGATGTTTGGGTTAACTTTTTGACTTTTTATGGAAAAATGTGTAATAAAAAATTGTAAAAATTGATTTTTAGAGAAAAATTTGAATTGGGAGTTGTGCAGCCGTAATTGTTAACTTTTGGTGAATAGTGTTAACTTTTTAACTTTTTGAGTAACTTTTTGACTTTTTGGATTATTTTGGACATCCCAAACTTAGCCTTAATGAAATAATTATTCTCTTTAATCGATGAATGTAATGCTTCGAAATAATAAACATAATTCAACCCCACAGTATTAATTAAATAACCACCCAATTCTGAATATGATATCTTTGCATTCATATGATTCAATTTTATAAAATATGGCACATGCAATTATACATTCATAAGTCCCAACCCTAAATCTATAGCATGTGTCATAGACAAAACATATGAAATAAAAGTAAAAACAAATAAATTAATGCCCTGATGGCTACAACTTTCCAAAACAGTATTTGGTTATAATAAAAGTGAGTTTAAACTCAATACATATAAAGCCCTCGGTTTGTACAAAATAAATATAACAATAATAAAATAAGCTTTTAGCTCCAAGTCCTCCCTAGGTTTGTACAAAATAAATATAACAATAATAAAATAAGCTTTAAGCTTTTAACAATAACAAAATAAATATATCATCAATACCTGAAAATAATTTTCTACATAAGGTGAGCCAAAATCTAGTAAAGATACTCTAACATAGTACATGAATCTTAACAAAGTCATAAAGTGAATGCAAATGTAATACTCGTGTCAAAACGTTTTATATCTCGATTATCTCCCAATTCATGAAATCATTTCCTTTACCATAGAAAATAAGGGCAGTGGATATGACTCTAGGAATCTCTAGGTACGTGTTTGCAAGTAGGCTATACAAACACTACCAGTTGCCATTTTTACCCGTGCTAACTGGAAAGATCGGCACCTAGCCGTGTAGGTTTCTGGACTTTCACTAAGGACACACATGCCAACATGATACTATAACCACATCCCCTATCCAGATTCACCAAGGTATTCATCCATTTTTCTTTATAACGATATACATTTTTAATGTGTTAAATATGCAACAATACTCAATACAAATGGATGAGAAATTAGTTTTAATTCTTATGATTCTCATGCAGTTTCTACAATAATCATTGCTACCCTCCACCGATAGTCCAAAACAGATATCTCTAAATAGATAGATAATCTCTAATAAAGATAAATTTTTCAAAATTTCAATATGGGAGGGATAATGCATATCCAACTCTACCATCATCATCATCATCATCATTACAATTTCATAAAATTTAACATCATTTCTATTTCCTCTTTACAAGATCAAATATTCATATTTTAGGACAAAACCTCATTTTCTTTATAAATCAATTCCAATGATAAAAATCCATCATTTTACCACAACTTATTCACATTTACAATTTCACAATCATTTTCAAGAATCCATTTGAAAATTCCTCTTTTGATTTCAAAACCAAACCCCTAGATTTTATCCAAAAATCTCTAAATCACAATATTATTTAGAAAAACAAATAACTAAGTCAAAAACAATACAAAAGTACGGAGAAACTCCTACCTCAAAGATAGAAGACGAGAGAGAGAGAGAGAGAGAGAGAGAGAGAGAGAGAACTTTGACGAAGCCAAAAATCAACTTTGCTCCGATCAAAAGAAAGACCGCTCGAGCGAAAAACTCACACTCTCAATAGTTATGCAGATTATAAAAGATCGTTCGAGCACAAGTGTGGTCGCTCGAGCAAACATGCAAATTTATGGGCAACACTTTGAAAAACTAACTTTGAAACTTGTTTCAAACTTAACCAAAAATCCCAATGGCCAAAACCAACAAATAATAAGATGAAAAATAATTAAACAACCAAATAAGACAAGAAAATTTCAGATCCAAAACAATAAACGGTCTAGGTTTAAATCAAAATCGTTATAGTGAATGATTTTACTTTTAATATAATTTCTTTTATCAAAGTAAACATATGAGATTGTGTATTATGATAGAATGACTATTGCTTTTCAGTGAATCAAATATTACGGTGCCGTTTGGTAACACTTACGTTTTCAGTTTTCTGTTTATATTTACAAAAATTTTAAAAACTCAAATAAAAACTTGTTTGGTAAATTTTTGATTTATAAATCAGTGGTCTCAGTTTATAAATTTGGCCAAAAAATATAAACTCAAAAAATGTGTTTCCGTTTTGAGTTTTTAGTTTTTTTTTTTTTTTTTTTACCACCCAACACTAGCCATCACCCGCCACCATTTTCCACCACCGTCTTCCACAACCACCACCTGCTACCACCACTCACCACACATCTGCCACCACCACCCACTTGCTACCCACCTGTCACCCACTCGCCACCAACACCCATCCCTCGCCACCACCACCACCCACCACACGCCACTACTATCCACCACCCACCATCTACCCGCCACCACCACTCACCAACCACCTGCCACCACCCACCACCACCACCCACCCACCACTACCAGCCACCTGTCACCCACTCGCCACCACCACCCACCACCCACCACCACCACCACTACCATCACCCACCACCCACTTGCCACCACCACCTACCACCACCACCACCACCTACTCGCTACCACCCACTACCGTCACCCACCCACCCACCACCACCACCACCACCACCCACCCACCACCACCCGCCATCCGCCACCCACTTGCCACCACCAACCACCACCCACCACCACCACCACCACTACCACCACCAACTCGCTACCACCCACCACCACCGCCATCACACCACCTACTACCAGGATCGACCACCACTACCTACCATCCGCCAGCCACTTGCCACCACCACCACCACCACCCACTCGTTACCACCCACCACCCGCCACCGTCACCCACCATCACCACCCGCTACCTACCCGCCACCACCACCACCCACCACCACCGCTATCCGCTACCCACCTGCCACTACCACCCGCCACCCGCCACCACCACTACCACTACCCACTCACTACCACCCGCTACCGTCACCCACCGACCCACCACCACCCGCCATCCGCTACCTACCTACCACCACCACCACCACCACCACTCACTCACTACCACCCACCACCCGCCACCGTCACCCACCCACCCACCTGCCACCACTCACCACCACCCGCTATCCACCACCCACCGTCACCACTTTCCACCACCGTCTTCCACCGCCACTTGCCACCACTTGCCATTTCTCACTCTTTTTTATATTTTTAATTTTTTTAAACATTTTTTCAATTACCAAACGCGTTTGTAGTTTATGTTTTTCTAAAAATAAACAAAAAATAAACAAAAATCAGTTTATAAAATTTTTGTAAATATAAACTAAAAACGTAAACGTTACCTACATAACATATATACATTATAATCCAAAGAGATACAAATTATTTTAAGGTTAGGTGTGAAATCATTAACTCACTTAGGAATGTGGTTTTGATTTTGTGGAATGCCATTTAACCAAATTACTTATAAAATAAAAATTAGAAAAAAAAAAAACTCAGATTTTGTTTTTTTGTGATTTCTTTTTCTTCTTTTTTTCTCTCCCCTAAAAAACACAAAGAACTTATTGGACAAATTGCTTCGAAAACTATTTCTAATGAAAATAACTCTTTTTAAGAAACATTAAAAAAAATTTTGATTTTTTCTTTTATAAATTTCTTTTTCAAAAAAATTAATAGAATAAAAAAATGGTGAGTATTTTTAAAATTTTCATTGTTCTTATTATTAAGTACACGAAAAAAAAACAAATAAAGAATATATAAAAATCACATGACTTACATGTCATTTCTATCCTATTGTAGTGTTTTGAGAAATTGATAAAAAAATTAATTTTTTTACTTTTTTACTTTTTTAGTGACTTTTTGACAAAAAAAAAAAATTGAATTGTTTTGAGTGAAAAAACTGAAAAATCAAAAAGTTGACTTTTTTTATTGGTGTTCCCAAAAGAGCCCATTATTTTGTATATTTTTTTATTTATACATCAATACTCTTTTGTTATATAAACAAATCACCTAATGCCTGAGGTTGAGAGAGAGAGAGAGAGAGAGAGAGAGAGAGAGACTCGAGTTAGAGAAAGAGATGGCTGAGGTTGGAATCCCATATCTTAATTTTTCTGATGGGGCTTTAGATTTAGAGAATGAAAGTGAAACATGGAGGGTTTTGAGTGACAAAGTTAGAGATGCATGTGAAAGCCATGGTTGTTTCTTGGTGAAGTACAGTGACATTCCAATGAAAACATGTTCATGGGCCTGGAATCACTGTTTGATCTTCCTCAAGAGATTAAAGACAAGTATGCAGACCCTAACCAGTCTGACAAGTACTTGAGCTCCTCCTTCAACCCTCTCCATGAGAGCTTTCGCATCGATTGCGCTCCACGGCTTGAAGAAGCTCGAGCCTTTACCAATATCATGTGGCCCCATGAAAACCCTAGCTTCTGGTGAGTTTTGAAGGGGTTTTTTTTTTTTCCTAAAATAAAATACTAGCAATATTAATCCGTTTGGTTTAGTTTTAAAATCATGATTTGATTAGAGAGTTGCGAGGTAAGTTTTAAAAAGAAAAAATTTATTTAATTGTGAACTTTAAAAAGAATTTTGATTTTTGAAAAGGGATTTAAGTTTATGAATTTTGAAAAATATTTTAAGTTTTGAGTTGTATTTTGAGTTTTGAATTTTTTAATTTAAGTTGTATTTTGAAAATTTTGAGATTTATTTATTTTTAATTTAAATATTTTATTTTTTTAATATTTTAAGGAAAAAAGAGTCAAAATATAAATCCATACTCAAATAATAATCAAATATATAATTCAAAAATTATTTTCAAAATTCATAATTAAACACATAAACTCTTTTTAGAATTTTATTAAAAAAATTCAATTTCTTTTTTATTTTGTTCTTTAAAATTATTTTTATTTTATATTTTTTTGAAAAAAATATTTTTTGTATTTTTTTAAAAAATAATTTTTGTTATTTTTTAAGTATTGACCAAATAATTTGTTATGATTTAAATATATCTAACAATCCAGATTCTTTTAAAATTTAAAATATTGGGTAATTACAAATAAACTTCTTAAGATTTGATTAAAATACAAATCGTTTCTTGTGTTTCTGAAAATTATATTTCATCCATTGAGATTTCTAATTTCATAACAAATCATTTATTTTATTAATAAATTATTAAATTAATTAATAATTTTTAATGACATTATGGTCTCGTTTAGAAATAAATTTTTTTAGTAATTTTTTAATTAAAATATAATGAAAAAAAAAATTAACTGTTTAGAAATAATTTTTTAACTTTTAAAAAAAAAAAGTAAAAATAAATAATATAAATAAAATGAACATGAGTAAAATGACAGTTTTTGCCCTTCCTGAAATTTGCTTGCAATTTGTGAGTGACTTCGCCTGGCAAGTGATACAACAGCGGGAACTCAGATCCTCTCCTTGCAAGCCTTTACGAGCATTCGTCCGTGCAACGGCTGAGATCAGCCGTTGCACATCCAACGGCTGAGATTAAAAAAAAAAAAAATTGAAATTTCACTCAAAATCCCACCCGTTATATCACTCAAGTATATTTCACCCAGCCTCGCACGAAGGAGTGCAGATCCTCTCCTCGCACGAAGCCGTCGTCCTCCACCGAACCAAGCCTCCCCGGCGAGCAGTCCCGTAGACGGCACCGGCGACGACCAGTCCCCCAGACGGCACCGGCTGAGCGAAGAAATTTATTCCCCAGGTTTGTATTCGAAACTCCTGCACTGTGAATTGGTTCTGATAAAAATTAGGGCTTTTACTGTTACAAAAATTAGGGCTTTCGGTTTGCATATTGTTGTTGACTGGTTGTGAAATCCGTAATGTGAAATTTAGGGCTTTGGTTCTGATATATTGTTGTGAAATCCCTAATTAGGGCTTTTACTGATATATTGTTGTGATATATTCCGTACTGATATATTGTTGTGAAATCCCTATTGTTGTGAAATCCCATCTCAAAAATTAGGGCTTTTACTGATATATTCTTGTGAAATCCCTAATGTGAAATCCGTAAATATGGAATCCCAAATTTCAAACTTTTTCGTAAATGATGGCAAATGGTCAGAAGAATGTTGGGAAAGAAAATAGATAGAACAAAGTCAGTTAGCCTAGCCCAACCAATAAAACTCAATGTTTGACTTGTTTTGTTGAGTTAAGATAGTGGCAAAGAAATGGAAATGTCGACAGCTAGCAACAATGACCAAGCACAAATTGCACCTTTTTCACTTTATCTTTGAGCACTATAAATTTCTGCCATAGCTCACCAATCAGATCAAATTTAAAAAAAAATTGCGTACAAAAAAATTAACCCAACTAGTTAATATAAACAATTGTTCTTTCAAACACTAAAAATCAAAGCAATTGATTGTCCCCTGGCTTTATACAGGGTAAACCTGCAATATTGATACCATAAGCCTTCTTCCACCAAGGTATCATACTATACTAAAAAGCATTAAGGCACTATAAGGAGATTTCATTGAGTTAATCTGCATAACCATGCATAAATTCTAAGCATAGATACAGGATAAAGCATAACCACATTGGTTTAAAAACACGAAAAACATACCGCGAAAACAGAATATGTAAAAACCTCATGTCCTACAAAGTCCAAAATTTGAGTGAAATTCTCTACCTGGATCCACAGCTATAAGTAAGCAAAGAATGTTGCTTCAACAACTCCTAATAAATGTCTAGGTTGATACATTTAACATATCTTCATACACCCAGCAAAGTCACTTCAAGTAGGGTCCAAGGTTCAGTTGATCACTGATCCAGGCATTTTCAAATAAATAAGTCCCTCCCTCCCATGATCACCCAGAGCAGCAACCTGTTAAAAAAGGATCAAATGCTAAGTGGTGGACCAATCAAGATATGTGTGTTGTGGGTAAAACTTATGAACACTTATGAACACTTATGAACAGTTCTGAACAGTTATGAACACTTTTTGGTAAAACTTATGAACACTTATATTTTGTTATACTTTGTATGCAGATTTTGACAAATGGCTTCTTCTTCTAACATTAGCGACATTAGATTACAACCGAGGCTGTGCAATTGTGGAAGAACCGCTGACTTACGTATTGTAAAAACCAATGAAAATGGAAATGAAGGACGTATGTACTTTGTTTGCCCATCAAGATATGTAAGTTTCTAATTCTAACTAGTTTCTTCGTTGACTAGTCACATTGATATTTATCTTGTTCAACTAACTTATTCTCATGCATTGCAGAGTAAAACTCCCACTCCCCATTGCAATTTCTTCAAGTTCGTGGATGAAGATGATGAAGCCGTTACGTCCAGAATCCGTTCGAACTGTACAGCGTGTGATGGTATAACAGTACAAGACTTTGACGATATAAGGACGAGGCTTCATTACATGGAAACGAACTATGGTCGAAGGCTTGAAAGGATGGAAAGGAATGTCAAAGCGATGGTGTACTTCATTGTATTTGCTACCATTTTCTACTTTATCATGTAACTTGGTAGTTTGTACCATCTTCGGTTGTATGTACATGAACTTGTTATGTAATATCTATTATCTATTTTCCTAAACTTGTGGCCTCAACTTTGGAATGAATGAAGGAATGACTTTTGGAATGAAGTATGGCACATTTTTGAATGAATGAATTATCTATTATCTGCTGAATGGAGTATGACACATTTTTGGAATGAATGAATGAATAAATGAATTATGGAATTTTGGAATGAATGAATGCATGGAATTTTGGACTGAATGAATGCATGGACTTTTGGACTGAATGAATGAATGGAATTCTGACTATGGCAGCATCAGATCATGTTGAATGAATTCTGAGTATGGCAGCAGGAGATCCACCATAGCCTTGATATTGATATTGATATTGGTATTGATATCCACCATAGCCTTGATGTTGAATGAATGAATGAATTCTGTGATATTGATATTGTGATGGAATGAAGTTGTAGCAGATCCAGCATTGCTATGTGTTACCAAGCCTTCTTCACTGCTATGTGATCTTGTGTTGAACTATAGCACATTCAGACCACACCACATCAGCGTATGCGCACCATACCGCAACCGTAACCGTAACTGCACTGCACCAATGCAAATTCAATGCAGATTCAGAGCAGATTCAGAGCCAGCAGATTCAGAACCAAACCAGACCAGACCAATGCAGATTGAATGCAGATTCAGAGCAGATTCAGAGCTAGCAGATTCAGCCGAATCCAGAGATTCAGAGCAGCACTGCACTAATGCAGATTCAGAGCGCATCAGAAGCAGACCAATGCAGACTGCACCCAAATAGATTCAACACATGTTATGGCACATTACAATATTTTACAAGCCATTAACATACATACAGGTACATACAGCAAGGCATTACAAAAAACACAGTCATTCTCATTAAACACAAGGCATTACTTGAGAAGCCATTTGCAAAAAAAAAAACAGTCATTCTCATTAAACACAATCAGAATTTGAACATACATACAGCAGTAGTTTCAACACACATGTTTAACACAATTTCAAGGAGTGGAGTTTGAACAGCAATTTCAACATCACTTTCCAGCCATGAAGGCATTTGAACACACATAAAGGCCATTACTTCACTTATCAGCAACATCAGAATTTGTGCAGCCATCCAGCATGAGTTTGCTTCCCAATTTGAGATGGTATCACGTCACTTTGCATGCCATTTGCTTCTTCAGTTTGCTTGTCTTTGTGCTTGTCCATAGCCTGAAATGGACAAACACAGAATTTAATTGAGAAAAAAAACTACAAACAAAAACTACTTCAAATTTAATTTTCAACAACTAGAAATCCAGCATTTTAAGCAACTACAAATTCAAAAGACATCAACAACAAACCTGACTCCACATTGGAGTGTTTGATTCTTGAGAATTTCGAAACCCAATGTCATGTCCGTATGAACCTTGAAGTAGTGACTGGAATGTTGGTTCAGCAGGATACCGTTGAGGCATTGAATTTGGCAAAGAATTATGCACTACATACATGTCCTGCAAATTGGCAAAGAACAATTATGGGTTGAGTCACATATTATATCCATCAAAAAAATACATACATTGTACTAACACTTACATGATGTGTGGGATTCATCAATGAGGGATGAATATAATTACCATCCATGGGCAAAGATGGAGGAAAAGGATGAAGGGGAGGAAGAGGTTGAAGAGGAGGGACATGTTGACGAACATAGATATCTCCTCCAATAGATAATGAAGAAGGTGCAACTGTAGGACTTGCAACTGATTGTAACGAAGCCAAGCTGTTAGCACGGGATTTTTTTTTGGAGTTCGCTACCAACGCGGCTTCCAATCCACCTTTCACCCTCCTTTTGCCCTTACTAGTTGCCATCTTTTTCTTCAATCCTTTTGGTTGCACAACATGATTCACATCTTTGCAATCCACTTCAACGCTTTCGGTGTCATGATCATTACTTACTTCATTTCCAACACCAAAAAGAGCACCTAACTTGCCTTCAACATTTGCACCTAATGTAGCAAGGTGTGCAATACAAAAATCATAAGTTTCTTTAGTTTCAGCAGCTCTACTTGCTAGTGCTCTAAATGCGGTCATCAATGTCTTATACCGCGAGGCTTGTTGGAATTTCACATCCACTTCAATGTCATTCCCCTTAATGTCCATCACAGTTTCGGCTCTTGCTTGTTTGGTCCACCTCTTCAGAATGTATTGTTGAGGAACCTCTTTCATCTTCAATATGTCTCTAATAACCTTCAATGAGTGACAACACAAGATTCCTTCCCTTTCAAACTTTGTACAATTACAACCCAATGACCCATCCCTCTCCATCTTCACTTTCCTTGCATGTTTGTTACCAACATCAACAACTGTGTAAATGGTACTAGCCTCGCCATATTCAATTGCTTCTATGTCCGATTCAATGGATCGAAAGTACTCAATTTGAAATTCCTCAAAAATCCTTTTTGTGTAGACATTACCTATTTGAATTAACATTCTTATGGTCGTTTTCACCTTTGGCAACCTTTGGCACAAAGCATATCCTGCTTCTAACTCCTTATATCGCTTCTCGTAAAGTACCCTTTCGAAATGCATGAAGAATTCATTCAAGTTAAAATCAGAACGAATGTAATCCTTCAAAAAAGCATTAAAAGATTCACTGAGTTGTGTGGTACTCATTCTCGCAGCCCATGTTGATCTAACATAAGGCCAGCCCCATTTTTCTTTCATCGCAAAAGTCAATTTCAACCAATGGTTTTCATGCGCATCATATTTATCAGGCATTTCCGCCCACTCTAACTTCCATTGATTTGCATCTTCAATATCAAACAAGAATTTATTTAGTACACCCTTCACCCCCTTATCTTGGAATAAACAGTTAACATGTTTTAATGCATTTTGCATCAAATGCCAAGTACACAATCGGTGAGTTGTGTCAGGCATAACAATGGGTATGGCTTTAGCCATTGCAGCATCTTGATCAGTGAACAAAGTTTTTGGTGCCTTTCCTGACATAGCCTCTAGGAAATTTTGAAACAACCATACAAACGATTCGGCGGTCTCATCATACAATAATGCTGCACCAAATATAACTGTTTCCCTGTGATGGTTGAATCCCACAAAAGACGCGAACGGTCTATGTTCTTTGTTTAACTTGTAAGTAGTATCAAAAGTAATAACATCACCAAATTGGGCATAATCCATGATCATTTGGGTATCGGCCCAAAACATATTCGTTATTTGCTCTTCATTATCTAACTGGAAAGCATAAAAGAAGGAAGGATTCTACAAAGATTTTTCTTTAAAGTATTGCAACACATTGCCTACTTCCCCATATGCTAAACTTTGTTGTCTTTTGGTTCTCAAATAATTTTTAGAATCTAATTTTGTAAACCCAAGACATTGCCTCCCACCAGCTTCCCTACCCATGAGTTCGAAAGATTGGCCTAAACGAAGACCAGATTGTGCCGCCAAATCTAACTGAATTGCTTGGGTAGTCGATATCTTTCTTTGTGACGGCAACATGTGGGCACACTTGGGTGATACAAGATCATGGTTGTATTTTTCTTTAAAATCAGTCACAACATATTTCCCACTACCGTCATCTAATTTGACATAAAGTCGAGCCTCACAACCGGTCCTAGTTTCGGCTCTAGGGTTTTTTTGACAATGGGTCTCGTTTGTCAGCCTTCCGAAATCCCTCCTTGTTGCAAATAAAAAGTCTACAAATAACTTGCTTAGTGACCTTATTCTTCTTACAAAAATCCCTTCTTATGCTAAACCCCATTTTTCCTCCATACGTATTATAAAAATCATACACACATTGTTCAGAATCGTATGTCATTCCCTGTTTTGGCTTCCAAGCACAATCATTCTCAGGTTCCATATCCATATGACAATGCAACTGAAAACCCATATAAATAAAACTGATTAAATAGAGTGAAAATAATTAAATATAGTAATCTTCAAAATATGTGTTAGACCAATGAAATCAATTCAACATATTTACAATGAATGAGTGAGGATCTGCTGGTAGCATACTCACATTTTTTTAATGTTGATTACATAACCATGTGGTAACATACCCTATTGATTTCATTAACACAGATGTTGAAATAAAAGTAAAATCTGTGAAAAAAATGATTGCAAAAATTGTGAGTAGGCTGCTAGCATACAAAATAGAATATTCAATCAAAAATTTTTGAATCAACATATCAGCAGCAGATCAATGTTGTTTAAAAAAAAAAATTCACAATTAAATAGACTCTCTATTTTGCCTAAAATCTGAAACTGATTAAATAGATTTTGAAACTGATAAAAATCTTAAAATACAGGAACTGATTGAAAGCTTCAAATACACATAAGACTAAAATCTTCAAATACAGATAAAATCTGTATTTATAAGGTTCTTCTTGATCAATATTCAATCAGTATATATATATCTTCACATACATAAACTGATTGCATTACTTCAATATTCAATATTCAATCTGTATATATATATATCAGTATATACATTACTTTAGTATTAAGCTTCGTATACTTCAATATTCAATATTCAATCTGTATATATATATCTGTATATACATTACTTCAGTATTAAGCTTCGTATACATTAATTTCTGATTTACAGAGACAAAGGGGAACCGACCTTGCAACAGCGTGGAGACTGGATCGCCGCTGGTATTGGGTCGCCGTTCGGTCGCCGTTCGGACAAGAACCACTGAGTGTGTTGAATGAGTTGAATGAGTGTGTTGAATGAGACTCCGTTTCCCCACGAAGAGTCCAACACTATGTTTTGTTTTGGGCGGGAAAGAATAGAAATTTCAATCTTTTTTTTTTTTTTTTTAATCTCAGCCGTTGGATGTGCAACGGCTGATCTCAGCCGTTGCACGGATGAATGCTCGTAAAGGCTTGCAAGGAGAGGATCTGAGTTCCAACAGCGGTACAAGTCACTTGACTAGGCCTCTCTGTATTCACTTGACCACTCACTCTCTCTCTCTCTCTCTCTCTCTCTCTATAAAAAATGAAAAAAATTATTTTAATCTTTTTTATTTTATTTTTATAATATATATAATTTTTAATGCAAAATTTTAATTTTATAAAATTAATATCATTAAAAATATACCTTTAAAATGAGACTAATATTAAATATATTTAATAAAAAAATAAAATAAAAAAGTAATACTATGTTTATTTATATTTTTTAAAGATAAAAATTAATTTGATGAAATAAATACACAAAAATTATATTTTCTAAATTTATGTGTTTTCAAAAATCATTTGAAAACATTTTTGCTTAGCTAGAATTTTCTAAAAACACTTTTGAAAAAATTCTACTTTCTTATTTTTCATATTTTTTTATTTTTACTGAATTTTTTTAATATTTTAAGTAATTTTTTAAATTTTTAGACATATCTAACATAAATATACTTAAAAAGTAATAAATTTGTGAAAAAACCTTTTAAAAATTTACTAAATACCAAAAATACAAAAAAAAAAAATGAGAATTTAGTACATTTTTTTGTATTTTTATATATTTATTAATTTTTAAAAAAAATTTTTACAAATTTTTTACTTTTTAGATACATCTAAATAAGGTGTATCTAAAAAAGTTAAAAAAAAAATTTAAAATTTTAGTTCATATTCACTAAAAATAAAAAATATACAAAGATAATATAAAAAAAAAAAAAAAAACTCAATTTTCAAAAAATTAATAAAAAAAAGGACAAATTACATATACTTCCCTCGAGGTTTATCTAAATTATAGATATTCCTGAGGTTTCGGAAATTATAGATACCCTCTTGAGGTTTATATTTTCATAACAAATTGTCCCTTAATGTTTATATTTTCACAACAATTTACTTCTAATTTGTTATGCAAATATAACCTTCAAAGGGTATCTGTAATTTCTCAAATTTCAAGGAGATATCTATAATTTTGCTACACTTCAAGGGGTATATGTAATTTGTCTTAAAAAAAACTCAAATCAAGCACACTAAGCCTCCGTTTGGGAAGTAGGTTATTTTTTGGCTTTTTAGTTTTTTTGGCTATTTTAGTCTGGGCTTAAAAGTTTGGTTTGAGAAGTATTTTTTTACTTTTTGACTTTTTTGAATTTTTTTGTGAGAGAAGAATGTAATGATTATGAATTAGATGTAATGTTTTGTTTGTTATAGCTAAAATAGTTTATTTTATTTTTTGTAATTAAAATAGTTAAAAAAGTCCAAACCATGGCTTCCTAAACAAAGCCTAATAATTTGTATGTTTATTACATTAAGTTAATTTTATATTTAAAAAATAATAATTTGAAACGATAGAGAGAGAGAGAGAGAGAGTGATAGTGTGTGAGTGATGTGTGTCACTTGTCAGTGAGTGAGGGAGAGAGAGAGTGTCAGAGTGTGGTGTGTGTTTTGACGTAAAGACTGGTTAGGACAGAAATATAATTAAAAAAAGGGAAGTGCTTTACACTATTAATTTGTGATTGATTCTAATGATATGGTAGTGGGTCCATTCACTATCACAGTGTATTTATATATATATATATATATATTTTTAATTGCCACCTTATTAGTAGTGGGATTAGTGATGACAAATTAATAATCTATAGCATTGCTCTTAAAAAAAATGAAATTGAGAGATAAAAAGGTAATTCCACCTCTAAGGGCACAGATGACGTGATTTTAACATAGGATAGGTCTGTTGGACAAAAATTATAGATTTTTTGACTTTTTTTTAACTAATTTTTTGAGTTTTTGACTAAAATAGATACTTGTCAAACAAGGTCTATAAATATGTTTTAATTAATAATTTAAGTAATTTTATAATTGTATAGAGGATCAATCATGAATTTTATTCTTTAGTCATTTCTTTTAAATAAAAAATTCTAATAATGCGATATTTGTAATTTTTCAAACCACAGGATAATCTGTACTTTAAACAAACTTTAGAGGTGTATTTGTAATTTACTCTAAAATATTTTATTAAAAAATATTTATAAAATAAAATAAAAAATATTTAAAATAAAAATTATATATTTAAAATAAAATTTTTAAATATTTAAAAAAATACAACGACAATTGTGTGGAATACAATGCACATTAAAAAAATACAACTTAAAAAAATATTTAAAATTCATAACTAAACAAATTTTCTTTTTAAAACTCAACTCGAAACTCATAACTCAAAACATAATTTCACACTAAAATCATGATATTAAAAATAATTTCTAAAATCAAAAATTATTTTTTTGATTTTTTAAAATAAAATTTTAAAAAAAGTTTTGAATTATGTGTTTGGTTATAAGTTTTAAAAATAGTTTTGAATTTTTTTTTTTAATTAGAATTACAATTCTAAATGAGAATCAAACGGAACCTAAGATACTTATGTGGTAATACAAATTCATAGCATATTCGAAAATCTTATAAATGGAATATAATGACTCATTTTTGTTAAATAGTTAAGAAACAAGTAATGTCTCACTTAGAGCATTTCCAATGGGAGTTACTATTGCCATAATCATAATTTGACAGCAGATGCTCTAAACCTTGCTCCAATAGTAAGTTATGGCAGCTGTCAAATTTGATACAAGTTTTGCCAACTGCCATATGTGCCAGATCATTAAGAAAAACCTGCTTCCCTCCCTCCCTCCTTCCCTTCCACCCACCCACCCAACCAACAAAATATCTCTCTCCCTCCTGCCTGTCATTTTTGCAGAGAAGCACAAAATTGGTATTTTCGGACGATCAGCTAGACGACCGTCCCATCATTCGGCCGATTGTCCGAAAACACCAATTTCTATGCCAAAATGACAAAAATACTAACTGAACCATTGGAGCATCATTGTTATTTTTCATTGTCATAATTTGACAATGACAATACTATTATAGCATATTATGAATTATAATTTTTTATTTATCAAAAATGACTACTTAATAATTTTGCTATTTGTTTGTGCGAGTAACCAAAAGAATTGATTTCCAATAAATGCACTTTCATTGTTTTCTTATTTTGCTTTTGTTTATTAACCTTTTCAAAGTTCCCAAACAAAACAAAACAAAACAAAACAAAATAATTTTTTATTGCAATTTATAATGAAAAACTGATTATTGAATTTTAAAATTGAATAGTGAGGTTCTCAACTCAACAAGCTCAAAGATGCTAAACCTGAGTTTGATCATTATGAAAATGATTTTGGAGAGCTTCTGCATTGGGAGATACTATCAATTCATGGTGGAGAACAATTCAAACTCTTTTCGTATCCTGAAACACAAAGTTCCTCCAAGCAATGACTCCGCAGGCATGAGTCTTCTCCCTCACACTGATAAAAATTTCTTGACCATTTTGTCTGAAAATGAAGTGCAAGGTGTTGAGGTTCTTTCCAAAGAAGGTAATAAGTGGATTCAAGTGAAAATTCCTACCGGATCCGTTATGGTGTGTTGGAAATGGTTATAAATTAACCAGAATTTTATCCTAAGTTTGGTCTAATTTTTAGGTGGGCCCCGTGCGTCGATTCTGTGGTCAAAGTGGTAACGCTGCTCTATGCGTTGTGATTCACGTGGTATATTTGGTTGCACAAAACCATTACCGAGTGAATGGGAAATTGAAGCCAAAGTGTGCTCCATGGAAATGGAGTTTTGGTGGAAATTCCTTATAGTTTGAATAAAGCTTGTCCCACATTGATTTGATGGGAGGTTTTGAAAGGGTTTATAAGGCTTTGGTTTGGTACTTCGGGTGTGCCCCAAGCGGTACCAAAGTATTGTAGAGGTAGAGGTTATGGCCAAAATCCGCTAGACCCATTGCACTCAAAAATCACCACATGGCTGCTCTGCCGTCCGTCCGTCCAAGTGGCTGGCTGCCCTGGCTTGGGCGTGTGGTGTGAGGTTGGGTTGGGCTTGTTCGCCCATTTTAAATGTAATTAAATTAGTTTGGATTTAATGCTCATCCAAACAGGCCCTTCCAAATAAATTTGTTTGGTATTTACGCACACCCAAACAGGCCCTTCCTGCTTTTGCTATCTCTGCTTGAATTAACAGTTCAAAGTTCAAAACCAACAGGTTTCATACCTGTTCAATTCAAAACCAAAAGTCACCAATACATCTATATATAGACCAGCCTCCCATTTGGATTTTTCACACCAATTTTCGTATTCCATCTCTGCTTTATATCTCTGCCATATTGTCGATTTTATTTCTCGAAAGAAAGAGTAAACACTTAGTGTGTTCGACGAACAATTAAATTGTAGTGCTGCATTTAATTGTTGATAAGATCATTTCATCCTGGGAGATAGACGTCCAAGTTCTGAAAGCACCTTGGAGAGGACGAATCTGTCTTAAGGACACAGTGTTCAACACTGGACTTGATCAGAAAGTTATTCCAAGTATTTAACCAAGTAAGTTGATTAAATTATTTTTCTGTTTTCTTTATTTGTTTATTAAAATCAGATTTTAATTTTGTTTTTGTAACAAAATAAAATCTGTTTTTTATTTGTTTTATTTTATTTTTATTTTGAGTTTGATTTTTGTAATCAAACAATTTTCTCTCATTTTCTTTATTTCTTTAAATTCTGATTGTAGTTTAGTACACAATAGAATTTAATTTATTTAAATACAGTGAAGATTGCCGTACAATCTTAAGACAGATTCCTTTTTGGTATCTTCATTGTATTTAATTTTCTGTTTTTCAAAGTAATATTCTGGTTGGAAAAACAAATAGTGATTTATGCTATTTGACAGATAGTAGTAATATACTGTCTCTTTTCTTTGACAACTAGTAGTACGATACTGGTGTCATTAACAATTTCAGAATATTAATTGGTATTACAGAAAATTATTTTGGTATTTTATTTTTCCTGTTTTAGTAACAAGGAAAATAGAATTATTTTGTGTTATATTTTATTTTCTGGTTTTAGTAACTAGAAAATTAATTTGTGTTTTAATTTTTCCTGATTTTTGTAATCAGAAATTATGGCTACTACAACCTAAATCGTGATCCGGCAAGGGTACTGTTGTTACACCAACATCGTCCCTATTCGTAACCATGTTCTTGTCCCAACCAACCATGGAAAAAAATCGAAAAATTTAATCTGCATCGAAGTTTAAGAGATGGCAGCAGAAGATGCTGTTCTATCTTACAACTCTTAATTTGGCCCGGTTTCTCCATGAAGAGGCTCCAGCACTTAAAGAGGGTGAAAGTGATCGGTAAGTTGTTGGCGCTGGAGATGCTTGGAAACATTCAGATTTCCTGTGCAGAAACTACATCCTCAATGGCCTTGACAACATGCTGTATAATGTATACAGTCCTCTGAAGTCAGCAAAAGAATTGTGGGATTCTTTGGAGAAGAAATACAAAACAGAAGATGCCGGCACGAAGAAATTTGTTGTCGGTAAATTTCTAGATTTTGTAATGATCGACTCCCAAACGGTAATATCTCAAGTTCAAAATTTTCAGATAATTTTGCATGATATTCATTCGAAGGTATGTCTTTAGCGAATCTTTCCAAGTCCGCTTTGGTGGAAAAGTTACCACCGCTTGGAAAGATTTTAAAATTATTTAAAACATAAACGCAAAGAGATGACCATGGATGAGTTAATTGTAAGATTAAGAATTGAGGAAGATAACCAAAGGTCGACAAGAGGCATCGGAAAAAACCCATTGAGTCCAAGGCTAATGTGGTTGAACAAGTTCAAAAACCACATAACAAAAAGAGGAAGTTTACTGGAGATGGTCCTAAACAAGGCAACAACAATGGCAACAAGAAGTTCAAAGGAAAATGCTATAACTGTGGCAAGACTGGACATCGAGCTTCTGACTGCCGCCGCCCGAAGAAGGATCATGGAAGTACAAGCAAGAAGACCACCAATCAAGCCAATATGACAGAATTGATTACATCTCTCGACGGAGTGAATGACATCAACCTCTCTCGCTGTGGTGTCCGAGGCTAACTTGGTTGGAAATCCCAAAGAATGGTGGGTTGACACCGAGCAACTCGTCACATATGTGCATAAGAAGATGTTCACTACCTACAATGAGGCCGCAAATGGTGAGCAACTTTTATGGGAAATTCTTCTACTTCTACCGTGGGTTGGACAAGGAAAAGTGATCTTGAAGATGACATCAGAAAAGAACTAACCCTCAACAACGCATCGCATGTACCGACATCCTAAGAATTTAGTTTCGGTTTTTGTTAAGTAAAATGGTTTTAGGCTTGTTTTTGAGTCGATAAGTTTGTATTAACAAAGAGTGGTATGTATGTTGGTAAGGGATACATGAGTGATGGTCTCTTTAAATTGAATGTAATGATCAAGTAAAATGAAAGTTGCTATGAATAAGAATAACACATCTTTTGCTTATATTCTTGAGTCAAATTTATGGCATGGTAGATTAGGACATGTAAATTATGATGCTTTATGAGATTAATTGGTTTGGATTATATACCAAAGTTTGAAATTAATCCTAATCATAAATGTGAAGTTTGTGTAGAAGCAAAACTAACTAAGGCTCCATTTAAATCAGCTTGAAAGGAAAACCGAACCTCTAGAATTAATTCATACTGATGTATGTGATCTCAAATTTATTCAAACTAGAGGAGGCAAAAAGTATTTCATAACATTTATCGATGATTGCACAAGATATTGTTATGTTTATTTACTTAGAAGTAAAGATGAAGCCTTAGATATGTTTAAACTCTACAAAATAAGTTGAAAATCAACTTGGTAAAACCATTAAAATGGTTAGAAGTGATAGGGTGGTGAATATGATGCACCATTAAATGAATTTTGTGCACAACATGGCATTATTCACCAAACTACTGACCTCTTATTCTCCACAAAGAAATGGAATTGCCGAAAGGAAGAATAGAACTCTAAAAGAAATGATGAATGCCATGTTACTAAGTTCAGCTACTACGTAACTTGTAGGGGAAGCAATATTGTCAGCTAATTATGTTCTTAATAGAATACCCCACAAGAAAACTAAAAGCATTCCTTATGAATTGTGGAAAGGTCGACCACCTTCCTACAAATACTTGAAAGTGTGAGGGTGTTTGGCAAAAGTTGAAGTTCCTGTTCCTAAAAAGACTAAGATTGGACCAAAAACAGTAGATTGTGTGTTTATTGGTTATGCTCAAAATAGTAGTGCATATCGGTTTCTGACTTATAAATCAGAAATACCTGATATAAATGTGAACACTATTATAGAGTCAAGGAATGCTGTGTTTTTGAACATATCTTTCCTTACAAGAAAGGACAAGGATTAAGTTCACAGAAAAGAACTTATGATTGTACACAAAGTCAAGAGACTAATGACAATAAAACACAAGAGATTAGTAATGGCCTCAACCAACAGGATTTAACTGATGTTGAACCAAGACGAAGTAAGAAGAGCGAGAACATCAAAATCCTTTGGTCCAGATTTTCTGACATATTTGTTAGAAAATGAACCTCAAAGCTTTAAAAAGAATGACAGTCCTCAAGCACCTTTGTGGAAAGAGGTCATTAATAATGAAATTGAATCCATTATGCACAATCATACTTGGGAATTGGTGGATCTTCCACTGTGTTCTAAACCTCTTGGATATAAATGGATATTCAAGAGAAAAATGAAAGCAGATGGTTCAATTGACAAGTATAAAGCAAGACTTGTAGTTAAAGGTTACGCATAAAAGGAAGGTCTGGATTATTTTGACACATATTCCTCGTGACGAGAATAACATCCATTCGCATGCTTATTGCTATAGCAGATTGTTTAATTTAGAAATACATCAAATGGATGTTAAGACTTTTCTTAAACGGTGATCTAAATGAAGAGATCTATATGGAACAACCCAAGGGTTTGTAGTATCGGCAAGAAAAGAAAGTTTGTCGACTTGTAAAATCCCTTTATGGATTAAAATAAGCACCTAAGCAATGGCATGAAAAATTTGATCATGCAATGCTTACTAATGGGTTTAAGATAAACGAATGTGACAAATGTGTCTATGTTAAAAACACCCACCAAGGATATGTCATAGTTTGTCTTTATGTGGATGACATGCTTATCATTGAAGCAAATAAAACATGATCAAATCAACTAAGCAAATGCTTAACAAAAGATTTGATATGAAAGATATGGGGTCGCAGATGTTATATTAGGAATGAAAATAACTAAAACATCGACGGATATGCATTATCTCAATCTCATTATATTGAGAAAATTCTTGATAAATTTATCAAGGATGATTTGAATTTAGCAAGGACACCAGACATCGCTTTTTATTTATCGAAAAATAAAGGTGATGCAGGTCTCGCTTAAAATACTCCCAAATCATTGGAAGCCTAATGTACCTAATGAATTGTACTGCCCCGATATAGCTTATGCTATCAAGAAAGAGTAGGTACACTAGTAACCGAGAAGACCATTGAAAGTTTATCATTCGAGTTCTTAGATATCTAAGATTTACTCGTGATCATAGTTTGAACTTTACTCGATATCCAAAGAAGACTGAAGGTTATTGTGATGCCAATTGGATATCGGATACTAAAGATTCAAAATCCACTAGTGGATATGTCTTTACTCTAGGTGTGCCTTTGCTTCTTGAAATCCACGAAACAAACTTGCATCGCACGATCCACAATGGAATCCGAGTTCATTGCTTTAGACAAAGCAGTGAAGAAGCGTAATGGCTTCGCCACTACTTAGAAGACATTCCAATGTGGTTAAAACCTGTGGCAACTATTTGCATTCATTGTGATAGTCAATCTGCAATAGGCAGGGCACATAATCATATGTATAACGGTAAGTCACGACATATTCGTCGTCAACATAATAATACCGTTAGGCGCTTGTTGTCAAACGGAATAATCTCAATAGATTATATAAAATCTAAAGAGAATATTGCGGATCCATTTACAAAAGGTTTGACAAAAGAGCTAGTGTATAGTTCATCGAAGGGAATGGGATTAAAGCCTATTACATAAGAGTCGCCATAATGGTAACCCTACTTATATGATCGAGATCCCAAGAACTAAGTTCAAAGGGACAACTAAGTTATGTATGGCTCACCGTAAATCACCAAGGAATAAAATACCCTACTCATTCCTATGGTGAGAGTGATATCTGCAACATATGTTGTCTGCAGGGGCATAAGGATAAGCTTTGCTTTTAATGATTACTTATATCTTGATTAAGGCATAACATCAAGACGAGTATAAGAAGATACTCACAATAAGAATTACCTATATAAGTGTTGAACTGGGGCCGGTTCTATGAGAATGAAAGAGGCTACATTCTCTAGAAACACTCATGAAAACCAGGAGCGTTCAAGGCCAAAATGAACACAACAAAGGAGAACCACGATGTGTTAGAAAATATTTTGTGAAATCTATTGTCTTGGCTTACACAAACGGCTGAACAATTCAAGGCATCGCGTCCATTGGTTAGCCAGTAAGTCCGATAGGTTATCACTAGGGAAGGTTCAAGGCCGAAAACTACCTATCCTGATGCAAGATATTTTCGACTTATGCTCTTTCGTTAAGTCTCGCATATTGTTGCATTTCCGTTGTCATCAAATTCCATTCATGGGGGATTGTTGGAAATGGTTATAAATTAACCGTAATTTTATCCTAAGTTTGGTCTAATTTTTAGGTGGGCCCCGTCGATTTACGCTGTCAAAGTGGTAACGTTCTATGCCGCACAGATTCACGTGGTATATTTGGTTGCTCAAAACCATTACCGAAAGTGAATGGGAAATTGAAGCAAAGTGTGCTCCATGGAAATGGAGTTTTGTGAAATTCCTTATGGTTTGAATAAAGCTTGTCCCACATTGATTTGATGGGAGGTTTTGAAAGGGTTTATAAGGCTTGGGTTTGGTACTTGGGGTGTGCCCAAGGGTACCCAAGTGTTTTAGAGGGAGAAGTTATGGGCAAAATGGGCTAGACCCATTGGACTCAAAATCACCACACGCTGCTGCTGCCCGTCCGTCCCGGGCTTGGGCCGCTGGCCTGGGCTTGGGCGCAAGTGGTGTGAGGTTGGGTTGGGCTCGTTCGGCCCAATACTAATCTTTTTGCGCTAAAAACATTTGAATTTAATTCAAATTAAACTGGTTTGGTTTTATTGTACATCCAAACAAGGCCATTCCCGATTTTAAATGTAATTAAATTAGTTTGGATTTAATGCTCATCCAAACAGCCCTTCCTAAATAAATTTGTTTGGTATTTACGCACACCCAAACAGGGCCCTTCCTGCTTATATCTGCTTTGAATTAACAGTTCAAAGTTCAAAACCAATAGGTTTCATAATTGCTCAATTCAAAACCAAAAGTCACCAATACATCTATATATAGACCAAACCTCCCATTTGGATTTTTCACACCAATTTTAGATTTCATCTCTCGCTTTATATCTACGCCATATTGCTGCATTTTATTTCTGAAAGAAAGAGTGTAAACACTTAGTGTGTTCGACGAACAATTAAATTGTAGTGCTGCATTTAATTGTTGATAAGATCATTTCATCCTGGGAGATAGACGACCAAGTTCTGAAAGCACCTTGGAGAGGACGAATCGTTTTAAGGACACGTTGTTCAACACCGACTTGATCGAAAGTTATTCCAAGTATTTAACCAAGTAAGTTGATTAAATTTTTTTTCTGTTTTTATTTGTTTATTAAAAATCAGATTTTAATTTTGTTTTTGTAACAAAATAAAATCTGTTTTTTATTTGTTTTATTTTATTTTTATTTTGAGTTTGATTTTTGTAATCAAACAATTTTCTCTCATTTTCTTTATTTCTTTAAATTCTGATTGTAGTTTAGTACACAATAGAATTTAATTTATTTAAATATAGTGAAGATTGCCGTACATGGTGTTCGTGGGTGATACATTTAAGGTACATGTACCAGTACTCGTTTTATAAACACAAGTATCTTTAAAAAAAAAAAAAAAACATATGTAAAAAATGATTTATATGTTAGATATTCAAATTTAGTGACTCGTTTTTTAACATAGTTTTAGATGGCTAACATTTATGTTTTATGAATGCATTTTGTTTATCTACTTTTCTTTTTTCTTTTTTAAAATGCCTTTAAAATTGTCTCTATTGAAAATTTGAGAAATACTCATATTTAAGTATGTTTTTAAAATTTATTTACGATTTTCCCTTTCACCACTAACTTGTACTTTTATCTTCACTAATTGTCATTTCCCATTCAATTTTTCTCTCTCTTTTCATCTTAGTGCTATTTCACATATCCATTTATATGTACATTTATCTTAAGAATTTAAATTATGATTTGATGAATTTCAAATTTAAACAAAATCCTTGTGCACTTCGATTTTCTTTTAATGAAATGGAATTCTGATGAAATTAAATGTGGTGGTGGGTAGGCATGGAGCAATGGAAGACTTCATGCAGCAAAACACAAAGTAATAATGAAAGGGGACAAAGTTAGGTATTCATGTGCTTTGTTCTTGCTACCGAAAGAAGGTGCAACCATTGAAGTGCCTCAAGAGCTAATCGACAAAGACCATCCTCTTCGCTATCGCCCATTCACTTACTCTGATTTCGTCTCTTTTTACACCGCCAACTATGGCGATCAAACACTAGAGATTTTTGCTGGCCTTTGATCTCTCTTTGATCATTTGGCTTTGCAGTGAGAGGTTGTGGTGTTGCTAGATTTTAAATAATGATGTCAGTATTAGTGTCAGTTCTATATCGAACAATATCACTTATATATCTATACCGGGAAATATCAATCTCTGATACATATAGTATTAGCCGATATTTCAGTCTACGTAGTAACGTTATGTTGCCAAGTGTTAGAACAATCTTCACTGTATTTAAAAGATTTTAATTCTATTGTGTATAAAACAACAATTAAAATTTAAAAAAATAAAGAAAATGAGAGAATTTGTTTGATTACAAAAATCAAACTCGAATTAAAAAAAATAGATAAATAAAAACAGATTTTATTTTGTTACAAAAATAAAATTAAAATCTGATTTAAACAAATAATAATAACACAGAAAATAAATTAAATAACTTACTTGATTTAATTTGTTCGAATTATAAACTGATCAAGTCCAGTGTTTGACACTGTGTCCTTAAGACAGATTCGTCCTCTCTACGGTGCTTTCAGAATTTGGACGTCTATCTCCCAAGATGAAATGATCTTCTACAAACAATAGCAGCACTACAAATTATTTGTCTTATGAACACACTAAGTGTTTACACTCTTTCTTTCAGAAATTAAATGCAGCAAAATGCAGAAAGATTTATAGTAGAGTATGGAGTACGAAAATTTGAATTAAACCCAAATAAGAGGCTAGTCTATTTATAGATGTAAATGTGGCTCTTGGTTTTGAATTGAACAGATATGATACCTGTTGGCTTTGAATTCAACAGATTTGAATCTGTTGGGTTTAAATTTAAACAGATACAAAAACGGGAAGGACCCTGTTTGGGTGTACAATAATACCAAACTAGTTTATTTCTGTTTGAAAACGGGAAGGGCCCTGTTTGGATGTACAGTAAATCCAAAACAGTTTAATTTGAATTCTGAATTTTATTTTACCAAAAATAAAATTAAATTCAAATGTTTTTTGCCCAAAAAAAATTAGTATTGCGCCGAACAAGCCCAACCCAACCTCACACCACGCACCCAAGCCCAGGCCAACCCGCTCGACCGACCGGACGGATAGCGGAGGCAGCGCGCGCGTGGTGATTTTTGGGTCCAATGAGTCTAGTCCATTTTACCCATAACCTCTCCCTCTAAAACACTTGGGTACCCCTTGGGGCATACCCCAAGTACCAAATCCATGCCTTATAAACCCTTTCAAAACCTCCCACCAAATCAATGTGGGATAAGCCTTATTCAATACCTTTAAGGATTTTCCACAAAAACTCCATTTCCATAAAGCACACTTTGGCTTCAATTTCTCATTCACTCGGTAATGGTTTTGAGCAACCAAATATACCACGTGAATCACAACGCAAAGATAGAACGCTAAGCATTACTTTGACCACAGAATCGCACGGGGTTCACCTAAATATTAGACCAAACTTAGAATAAAATTCTGGTTTTACCCAGAATTTATAACCATTTCCAACAATCCCCCACATGAATGGAATTTGATGACAACAAAAATGTAACAATATGCAGACTTTATCGAAAGAGTATAAGTCGAAAATATCTTGCATCAGGATAGGTAGTTTTCGGCCTTGAACCTTCCCTAGTGATAACCTATCGGACTTACTAGCTAACCAATGGACGCGATGCCTTGAATTGTTCAACCGTTTGTGTAAGCCAAGACAATAGATTTCACACAAAATATCTTCTGACACATCGTGGTTCTCACTGTTGTGTTCATTTTGACCTTGAACACACCTGATTTTCATGAGTGTTTCTAGAGAATGTAGCCTTATTCATTCTTACAGAACCGGCCCCGGTTCAATACTCATATAGGTGATTCTTATTGTGAGTATCTCCTTATACTCGTCTTGATTTCCATGCTTTAATCAAGGTATAAGTAATCATTAAAAGCAAAGCTTATCCTTATACCCCTGCATACAACAAATGTTGCAGATATCACTCTCACCAGAGGAATGGGTAGGAATTTTAATCCCTTGGTGATTTCTGGCAAACCATACATAACTTAGTTGTCCCTTTAAACTTAGTTCTTGGAATCTCCAGTCATATAAGTAGGGTTACCATTATAACGACTCTTATGTAATAGGCTTTAATCCCATCCCCTTCGATGAACTATACACTAGCTCTTTTGTCAAACCTTTTGTTAACGGATCCGCAATATTCTCTTTAGATTTTATATAATCTATTGAGATTATTCGACGGACAACAACCGCCTAACGGTATTATGTCGACGCATTTAAATATGTCATGACTTCATCATATACATATGATTCTGTGCCCTGCCTATTGCAGATTGACTATCACAATGAATGCAAATAGCTGGCACAGGTTTTGGCCACATTGGAATGTCTTCTAAGAAGTGACGAAGCCATTCTGCTTCTTCACTTGCTTTGTCTAAAACAATGAACTCGGATTCCATTGTGGATCGTGCGATGCAAGTTTGTTTTGTGGATTTCCAAGAAACAGCAGCGTCTCCCAAAGTAAAGACATATCCACTTGTGGATTTTGAATCTTTAGTATCCGATATCCAATTTGCATCACAATAACCTTCAAGTATTGCTGGATATCGAGTAAAGTTCAAACCATGATTACGGGTGAATCTTAAATATCTAAAAACCCGAATGATCGCTTTCCAATGGTCTTCTCCAAGGTTACTAGTGTACCTACTCAATTTACTGATAGCATAAGCTATATCAGGACGAGTACAATTCATTAGGTACATTAGGCTTCCAATGATTTGGGAGTATTTTAACTGAGACACTGCATCACCTTTATTTTTCGATAAATAAAGACTGATGTCGACAGGTGTTCTTGCTAATTCAAATCATCCTTGATAAATTTTTCAAGAATTTTCTCAATATAATGAGATTGAGATAATGCATATCCGTCAGATATTTTAGTAATTTTCATTCCTAATATAACATCTGCGACCCCCATATCTTTCATATCAAATCTTTTGTTAAGCATTTGCTTAGTTGATTTGATCATGTTTTGACTGCTTCCAATGATAAGCATGTCATCCACATAAAGACAAACTATGACATATCCTTGGTCAGTGTTTTTAACATAGACACATTTGTCATATTCGTTTATCTTAAACCCATTAGTAAGCATTGCATGATCAAATTTTTCATGTCATTACTTAAGTGCTTGTTTTAATCCATAAAGGGATTTTACAAGTCGACAAACTTTCTTTTCTTCCCCTAATACTACAAACCCTTCGGGTTGCTCCATATAGATCTCTTCATTTAGATCACCGTTTAAGAAAGCTATTTTAACATTCATTTGATGTATTTCTAAATTAAACAACGCTGCTATAGCAATAAGCATGCGAATGGATGTTATTTTTGTCACTGGGGAATATGTGTCAAAATAGTCTAGACCTTCCTTTTGTCTGTAACCTTTAACTACAAGTCTTGCTTTATACTTGTCAATTGAACCATCTGCTTTCATTTTTCTCTTGAATATCCATTTATATCCAAGAGGTTTAGAACCTGGTGGAAGATCCACCAATTCTCAAGTATGATTTTGCATAATGGATTCAATTTCATTATTAACAGCCTCTTTCCACAAAGGTACTTCAGGACTTGTCATAGCTGCCTTAAAGCTTTGACGTTCATTATCTAACAAGTATGTCAGAAAATCTGGACCAAAGGATTTTGATATTCTCGCTCTCTTACTTCTTCTGGGTTCATCATCAGTTAAATCCTGTTGGTTGAGACCATTACTAGTCTCTTGTGTTTGATTGTCATTAGTCACTTGACTTTGTGTACAATCATAAGTTCTTTTCTGTGAACTTAATTCCTGTTCTTTCTTGTAAGGAAAGACATGTTCAAAAAACACAGCATTTCTTGACTCTATAATAGTGTTCACATTTATATAAGGTATTTCTGATTTATAAGTCAGAAACCGATATGCACTACTATTCTGAGCATAACCAATAAACACACAGTTTACTGTTTTTTGTCCAATCTTAGTCTTTTTAAGAACATGAACTTCCATTTTTGCCAAACACCTACACACTCTTAAGTATTTGTAGGAAGGTGGTCGACCTTTCCACAATTTATAAGGAGTGCTGTTGGTTTTCTTGTGAGGTATTCTATTAAGAACATAATTAGCAGACAATATTGCTTCCCCCCACAAGTTCTGTGGTAAACTTGAACTTAGTAACATGGCATTCATCATTTCTTTTAGTATTCTATTCTTCCTTTCAGCAATTCCATTTTGCTGTGGAGAATAAGGGGCTGTAGTTTGATGAATAATGCCATGTTGAGCACATAATTCATTTAATGGTGTATCATATTCACCAACCCTATCACTTCTAATTAAAAACAAAATATAACATTCATCACTTGTTGTCTATGATGTGCTTGATTCATAATTTTCAAATCATGATTCATAAATTTCAAATGAAAAATCCACAATAATTATGACTACACAAATCAGAATTAATGTTTTGACAAAATCATATCCTCATAAAAATTTTGCCTAAAAAACGAACAAATCAAAAATCTTATTTGATTGCATAAATTCTTGCAACTCATTACGAATAAGTAACACTGTCATAAAAATATTTGTGACAGAAGAAAATTAAAATATCTCATCTAATGCAAGAGATACACCCCCATATAAATAAAATGGTTTATGGTTTAACAAATTCTACTATGCAAGTAAAATAATAATTGACAATATTTTATGTCACACAGTCAACAAATAATAATCCACATAAAAGATTTTTTAAAATTTACTTCCAATTAAATGGAACAATATAATTACATATATCTTCATGTTTAAATTTCTCTGGTGTTTAAACACCCATTCAAAATTGATTGGAAAAACTCAAATTAATCAACATATCAATTTAACATTCCAAATCACATGAAATTGTTGTTAGGAAATAACTTGAGTTGATATCATACAAGCATATCAAACGCATCAACTAAAAATAATGAATTAACAAAATAAATTAATCATGCATGATCCCAAAACTTGCATCATGAAATAAAAAGATTCTCAACTCATAAATAAAATTCAATGCGATTTGAATTTTAAACTCCAAAATGACGAAACATACCTTCATTTAATCAGTTTGATTTGTACATAAATAAACTAATTAAATATGCATTTAAATATTCTTGTGAATATATATATTTTTTCGACTCATGTGAAGAAACTATTCACGACTACGGATCCATACACAGAAAATAAAGAATGATTCAGAAAATCAATAAGAAAATAATCTTGCTACAAAGATTTCTTTATAATAAAACTGAAATTTAGTTTGTAAAATTAATATATAACTCCAGAATTAAATATTTCCATGTATACTCATAATGAACTATGAAAAAGTCAAAAGAATTAACACCTTTTCACAAAGGGTTCAAAAATTAAGTGATCTCCCAAATGAAACCATAAGCTACGTACAATATTTACAAATTATAACCGAAACACAAAGTTACATGATTGATTAACAAAATTAATTTTCTAGTTTACTAAAACCACAAAATAAATTATAATACAAAATAATTTTATTTTCTATGTTACTAAAACTAGAAAATAAAATACCACAAATTAATTTTCTAGTTACTAAAACCAAAAAATAAATTATAACACAAAATAATTTTATTTTTCTTGTTACTAAAACTAGAAAATAATATAATTTTATTTTCCTTTTTACTAAAACTAGAAAAATAAAATACTGAAATAATATCTGATTACAAAAATCAGAAAAACACAAAATAATTTTCTAGTTATCAAAACCAGAAAATAAATTCTAGTTACTAAAACCAGAAAATAAATTCTAGTTACTAAAATCAGAAAATAAATGATAACAACAAAATAATTTTATTTTCCTTGTTACTAAAACTAGAAAAATAAAATACCAAAATAATTTTTTGTAACACCAAATAATATTCTGCAATTGTTAATTACACCAGTATATTACTACTAGTTGTCAAAGAAAAGAGACAGTATATTACTACTATCTGTCAAATAGCATAAACCACTATTTGTTTTTCCAACCAGAATATTACTTTGAAAACACAGAAAATTAAATACAATAAAGACACCAAAAATATTCTGTCTTAAGATTGTTAGAACAATCTTCATTGTATTTAAAAGATTTTAATTCTATTGTGTACAAAACAGCAATTAAAATTTAAAGAAATAAAGAAAATGAGAGAATTTGTTTGATTACAAAAATCAAACTCGAAATAAAAAAAATAGATAAATAAAAACATATTTTATTTTGTTACAAAAACAAAATTAAAATCTGATTTAAACAAATAATAATAACACAGAAAATAAATTAAATAACTTACTTGATTTAATTTATTTGAATTATAAACTGATCAAGTCCAATGTTTGACACTGTGTCCTTAAGACAGATTCGTCCTCTCCACGGTACTTTCAGAATTTGGACGTCTATCTCCCAGGATGAAATGATTTTCAACAAACAATAGCAGTACTACAAATTGTTTGTCTTACGAACACACTAAGTTTTTACACTCTTTCTTTCAGAAATTAAATGCAGCAAAATGCAGAGAGATTTATAACAAAGGATGGAGTACGAAAATTTGAGTTAAATCCAAATGGGAGGCTAGTCTATTTATAGATGTAAAGGTGACTCTTGGTTTTGAATTGAACAGGTATGATACCTGTTGGTTTTGAATTCAACAGATTTGAATCTGTTGGGTTTAAATTTAAACAGATACAAAATCGGGAAGGGCCCTGTTTGGGTGTGCAATAATACCAAACTAGTTTATTTCTGTTTGAAAACGGGAAGGGCCCTGTTTGGATGTACAGTAAATCTAAAACAGTTTAATTTGAATTCTAGATTTTATTTTACCAAAAATTAAATTAAATTCAAATGTTTTTTGCTCAAAAAAATTAGTATTGGGCCGAACAAGCCTAGACACTTTGGCCTGACATTTTGGGTCTAATGGGTCTAGCCCATTTTGCCCATAACCTCTCCCTTTAAAACACTTGGGTACCCCTTGGGGCACACCCCAAGTACCAAACCCATGCTTTATAAACCCTTTCAAAACCTCCCACTAAATCAATGTGGGACAAGCCTTATTCAATACCTTTAAGAATTTTTCACCAATACTCCATTTCCATGGAGCACACTTTGGGTTCAATTTTCCATTCACTCGGTAATGGTTTTGAGCAACCAAATATACCACGTAAATCACAACGCGGCATAGAACGCGTTACTACTTTGACCCACGTAAATCGACACACGGGGCCCACTTAAATATTAGACCAAACTTAGGATAAAATTCTGATTTTACCCAAAATTTATAACCATTTCCAACAAAGTTCATGCTTTAGTGTTGTTTTTAAGTATGAATCGTGCTCATCAATGATAAGTGGGTGAGACAATAAAATGAGAAGTTATTCTCTGGTCTTGGGGCACAGCGCCCAAGTGTAATTGATTGGAAAATATGAGAGGACATGAGTATTTGTGATTGGCCAGGACATAATCCGGTGTTGTCTTGTACTAACTAATGTGTTGAATATGTTGTGTAATAAAGGGTTTTCAATGTATTTGCATTATTGTACTTTGTTGGAGTGAAAAATATATATATATATATATAGGGAAATGTTAGGAATTATGAAAAAAATTTCATAAAAATGATCATAAAAGATTTGTAACCCTTAGATTACCTTGAATAGTATGTGGTGGTTTATTCTAAATGTAATCCAAATGTCACAAATCTTTCATGATCATTTTTATAAAAGACTTTTCATGATACCTAGCATTGTTGATATATATATATATATATATATATGTATGTGAATCTGTTTTATTATTGTAAACAAGCTTATGTGATACCAGTATTACTGCATTGTAGCAGTCATATTCTTGTTCTGTAGCATACTTGTTTTGAAGCTCATTCTTTGTCTATAGAAGAGGCTGTTATGTATTGTAATCAAAAAAGAAAATTAAAAGGCTAATAATATAAATTTTGTAATGACTTTTTAATTTTTCAAGGAAAGGTAGGTAAAAGAATAAAAATAAAATTAATTTTTTTATAATGACATTTTTTTGACTAAAATTGTGACTTCAAAATAGGCCATAATCTTAATTGCGAGAATAATAGTCGGTGATAGTTAAAAAAATACATATAATCATAAAAAAATATAATATTTTAATTAAAATGTATAAACTTCTCATTAATTTGTAATTTTTTTTATTATTTATTATATTTTGAAAAGTTAATTAAAAATTAATTTTTAATTTTTAATTTTCTTTTATAAAAAAATAAAAAAGATAATACAACCTAAAATATGTTAAAAAGCGAAACCTCCACCCAAGGTAGCGTCAACTCCATGTGCATATGCATGTGACCTCGACCCAAGGCAACGTCACAGAATGCAAGAATTCAACAAACAGAAATGTTAGGTATCATGAAAAAAATTTTATAAAAATAATTGTGAATAGTTTGTGATCCTTGAATTGCACTTAGAATAAAACACCACACACTAATCAAGGTAATTCAAAAATTATAAATTTTTCATGATCATTTTCATGAAAAATTTTTGATGACTCTTAACTTTTTCCTTCAACAAACTACATGCGCATATGTGTGTGACGTGATGTACAAAAAGGAAACTCTGTAAACAATAATGGCTGGTAGCTTAATTTTTATACTTTTAATAGTTTGAATGTCTCAAGATAATATTATTTTAGGAGTAACATAGCCTCCGTTTGGAAAGTGGGTTAATTTTTTAATTTTTTAGTTTTTTTGATTATTTTAGCCTGGGTTAAAAAATTAGTTTGGGAAGGACTTTTTAGCTTTTTTGGCTTTTTGACTTTTTGGTGAGGTGTCATCCTGTTAAATTATCAAATTGCCCTTTTTGCCTTTTTATTTTTTATTTTTTAATTTGGGTTTGGATTTGGCATATTTTTCGATTTTTTTTTTTTAACAATTTTGGCTCTTTGCTTAAATTTTTTTATTTTATTTTTTTTTGTTTGGATTTGGCATATTTTAGTTATTTTTTTATTTTAATTTTTTTATGTTAGGTTTAGATTTGGCGCATTTTGCTTCTTTTGGGGGGGGGGGTTTGGATTTGGCATTTTTTGCTTTTTTTTTTTTTTTGTATGTTGGGTTTCGATCTGTCGAATTTTGCTTAATTTTTTTATTTTTTATTTTTTTTATTTTGGGTTTGGATTTGCCATATTTTGGTTCTTCTTTTTTAATTTAATTTTTTTATGTTGGGTTTCGATTTTGATGTTTTATTTATTTTTAAATTACGTCATGGTAATTTATGTTTTTATGTTTTTTTTTATAAATATTTTTGAAAGAGGCGTATTTTTCTTGTTATTTTTTTTTAATTTATGTTTTTGTCATTTTTTAATTCGTACACATTAATTTATTTTTATATTTCAAAAATGGATTTTCATACGTTTTATTTATTTGTAAATTACATGGCAAATGGTAATTTTCATTTTTTTTTATCTTTTTGGATGAAGTGTATTTTTGTCGTTCTTTTTTTTTTTATTTATGAATTTACGTTTTTGTAATTTTTTAAATATTTTTAAATATTTTTGAATGAGGCGTTTTTTTTAAAAAAAATAATTTATGTATTTTAAGTTTTTTTTTTTTGGAAATGGTTTTTCCATGTGTTTTTTATTTTTATTTTTATTTTTTTTCATTTTCTGTGAAATGATAAAAAGTGAGGTTTTATTTTATTGTCCTGTGTATTTTAAATAATTTAATTTTAAATATTTAATTTTAATTTAATTTTAAATATTTAAATAATGTAAATAATTTAATAAGCAAAAATTTAAAATAAATATTCAAAAAATTTAAATCGTAAAAATTTAAATAATTTAAATATTCAAAAAATTTAAATAATTTAAAATGTTGATATTTTAAATTTAAAAATAACTCTACACTCAAATCGTAGCCAAACACATAAAATAAAACTCACTTAATAAATTATTTTTAAAACTCATAACAAAACACATAACTCGAAATTCCATACTACTTTCACAACTCTACACTCAAATCATAACCAAATATATAACAAAAAAATTAAAATATTTAAAAATATTTTTATAAAATAGAGTTTGAATTTATTTTTATAAAATATTTTAACAAAAAAACAAAAAAATATTTTTATTTTTTTTTTCAACTTTTTTTTTTTTATGGAAAAAGGTGTTTTTTTTTTTTTTTTTTTTTTTTTTTTTCACTTTCTGTGTGCAGGCGATGTCCCTCTTCATGTGAGGGTAGTTCCGTAAATTTGAGAATGAAATTGTTGCTGCCAAGCTCCTCACCTCCGTTTGTCTTTATGTGGCTAATTTAGACTTTTTGTCCATATGTGGCTAAATTAGCCCCACCCTTCTTCCCAAACACCACCATAATATTATTTCGATCCATTCAAACTATTTGAGTCACATAAATTCAAACTATCAATAAAATTTAAACAAACTCAGCCATAATTTTTTTTAAAAATGATTGAGGCCTTGAAATTTTGAAACTCGAATGCCTCAAAATTGTGTGTTTTGTTTGTGTGTGTGTGTGTAAGAGTGGTTATATGTAGGGATGCGTTAAAAAATTAGACATTTTGTACTAATTCAACCTATGTTGTTTGATGGGGTGATAAAATTAACTTATCAATTAGGCTGCTAGTTAAAATTTGTTAATTCTATATAGTTTTGTACGAGTCCATACTATATTTTTATTTCAAATTAGGAATTTTAATTTCCTTCGAGTCTTCCTGATTTGAAATAAAAATATAGTATGGACTCGTATAAAATTATATAGAATTAACAAATTTTAACCAGCAACCTAACTGATCAGTTAATTTTATCACCCTATCAAACCACACAAGCTGAGTTGGTGCGGGATGTCTAGCTTTTTAGTACACCCCTACACATAACCACCCTTCAAAAAAAAAAAAAAAAACCAAACCAAACCAAACTGACACAGGAAAAAAAAAAAGAAAAGAGCATGATTCGAGGCATTCGAGCCTCGAAATTTGGAGACCTCTAGCATGACTGAATTTTTTAGGTGGGTAATTGAGTGATGATACTACAACAAAAACACATTTTAGTGACACTATACTTGTGACATGTTTTTAAAAATGCTACAAAAATAATATTTGGTGACACATTTTAGAAAAATGCCACAGAACCACAAACATATAAGGCTCTAGTGACATTTCAATAAAGAAATGTCACATCAATTTTATGACATCTTATAAAAGAATGACAAGAAATTGTTTTAGTGACATTTATGAATCGATGACACTAAACTTTAATACTAATGGCATTTTTTAAAAATATCACTAAACTAAATAGGTGTAAGTTACTTTTTATGGCATTAAGTGAAAAGTGTCATAAACAAATATTTTATGGATTTTGAGAAATGCCACTAAGCCAAAAATTTTCCAAGCTATCTAATGGCATTTTTTGAAAAAACAAAAAATGCCAATATATTTTCAAAATTTTTTAAATGCACAAAATAAATAAAAACAAATAATTAAACGTAATATAACATGTTTTTTTAACTGTACTTACCACATGTACAAAATTGATCAACGGCTTTATATGAATTAACAGGAAAAATAAAATTTCAAATTACTCTCCTATACAATGATAAAGTTACTTGAATTTTAGTCCTGTAGTTTCAATTACCTCAATTTTGACTATGAATTTATGTATTTATCTCAATTTATTTCAATTGCTTATAATTATTGGGTAATTTACATCAATAATCCTTATATTTTGTTATTCCATATTGTTTTAATTGACTCAATTTTGACACTTAATTTTAGATTTTACGTAAATTTAGTCCAATTGACGTAAAATGTTTTGGGTCATTGATAGAAAATTTTCATTAGATTGGTTAAGGTTAAGCCACTGAATTGACCAAGTATTTTTGTTTTATTCCTAAAACGATGACAAGTTGCATATGTCATAAAAAAATGCTATCAATTGGACTAATTTGAGACAAAATAAAAAATTCAAGGTTAAAATCAATTCAATTGAAATTACAAAGACTAAAATAACATAATAGCCAACATAGAGTGACTAATAGTGTAATTATCCCTAATTGTTAGCATTTTTTAATGACTAAGGCACCATTTGGGAAGAAGAATATGGGGCTTTTTTGGCTATTTTAGCCACAAAAGACAAAATAGACTATTTTAGTCACAAAAAATAAAACATCACATTCAACCCATAATCATTACACTCTTCTCTCACAAAAAAAGTAAAAAAAGCCAAAAAGCCAAAAAGCCTTTTCCAAACCAAGCTTTTTAGCCCAGGCTAAAATAGGCAAAAAAACCAAAAAGCCAAAAAACCAACCCACTTCCCAAACCAACCTTAAGTGACATATGTCATTCTTTTATAGGTAAAATAATAAATTTGCTCAACTCATAAATTAGCCTCAACATATTTAGTGATCATTTTTTTATCAAAAATACTAACGGTATTATTAATTACATTAAATTGACACAAAATTTAAAATTAAAAGTTGCAATGGATTTAATAAAAAATATAAGGACCAAAATTAATATTTACTTTTTTATTTAAAATATGAACAAACTCATTCTCCACTTTTGTTTGTTTGTTTGTTTTTTTGTTTTGCTTTTTTTTTTTTTTTGTTTTGTTTTTACAACAAAGGAAATAACAAAACTAAAGAAACAAACCAAATTTGATACAGCAAAATCCGCATACCAGATCGACCTAAAGACAGAGAAGGAAGTCCAAAAATTCTAAAATTGGTGAAGTAAATTTGATTTTGGCAGGTCAAAGAGGCGGGAACCAAATCATGAAGTAAGGGTTTATCATTCTTTATCTTTCATGCCATCCTTATCTACCATCTACACCACAAATTTGATGTGTTTTCATCTTCTACGATCAGAGTTCATTAGGTATTCGTTCTCTCTTTCTCACACTCATCAAATACACACAATATACCTCTATCTTTCTATCTTTCTCCCTTATTTATGATCTTCTTGTTTTAAGCATAAAATTTGATACGATCTGAAAATCTAATTTTGTAACTCATGAATTTATTAATTCTCATCTTTTAATATAAAAGGTTAGTTATAATTTACTATTATTGTATTTATATTGTGATTGTATATAATGTCTTGGAAGTGATTTTCCATTAAGTTGCTCTGTTTTTTTTTACAAATTACTCAGATAGATGAACATGAATTTTGATATCAAAAGATCCCGTATTATCTAAATAAATGTTTTTGTCCTCAAGTTTAGATTATATAATATATATGTAGCAATGAAGGTTAGTGGGACCCCTGAAAATTTGCATTCTCCCCATACATTGCATGTCATGGTCTATGCGCGCGCGCGCACACACGCACACACATATACATATATTGTGTTAGTGCACACAAACATGTAGTGCTGTTCTTCTCAAGCAGGCCCAAATTTTTTGCCACAGAGTGGTCATGATCATGCACCATCAGTATATTTCTGCTGATTAGTAATGTTGGCTTTTGTGGCAAAAATTGTCTAATACAACTATATCTTAAAATTAGCAAGTAAAAACACTCTACTAGGAACAATACCTGATGTTTAATTGCAAAACTAGTGGAAAGACACTCTAACCGAGCCGAGGGTGAGTCTAATATTTGATTGTTCTAGATTAATTTACATTTTTGTATGAGTTTTAAAATATATTCATAAGTATGTTTGTTTAGCATTCGAGAAGAGCTCAAACAAGTTTCAAGTGACATTAGTTTGAACAGTTTGGTTTTTTTTATATAGTGTAGTGTATATAAATTTATTGAGTCAAGTAAAAGATGAGCTTAACATTAGTTTGATCAACCAACAACATTTTGATGGAAAATTCACTAAAATCATGTCCTTATATTTTCATCTTCTATTGCCACGATCAAGAAGAGTTTCACCATCATCATCATCATCTTCAAATTGTTTTATAGATCAAGCTGCCAAATTCTCTGATCATAAACATAATAACTTTCCTTGGCAACCTTATCAGTTGCTCCGTAGGCTTCACAATTTATATTCATCTACTTGATGACCTGCTAATGCCTGCTCACCTGACTGACTACTGAAGTCAATAAAATTGTTGAATATTGTTTTTAACTGCAATTTACTCATGTCATTTTTACCGAACTTTCAGTATTAAAGTGATTGGTGCAAGGAAGAATATCTTGTTATGGAAACTAGAATGATCTGTGTTCTCAATTCTATGAACATTTTTTACTGAAAATGATGGAATTGAAAATATCTGTAATGATCGTTCATTTCCTAGGAGTTGAAACTCCTACAAGTTTCAGAATGTGGAGAGTTTGAACTCTCAATCGATGAAAATCCCAAGAGATAGAAAGTTCAGCTGGCATAGGAGTTAAATCTAATTCTTTGGACTAATAAGATTTTTTAAATGCTGAACAATGTGGCAACTGAAACCCATTATTCTGGTAATTCTCGGGATTTCTCAATTCCCATTTCAATTTTCTAGCATAAAAATCAAAACAAAAAAGAAGAGAGACCTATGTATGACAGACATTTTTGAAGTTAACTATTTTAGCTACTCCACAAGAACAAGCAGCACCTGTGTGTTCACGAGTTTTTTTATTGCAATTTTTTTGCGGTTATTGAGTCAAAACACAATTTACCAACATATATAACTCAACAATCAGCAGAAGCAACAATGTTACACAGCAGCACACATATATAACTCAACAACCAACGCACAGCAGCAACAATGCTACACGGCAGACAAACCAACAACAATCAACAGAAATACCAATAAAAACCCAAAAGTTCACCCTTCACCTCAAGTAATGTCTGACCAATAGCCATCCTCAGATTAGCACCTCATCTGCTTCACCCCCGAAGTTCACTTAACAGCAGCACATCTCCTATGCTTTATACACCAATACCCATCAATAGCCCTATTATGCCTCACTTGATACATCTCTTGATCCTGCATTCTCAAGCTATTACCAATTCATACTTCTATTTCCCATCCCTGACAACAAACAGCAGCAAGTGCAATTAATCAGCAGCAGCAACAATCAACAAAAGTTGTTAGTGAAAACTCTGCTGCTGTTGATTGTTGTTGATGAAGAGAAGATGCTGGATGTTTCTGCTAATTGTTACTGCTGTGTGCTAGCAGTGTATTTTGCTGTGTGCTGGCAGTGTTTTTTGTTGTATGCTCTGTATTTAAATTGATAATCATCTTATCAGTTTGTTATAATGTAAAAGAATAAAGATGATGTTTGGGACCCTGGATTTGTCACTCCCACATTTTTTGCTTTTCTAGCATGACTTAGATATTTATTGTTAGATACAAAATGTCCTTCAACAGTTTATATGAATAGACTCTTACTGTATGATCCTCCTAGTTATCATTTCTTGGAAATGACTACACATTTAATCTTTTTAGTTAGAAGCATTATAAACCAAATGATTTCATTCTGTAAAAAATGCACCCACAACACCTAAGTATATACATTGGTACTTGTATTAAAGATTTTGGAAAAGGTTACATAGTTAACCTTGACCTTGGTTCATGTCCCCTCATAACATGAGTATTATCTCATCTACTAAATCATCAAGTGCTAAACATGAATTGCTTGCCAATTAAAACATAAGTTTTGTACAATGCTCTCTTCACATTCCCAAATCTCCACCACCACAAGAATTGCTATTGAAATAATGATATTTCATTGACTTTGTAATGCTTAAATTCTTTTACATGTTTTCTCTTGACATGAGTTGCCTTATAGTCATGCACTAATATATTGAATATGTTATGTTCTACATTGTTGTTAGTATCTTATAGTTCTTGCAAAATCAAGTTCAGTTGTTTTTGTCAATCATAACTTACAAATACTTGTTATTGATATATGACTTTTTTAATGTTCTAGAAACACTTTGGACACTTGTTTAATTGAGATTGTTTACTTATGGATAAGACATGGATGTATCGATCAAGATTAAGTGATGCATACCAGAAAGGAGTTGACATGTTTCTCGATTTTGCATTTACTAATGCAAGTTATGATGATAAGATCATATGTCCATGCATCAAGTGTGGACTTACACTCTGACGCCCCAAAATTTTAGGACATCACAATAAGATTTAGAACTTAGAATCAATGTTGCCACCAATATTACTAACATCCATTAATTAACAACCTAGAAATTGAAAGTTCTTAAATTACAAATCCAATAAAACTTAAAACTTAGTTTTAGTACATAAAAAAAAAATAACACAAACATAAAAAGAAAACTAGAGAAAAACTAGAAAAACTTAGAAAATAGTTCATGGAACTTGGGCACTCTTCAAGCTAACCAAGGCTAAATGTCGCCTTGCAAGGCCAAGGTGTTCCCTTCGGTTTTTTCGATACTTGGCATAAAACGCTAGGGCAACGGGAATGCCAATGAGCGACGAGCTCAATAAGATACTACAACCCGAAAATACCCACCCCGATGATAACACTCACAATAAATGAATAATGTATAGTAACAGAATAACAAGTAGCATTTAATAAGCATAATATGAATGCTATCAGTTGAAATAATAACAATAGATAATAAAAAAAACAATGGCAAGCGGAAGCAATATTTTATCATAAGGAAAATGCCCATCTTTCTTTTTAAATTCTCATAAATATAGTTTATAAGATAAGTTTAAGTAACTCCCCGCAGAGCACTATTTCCACTCAACCGCTAAGCAATGGCCACAGGCAATTCTGACTTCCCCTTGGTCAAATATTCAAATGTTACTTACTGTAACTACCAATGATGCCCAGCACCAGGGTTACGTACCCGAGTCGTGACATCACGGTCTGTCCCAAGGGAACGGTCTATGTTGTGACACCCACACCACCAACCTTATATCGCCTAGACCGATAAGAGCCAAAACACCTTCCTGTGCCATGTTAGGGTTCACAACTCACTTGCGCAAGATTCTAAACCGGGATCACCCCATCACTTCTAAATTTTAATGTATCATCGGTTTAATTTCGTGTTTCTTTACTTCGTCGAATTTACATTTTGATGCATGTGCAAGTTTTAGTTTGAAAACCATAGTGACATAATGTTTATATAGCACAACAAAATCATGTCTGGCAACCAAAATAAATACGATAGAATATCTTAGTAATCATCACAAAATTCCTTAAGAATTCACACACTTCTTCTTTCAGTATTGTATGGTCAAACAAAAAAAAAATATGAAACCCATACCAAACGAAGTTCAACCATTACAGTATTTTAATTGGTGCTAGTTCATCGAGTTAGGAAAATATTTTGAGAAGAATACCAGGACTAAAAACGATTTTAAAATGAAGAAATAAAATTTGGAGAAACCTGGTTTTTCTGGGACAGTGAGTTACATTAACTTCCAGCACAGGTGATCTATGTTTGAAAAATAAAAAAGGGGCCTCAAACAGTGTCAAAAAGAGGTATGATCATGGTTTGCTAGATATTTGAGTTTAGAACATATTTTTAGAAGAGTTTGAAGACTGAAACCCAATGGAAGATGGTCAAATAATTTTTCTAAGAAAACTGGACAGATTTTGTCACATTTTGGAAAAATTGACGTTTCTCTCTCAATGCTAAAAAAAATTATGAAACCAGCATAATTTGAAAGATAACTTAAAAATATAACTTTTCCAATTTGCATCACTTGAAAACTCATTCTTTAGAATAAACGGTGACCTGATAAAGTCAACATTGCTACTGCCTCTAGACAGCAATGAAGTTAAAAATATGTTTTGACCACGAAACGTTGTCAAATAATTTTTTTTTCTCGATATTCTAGCACCATGAAAACATGTTAAGCTAACTCCAGTAATTTCAGATTTTATGAAAAGTGTTCTCATGAGTTTGTTTGGATTTATTCAAAACGGATTAAAAATCTGTTTTGTTGGAAGTTCATTATTTTGTGAAAAACACACTTTGTATTCACCATGAATCATACGTAAGACTATAAAAATTATTTCTTGCTACTATTCCTATGTGAAACTCTAATCCTTCATATTTACTTTCATTAGTGGTAACAGGGAATAGATGAAAATAATATTTATGAAGAGTGAACACAAATTCATAAACATGCAAGATTATTTCAAACAATGGAGAATATTTGAACACATAAGAAGAAAAATCAGTAGCTAAACCATCTAATTCATGCTTGCAAGAAGGATAGAAATCATATAATCATAAGATTATCATTCTATCCAAATGTAAACATGCATTGAGCTACTATGTATTAACAATGCACAGTCTTGCATATTTTTAATATATAGATTCAGTTAAAAAAAAATATTTAAGGAAGGAAAGAGGTTGAGTATTCCTACCTCAAGAGTTTTTCCAAACAATTCTCAAAACTTGTTTTGAATTGGTAACCACCAAGCACCCTCTCTTCTTTCTCTCTTTTTCTTTTCTTTTCTACTCTTCCTCTCTTTTTCTTTTCCTCAGCCATGGAAATGAAAAGGGGTGAATAGTGCACTATATATAGGAGCTTGGAGGCAATCTTTGTTTTTATTTTTATTTTTATTTTATTTTATTTATTTATTTATTTATTTTTCTCTTGGCTTGGGAACTATCATCTACAAGAATAGGCTTAGAGTATGTTTTATGCATGCCATGGCATGCCTTGACAGCAGCCTTATTGGGAAGAAGGGCAGTTGAAATGTTCTACCCAAAACAACAAATCTGACTTTTATTTTTTTAACTTTTTTGGTTCAAAATGAAAATCAATGTATATATATCCTAGTCACTAGATTCTTTTTCCCCCCTTCTATCCTCTAACCAACTTGGTTATTATTTATTTAACTCATTTAGTGTCCACAATTGTGTTTAGACACAAAAATTTAATCACAGAAAGATAAATAATTTTATTTAAAGGAATTTAATATTGGTATTAATCATGATGATATTAACATAATAATTTAATAATCACTATTAATTGACTTAATATTATGATTAACAAACTAATTAGTTGTCCAAAAATTTAGGTTCTTACATACACTTCCCGTCACCCGGTCAATTGCATATGATCACTTAGTGTGTGATGGCTTCACAAAGGGTTACACTAAATGGGTTTAACATGGTGAAGCATCATCTGTTACTACAGCAGGTCTTGATAAGCACATGGGGAATGGGCCACAATTAAATATTGATACGCATGGATTAGTACAGGATGCATTTGGAATCTCAAATAACGATGACAGAGTCGATGGAGACAACCCTATAAATCTGGGAGATAAACCAAATCCATAAGTAGAGAAGTTCTGCAATTTGATATATGATGGACAAAAGGAGCTTTATCCAGAATGTAGGAATTTTACAAAGCTCCCATTCATCCTTCAGTTATTCCATATAAAGAATTTAGGTGGATGGAGTAATAAATCGTTCACTATGTTATTAGAGTTATTGAAAAAGGCATTCCCAGAGGGTGTAACACTGCCTAATACTGTTTAGGAAGTTGAGCAGATAGCCATAGAGTTAGGACTTAGTTATGAGAAGATTTATGCATGTCCCAATGATTGCATGTTGTACAGGAATGAGTACAAAACCGATTCTGAATGTCATGTTTGCCACACATCTAGGTATGTAACAGACCAAAATGACTCAGGCAACAAGGCATCCTCTAAAAAAGGAAGCTATAAAACACCTTCTAAGGTTCTACATTACTTTCCTTTGATACCAAGGCTACAAAGGTTATTCATGTCATCCAAAACAGCATCATCTATGAAGTGGCATAAAGAAAGTCGCACTAATGATGGTTGTATGAGACATCCTGCCGATTCTCCAACTTGGATGACTTTTGACCACCTACATCCTGATTTCGCAGTAGATTGTAGAAATGTCAGACTTGGTTTGGTGTGTGATGGTGTGAACCCTTTCAGAACATTGAGCAGCACGTATAGCACCTGGTATGTAATTCTTATACCATATAATTTGCCTCCATGGATGTGTATGAAGTAGACCAATTTTCTATTATCATTGATTATCCCTAGTCGTAGTGCACTTGGAAATAATATTTATGTGTATTTGCAACCTTTAATAGATGAATTAAAGGAATTATGGGTAGGTGGAATAGAGACATATGATGCATTAATTAAACAAAATTTCTAATTGCGTGCAGCATTAATGTGGACTATCAGCGATTTCCCTACTTATGCTTATTTGTCAGGGTGGAGTACTAAGAGGAAGTATGCATGCCCTTCATGCCACAAAGACACATGCTTCTGGTGGTTGAAGCATGGCTGAAAACTTTGTTACATGGGTCATCGTCGATTCTTGGACAAACGTCATGCATTTTGAGATGATGAGCGATCTTTTGATGGTACTAAAGAAAAAAGAACTGGACCTAATCATTTAACTAGTTTTATGGTATTGGATATGTTACATGGCTTCAATATCACTTATGGAAAGATGAGTACTAATCTAGAATTACCATATAATTGGAAGAAAATAAGCATATTCTTTGAATTACCATATTGGAAGGATAATCTAGTGCGTCACAATCTTGATGTGATGCACATTGAGAAAAATGTATGTAAGAGCGTGCTTAGAACACTACTGAATTTAGAGGAGAAGACAAAGGATAATCTAAATACACGTATTGACTTGAAACTTTAAGGTATAAGGCCTGAACTCCATCCAAAAGAAAATGCAACAAATAAAACCATCTTGCCTCCTTGTTTCTCATTAAAGAAACAAGAAAAATATGCTCTTTGTAAATTTTTGAAGACTGTTAAAGTTCCTAATGGTTATGCAACGAATATTTCACGATGTATCGACTTAAAGCAATGTAGAATCTTTGGACTTAAAAGTCATGATTGCCATATTTTGATGCAATAATTACTCCCTTTAGCAATTCAAGGAATGTTGAGTTCACATGTGACTTCACATTTGACTGAGTTGAGTAATTTCTTTCGAGAGTTATGTTCTAGAGTTGGTTTGGCACAAGACTTTATGTGTCTTTAAAGGCAAATTCCGATAACACTTTGTAAGTTTGAAAAAATATTTCCCCCTAACTTTTTTGATATTATGGTGCATTTGGTGGTTCACTTAGCATCTGAGGCTAGATTAGCAAGACCTATGCATTATCATTGAATGTCTTCTGTTGAGAGGTAAAGTTTATATTAAATTACATATTTCTTTACCATCATTTTGATATTTTACTTTTGTTATTATCGAACATCATTCAAAAAAAATTTTTTTGAAGTTACCAAAACATAGGTACTTGAGTAGATCAAAGTCATATGTACGAAATAGAAGTCGACTGGAGGGTGGTGTGGCAAAAGGATACCTTGCAAATTAATGCTTTACATTTTGCTCGAGGTATATGGAAGGTGTATCTGTAACGACCCGGAATCATATGTCGTAATTACCAGTAATTACCAGTGATTAATTATGCTTAAATGTGATTTAATTGAAGCCTATCTGTTTGACGTAGAAAAATATCTGTTGACATGACAACTTCGGGACTGAAATTAATGACCGAAATGGAATCAGAAAATGGAATTGAAAATACTTATGCGATACCGGGAATATTTAGAACCATTCGAAACGATAAATTGAGGACTGAAATCAATCTGCTTCGCTAAGACTTGTTTGGCTCACGTTTTGGCTCAATTGATTCATTTGGATATTTATATTATAAGAGATAAGGATGCTTACCTTTTTGCTTCATTTGACTCAAACGAAAGAAGGGAAAAATCTAGAGAAGAGAGAGAAGAGGGAATCGTGAGGAAGAGAGAGAGGGAGAGAGAGAGACCAAGGAAGAAAAGGGGGAAATCAAGTTGAATCATCTCCATTAAGGTAAGGATTCTCTCTAATTCTTGATATGGATTGTGATTCTTGCACATAAAACTTAAGATCATGGTTTAGAAGGTTTGACTCATGTTTGTTGGCTTGAAAGAGGTTCTTCCTCAAAACTCCATGGCTATAGAGATAGGAATCTTGTATGTATATGTTCATGGATTTGCATTTTAACTTATGGGTTGATTTTGTTTATGAGCTATGTGGGATTTGAATAGAAGACATAATAGTTAAATTATGATGTTTATCAAGAGCCTTGAGACTTTGATTTCATGAATTGAAAGTGATTTTGCAAAAGGGAAGAAAGGGATAAAGCTTAGGAGAAGAATCAGAGTTTCGATTTTAGAGGTCCGCCGAGCGAGGGAAGCCCGCCGAGCGAGAAATCACCCTTCCAAAGAAGCTCGGCCATGATCCCGCCGAGCGGACAAGTGGGCGCCGAGCGGAAGGCTATTTCAGAAAAGTTTGGGCGCTTGAATCAAATGATTTCTAGCATGTAAATCACACCATTGAGCATCTTATGAGCATGAATTAGAGCAAAGAAGATTAGAATGAGCATGGCATGAAATAAAGGAAATGATGACATGTATGAATTGTATGAGTTAATGAGCTACGTATCTGATGATGATATGATAAGAAATGTGTTATGTTGTTGATGTTTACAGACAACGTGAAGACCGTGTACTCGGTATCAAGAATCACTGTAAGTAACATTTTCGTAAAGATATGTTATTATGAATTATGTTCAAAGACAAGTGTTATGATATGTTTAAATGATAATGTTTTACGTGAATGAAAGTCTTGATTGTGAATCTAGTATGGCGTCCATAGATAGTTTTAGTTGTGGGGGACGACATAGACGTGTAGGCCCATGCGCTTGAGTCATGGGGGACGGCACGGATATGTAGGCCCATGACCAGTTTACGAGATCTCGGTATGTGTTTAATCGGTGTCCGGGACCGGTTACTCTAGTCGTTCGTCGACGCATGTTATGTTATGTTATTATATGAACTATGGAGTACGCCATTATGTATGTTCTATATGATGACTGTTGACTGATTGATTATGATGTTTTATTACGGTTTTACTTAAAATGTTAGACTTCATTCACTAACCCCTTCTTGCTATCACATTTGTCGGGCTTTAGCTCACCCGTATATATGTATTTATAGGTGAGCAATGAAGTCAAGCCTAGGCGAGTTCAAGCCGAGCCGCTTTTGTAAGCCAACCGAGTTTTGGATGCCTCGAAGCCGGGCTAGGCACGAAGGCCGCTTTTATGAGCTTTTGTCTTGTTTTTGTTGTATTTTGTGGGCATTGCAGCTGAGTTGTATATATTGTAGATGATCATGATATGTACAGTAGTGAGTAATTAACATCTTTTTGTCATGTAAATGTATGTTCATATTATGCACAGCTCTTTGGACTATGTATATTTGATTTATGCTTCCGCGAGCCCCTGTTATTTATGTTTTGCATGGAGAGGCCTGTGGTAATCCCCGGATTACTGGCCGGTCTCGTCACCGAACTTCTAGGGGCGGGTTCGGGGCGTGACAGAGTGGTATCAGAGCGCACGAGTTAATTTCCCACACACGTGTCCATATGAGCTGTTAGGTGCATTAGAAAAGATATAGAGCATGGCATGGGCATATGTGCACGTGTGTGTGTGTTTTATGAATATGAGAAACAAGAACTGGAAATGATGAAACAACAGAGAAATGATTATGTTGAGAATGAAATGTGCTATTGTTATGGGTTCTATAGACAAATGGAGGAGACTAGTGCAAGGAATGTAAATGAAACTGAAGCATCTGATGCTAGAATAGAACGGTTGGAAAGAATGATGGAAACTTTAACAGGATTGGTTAGACAACAACTAGAGCAAGGTCAACCACCACAGAGACAGCCATTTCCGCCTCCTCCACCACCACCGGTGCAAGTCGAACATATGAATAATGATGATGTGATTGCATTGACCCAGAAGTATAAGAAACTGAAACCGCCAGAGTTCGCAGGAGGCATTGAGCCGTTAAAAGCAGAAGCATGGGTGTTAGAAACAGAGAAAATTTTTGAAGTGTTCCCATGTAATGATGTATATAAAGTTCTGTTGGCGACATTCACTTTGACTGAAGAAGCAAGAAGATGGTGGATGCTGGTACGTGATCAAAATAGAGAATTGACATGGGACAGATTTAAGGAGATGTTTTATGAAAAGTATTTTCCACAGTGCATGCGGGATAGAAAGATATCTGAGTTTGAGCAGCTCAAGCAGGGTATGATGTCAGTAGCTGAGTATGAGAGCAAGTTTACGGAGTTGGCTCGTTATGCCCCACATATGGTTGACACGGAATATAAGAAGGCAAGAAAATTCGAGGGTGGTCTACATGTCGAGGTACTGGATAGAGTGAATGTGTTGAAGTTGGAAAAGTATGTTGACGTGCTTGACAGAGCCTTGATGGCGGAAACTAATATTGCAGCTTTGAAGACATCTCAAGCAACTACTATGATTGAGGGAGAAAATAAGAAGTTCAAGAAACAGAGAATAGAAATGGTTAGTGAATCAAGGCTCGCAAATGATAAATCAAACTTAATCATATCGATAACACAAAGGGAAGTGTACCTACCAGAAGATTGTGGAAAACAAAGATTGGGGCGTATGTCGCCGTGGAACGGGAGTGTGTTATCGATGTGGACAAAGAGGACATATAGCTAAAGCCTGCCCACAAATTTCTTCCAGGAATGAGAAATCCTTTGCTAGTGGAGTTAACTCAACAGCAACACCGATGACGATTGCAACATCCGAAGGGAGTGGTTTAAGGCAAGCAAGAGTTTATAGCTTAATACCAGAAAAGACACAAAATACTGGAAAAGCACCGACAGGTATGACTTTACTATTTAGTAAGATAGCATTATTACCTATGCGATGGAGATTATTGAACGTGGAATATTTAACTGATGATAGAACAAATTCTCTTTATTATTACCTTTGCTATGGATTGTTATGTTATGATATTACCTTTGCATGGATGGAACAATTATGATGGGGGAAAATTAAGAATGTGTAACTCAGATTTTTGATTGAACTTTTAACAGACAAGTTAAGTTTGGAGGACCAAACTTCTTAAGGTGGGGAGAGTGTAACGACCCGGAATCATATGTCGTAATTACCAGTAATTACCAGTGATTAATTATGCTTAAATGTGATTTAATTGAAGCCTATCTGTTTGACGTAGAAAAATATCTGTTGACATGACAACTTGGATCAAATTAATGACCGAAATGGAATCAGAAAATGGAATTGAAAATACTTATGCGATACCGGGAATATTTAGAACCATTCGAAACGATAAATTGAGGACTGAAATCAATCTGCTTCGCTAAGACTTGTTTGGCTCACGTTTTGGCTCAATTGATTCATTTGGATATTTATATTATAAGAGATAAGGATGCTTACCTTTTTGCTTCATTTGACTCAAACGAAAGAAGGGAAAAATCTAGAGAAGAGAGAGAAGAGGGAATCGTGAGGAAGAGAGAGAGGGAGAGAGAGAGACCAAGGAAGAAAAGGGAAGAAAGGGGGAAATCAAGTTGAATCATCTCCATTAAGGTAAGGATTCTCTCTAATTCTTGATATGGATTGTGATTCTTGCACATAAAACTTAAGATCATGGTTTAGAAGGTTTGACTCATGTTTGTTGGCTTGAAAGAGGTTCTTCCTCAAAACTCCATGGCTATAGAGATAGGAATCTTGTATGTATATGTTCATGGATTTGCATTTTAACTTATGGGTTGATTTTGTTTATGAGCTATGTGGGATTTGAATAGAAGACATAATAGTTAAATTATGATGTTTATCAAGAGCCTTGAGACTTTGATTTCATGAATTGAAAGTGATTTTGCAAAAGGGAAGAAAGGGATAAAGCTTAGAAGAAGAATCAGAGTTTCGGATTTTCGCAGGGTCCGCTCGAGCGGAGGGAAGCCCGCTCGAGCGTAGAAATCACCCTTCCAGCAGTTTTCGGCCATGATACCGCCGAGCGACAAGTGGGCGCCGAAAGGAAGGCTATTTCAGGAAAAGTTTGGGCAGTTGAATCAAATGATTTCTAGCATGTAAATGACACCATTGAGCATCTTATGAGCATGAATTAGAGCAAAGAAGATTAGAATGAGCATGGAATGAAATAAAGGAAATGATGACATGTATGAATTGTATGAGTTAATGAGTTACGTATCTGATGATGATATGATAAGAAATGTGTTATGTTGTTGATGTTTACAGGACAACGTGAAGACCGTGTACTCGTATCAAGAATCACCGTGAGTAACATTTTCAGAAAGATATGTTATTATGAATTATGTTCAAAGACAAGTGTTATGATATGTTTAAATGATAATGTTTTACGTGAATGAAAGTCTTGATTGTGAATCTAGTATGGCGTCCATAGATAGTTTTAGTTGTGGGGACGACATATAGACGTAGGCCCATGCGCTTGAGTCATGGGGGACGGCACGGATATGTAGGCCCATGACCGCCATTTGAGATCTCGGTATGTGTTTAATCGGTGTCCGGACCGTTACTCTAGTCGCTCGTCGACGCATGTTATGTTATGTTATTATATGAACTATGGAGTACGCCATTATTATGTATGTTCTATATGATGACTGTTGATGATTGATTATGATGTTTTATTACGGTTTTACTTAAAATGTTAGACTTCATTCACTAACCCTTTACGTTATCATATTTGTCGGGCTTTAGCTCACCCTCAGATATATGTATTTATAGGTGAGCAATGAAGTCAAGCCTAGGCGGAGTTCAAGCTGAGCCGCCGTTTTGTAAGCCAACCAGAGTTTTGGATGCCTCAGAGCTGGGGCTAGGCCTGGAAGGCCGTTTTGCGAGCTTTTGTCTTGTTTTTGTTGTATTTTGTGGGCATTGCAGCTGAGTTGTATATATTGTAGATGATCATGATATGTACAGTAGTGAGTAATTAACATCTTTTTGTCATGTAAATGTATGTTCATATTATGCACAGCTCTTTGGACTATGTATATTTGATTTATGCTTCCGCGAGCCCCTGTTATTTATGTTTTGCATGGAGAGGCCTGTGGTAATCCCCGGATTACTGGCCGGTCTCGTCACCGAACTTCTAGGGGCGGGTTCGGGGCGTGACAGTATCTATTTTCTCAATGCTTGGCCGACCATTAGGTAAGGGCATGATAGATACAATGGATGATGGCACCAAAGAAAAGACACATCGATATGTGCTATTTAATTGTGAGACAATCAACAAATTTAATGAGTAAGACACTCCACATTTGTAATCAATTTTGTTATTATTATTATTATTATTTTACATAATTTTCCACACATTCAAAAATCTTTTATATGGTATACAGACAACACCGTAGACTTGTTGCCATACAAAATCCACTTCTTCATGAAATGGCCATTGATCGCATTCATAGTGAAACATTTCCAACATAGTTTGATAAACATGTAAGTAGTGTTTTGAAGTTTCTTAAAATTTTACTTGATATTAACTTCAATTTCATTCCACACTTACAGAAGTTATGTCGTCAATTGTCTGAAAACAAGTTGAGGAATTGCATAATGCAAGGGATAGTCAAATAACTGAAGAGTTTAGATGTTTGGCTTGTGGTCCAGATAGAATTTTCACAAAATACAAGCGATACTTGATAAATGGTTTTACGTTCCATACTAAGGAGATCGAGCGAAAGAGAAAAACTCAAAATAATTGGGTTATTGTCACGACAAAAACATGAAGCTATGCAAGTGGTAGAGATGGAAATCCTGTCTCTGGAGATGTTACATTGTATGGTGTGTTAACAGATATAATTGAGTTAGATTATTTGTTTGGGAAGAGGGTTGTGTTATTTAAAGGTGAATGGGTGTCACAATCAGGAAAAATACAAGATAAAGATTGCACATTAGTCAACTTTGCACGATTAATGAAAGATGCTGAGCCTTTTGTGTTGGCTTCTCAAGCAAAACAGGTAATGTATGTAGAAGACTTCAAACATAAAGATTGGCAAGTTGCTATCAAGATAAATCCGAGAAATTTTTATGATATGAATGTGGGGTCTTCTGTGGACAATGTGGAGGCATACTTGCAGAGTGTTGTATGCAATACACAAAGTGGTGATGAGGACAATAATTTTCATTTGGTTAGGACAGACATGTCTGCTACAATTGTAGATGCATCACTTTCTCAAGTGTTGAGAGACAACGATGTTCATGATGATGGAGATGAGGAAGAATTAGATCTTATGTGTGTGTTAAACTTGTTAAATATTGCTAGTTATTCATATTTGAAAACAATTCTATAGTTTCCTTTGCTTCTCTTTTTTTGTTAATTTAATTGATTGTTTGAAGAATGAATAATGCATTTTTAATTTAACTATGTCATTTTCATATATGGCTACAAAATATTTATTTACTATATGTTACATTTAGTCACTATCAAGATAGCAACTCAATAAAGATAAATACACAATTTTTCTTTGTTAATTTTATTCAAGTATTTTGTTCATTTGCAAATAATTTATTTGGATCATTCTAAGTTTACAATTTGACTTGTCTATTTTGCTTGAATCATACTAGGATTCATCTGTAAAGCAAAAATCCTATGGACCCATATCTTTAGTTTCGCTCAGGCAATGTTGTTGAGTTTAATGAGTCAACTCCATTTGAGATTCAACCAAACTCTAGTTAGCCCAATGATAATGCAGGTATGCAAGTTCAAACCTGTTAGGTTTTTATTCTTGGCAATCCCGTTTGACAAAACTCCTTTGAGTTATAATTTTATTCACATTTTTATTTTAGTGAGGCTATGAGTTGTTAGAGGCGAATCTAACCCGAATCGTGCTTTGCAAAGAAGTTTGTGATGTCAATACTTTCAAGATTGCCACTTCGCTGATTATTACGGGGGTCGCGGCCGAAGCAAAATGCAAAATTGCATTCAAAATTGCTTGTCCGCCCTTGTTCACTCGAGCTAAAGAATGCTCGCTCGAGCTATGGCTTGCTCGCTCGAGCGACAGATTGCGTCCACACAAAAACCTGAAAGAGTTGATTGCTCGCTCGAGCCAAGGATTCGTCGCTCGAGCCAAAGCACTAGTAGAAATCACGAGAGTTAAGCTCCTCGCTCGAGCGAGAAAAGCTTCGCTCGAGCGAGCTTCAAAATCCAAATTTCTTAAGGAGTTGGTTTTCTTCCAAATCTAGGATTACTTTTGGTTTTCTATAAATGCTTGGTTTTCTTCCAAAGCTAAGTGTACTTCTCCAGATCTTCTTTTTGGATCTTAAGGTTTATATCTGGAGATATTTTGTTAGGTTTTCTTTGATGTTTTTATTGAGTATTCAACTCATGGTTTAAAAGAGAGTACATCAAAGGTTTTGTATGTTATACAAAAGAGAGAGTTGGTCTTCGGTGGATTCTGAAGAATTCGAGCCTGAAGCTTTAGTGGATTCTGGAGTGGCTCATTATAAAGACAATTTCGAGGTGAAGACGGGGTTGGAAGAGGCACATAGAGGTTGGTTCAATTAGGCGTGGATTCGCTAGGTAATTGAGAGTATACCTGTGTAATTCCTTTAAATCTTCTTAGTGGATTGTTTTTGTGGCTGTTGCCCGTGGTTTTTTTAATCACAGTTGGAGGTGTCCAATTGTGGTTTTTTCACATAAAATCGTTGTGTCGATTTGTCTTGATTGTTTGATTGGGATTGTTATATACTGCTTAAAATTGATACATAATTACAAATCAACATCTTCGGGATTTTTAGATTTTTCAAAACCTTATAAAAATGTCATATTATTTCTTTATATATATTGTATTATTATTATTATTATTATTATTATTATTATTATTATTATTATTATTTGTTTATTTTTTATAACTAGATGGTGCTAGTGGACAAAAGAAAACTAGAGGTCCCACTCAAATGCGTAATATTTAGGGTACTCGTGATGATGAGCGCCTAACAGTCAATTGGAACAAACTTGGCCAACCTAATGACAAATTGGCAACAAAGTTATCATCGTTCGTTGGAACTATTGTGCGTGATGGGAAAAATGCACCACTCACTTACAAGAATTGGCATAAAGTCCCAGAACATTACAAAGATCACATATGGGCACTTGTACAGATAAATGACATAATATTGTGCGAAGATCACATGTGAGAAGCAGTAGACATGAGTAATGTGATTAAAACAACACTCTTTATAATATTTTGTAATTTTAATTTTGTATGTGGAAAGTTTAATTTTCTGTTATTTTATTCTTCTCTCTCTTTCTCTCTTTCTCGCTCGCTCTTTCTCTCTCTCTCTTTTCAGTCAAAGTTTGATCTTTCAAGTCATGCTAGGACTTGGGTTATGAAGTGTTCCGGTAAGAAGTTAAAAGACTGGAAGGTAGACATAAAGAAAAATTATTATAAAAACCACTTGAGTTTTGACCAACAAAAGCATTATAAAGATAGGAGAGTATATGCTGATCAGTGAGAACAACTTATTAAGTATTGGGCCATCGAAGAAGTAAAGGTATATTTGATCTGATTATTATATGTTCTTTTACTTGCTATAGTTTGGGCACCATTAATTTATGCATTTGTAATTTTAGGCACAAAGTGATAAAAACAAAGCAAGTCGTGCAGAGCGAAAGTATAATCATACTACAAGAACAAAAAGTTTCCGACGTGTTTGAAAGCGTAGGTTAATTACTCTTTTCATGTTGTATATTTAATATGATAATGTATGCATGATGTGACAGAATGATATAATTTATATTTTGGAATATATTATTTTGTAGAAGAATAAGTTGGGACACTCTCTGTGTGTGTTGTTTTCTGACCACACTGCCAAACAGGTACCCAGCCGGAGAGTACCGACAAAATAGATCTCGCCCGAACAACCTGTCACAGAAAGATAAGACTCCGGCGGTGGTTCATCCACTTGGGGGGCACTCCGACGATCAAGTCAGTACTCAATTATCTCTCAAAGATAGTAACCAATGCTTAACTCACTAGACATAGCCTAAAAAGCGTACCTTAGGCTCACGAGGGTGCCTTACTTTTATAGCCAGCACTAACATGATCCCTGTAAAAGCCTAGCTTCAATGGACTTTGGTTCAATGCTTATCTTGAACTCCCAACTAGATAGAGATAAACTTCCTAAGAGCTTTATCTTTATCCATACTGAGGTCCTCCCTTATTCTAGGACTCTTGTCCCTTATGTGTTCATCTCGAATTCCGATATCCCCGTAGATAACCTCGACCTAGCCAAGATAACCTCGGCGCCATGACCAAGACACGTGGCACCTCAGCTGGCATTTCGGTGCCACATTGGCCACGTATTGTCATTCACAAAAATATGCTCCCACAACTACCACTAGGGTCCATTACATTGGCATCCTGAGGTGATGGAACCTACATCGTTTGTCCACATAGCACGTCGGCTAAGACTTGATCTATCCTTCATTACTGAGGTCATCACACGTCGGCTCCATATGACCAACACTACAATCTGCTTTATCAATGCCTAAGAACCAAGAACTAAGTTTTTCAAGTTTTTTAACCAAGATCGTCCTTTTAGCCGAGTTTCTTGCTCCATTAAATCAAGAACTCCAAGAGTTCTACTTGCGCATGAGCTGTCACGCATGGTTTCCCAACCGTTTTTGCCATGCGTCTTTTCCTCATTGATCCGTACCTGACACGCGCCATCAAGTCGCCATTGTTAGCCGCTATTGCCGACAGCACTTCGTCCAAGGCACATTCATTGTGATTTTGCTGCCTTTTCGTGTTTTAACAAAAACACTTCCCTCTTTCCGTCTTTTCACTTCACGTTTTTTGATTTCTCGCAAGCTTTCTCTCTCTAAAACTTCTCTCCCAAAAAATCGTCATTGTTTCAACTTTTTCAAACTCTATATCTTGCTCTGATCACCTCCTCTGACGAAGCATTCTCTGTCCTACTCCACTTGTTATCTCCGTCTGCCTCCGGTGAGTTTTATATCGATGTTTATCCCATTTGGTAAGTCACAACTTCCTCCATTTTCAGTCTCTGCTTTTCTTTAAAATCTTCTACAAGTTTCTATGTTGTTTACTGCCATTGTAAATTTGTTTTGTGCTCTCGAATCTTTACTCGTACTTTGAATTCCTTTACTTTGGGTGCCAAACGCGTTTTGTTTGGGATTTTAGTCATTTAATCTGCTTTTGGGTATGCATACACGGTTCATGGCACCTATGCACACATATGCACTGTTCATGTGTTTTGATGTTTTTAATAGTTTATCACTGTTCTTGGTTTTTAATCTGTGTTCTTGAATTTTTGTTATTTTCTTAAGTCTGAATTATGCTCTTTTCCCTGTTTTCTTGTTGCATTTTCCAGATTCTTGCATTCAATTCTTGTTTCTGTAGACCTAGGCTTAGGATTTGCTTTAGAACTCTGTTCCTTAGGAAAACCGAACCAAAAATCCCCTTAGATCCTTAGAAACCTTTACTCCAGTACTCTCTAGGATTCAGCCGAAGTCCTTTAAACCCACACAAACCACTTTCTTCTGAAATCTTGCACCTTCCCCCTTTAGCCGACGTCATGGGTATGTTTAGGTGGAGGGTAGACACCCCAGCCAAACTAGAGTACTTTAGGACAGAGTTCTCCATCCCAACCGATGTTCACCTTAGGCTGGCGGGGAAGGAGGACTCCATCATGCCTGATGGGGAATCTATGTCTTTCCTCGTAGTGGCCTTCATAGAGCGTGGACTTAGGTTTCCTTTCAACATTCTTTTCCACCAAGTCCTTCACTATTACAAACTTAACCCAATGCAGCTGGCCATCAACTCTTACAGAGTCATTAACGGTATAATTGCCCTAGCTAGCGAGAGAACGCTAGGATAACACTAGCCAACATCTAGTACTGTTACACCATGTGTGGCCTGAAATTTGAAAAAGGCTACATCTATTACCTCAAGATGAGATCCACTGCGTACAAACTCATAGCCGACCTCCCAGACTCCAACAAAGGTGTTGGAGATGATTATTTCATCGTCTCGGGTAACTGGGAGTTCCCACCTGATGACGACTTCCACCTCTACCCTTTGAGCCGAACAGTCTTTAAAGAGGGTAATGGTAAGAACCAAGTGGCACTTTACATGCTTTTTAAGCCTTTATTACTTTATTTCCTCTATATGTTTTAATGTTTGTTTTTTACTTGCAGTTCTTCCTTAGCCACCGAAAGACTTTCGCAAAACCTTCTACCCTAGCAAGGATTTTCAGAAGTTACTGGGCTTGCCAGTTGATCAGCGTAAGGCCCCTCTACTGCTCAACTACATCCCAACCTACAAATTCGCTCTGCCCGACGTCCCCAAGAAAAGCAAGTCTCCACCCTCAGCAACAACTCCTCCTAACACTTCATCACCTCAGCCTGACCAAGTTTTAATCTCCGATCCAATGGAGTAGCCATCAACATCTGTTCCCCAAGTGATCCCTCCTACCCAGCGCCAACGCCGTCGCCGAGTTCCAATCTCTGCCCCTGCCGGTAGAACTCATAGCCGAAAATGCCAAAGTGTTGAGGCGTCGGCTTACGATCCAGCCAACCCACCCACTGCACTTCCAGCAATCCACTTCGGCACAAAAGTCACAGTCACCACTATTGCCGACGAAATGGGATGCAACAAGGCTGTCGTCGAAGATCTCCTAGCGGACATCCCTGGTGTTGTCACAATCCAATCATCACCATCATAATCCCAACCCAAACCAAAGCAAAAAAAGGTAAAGAGGGCCAAGGCTAAAACCTCTTTCACCCAAGTTGAGTCTGAACATACCGTTTCAATCTCAAAGCTTGCCAAGATTGAGAAAACAAGCTCTGCTGCTGAAAAGAGGCTTGCTGAGCCTGACTCCTCCAAAACCGCTAAGTCAAAGAAGCCGAGGTTGGATTCTGCAGCCACCTCGGGTTCTCTTAAACCTAACGACCCTTGGGCTCTATCTATCACGATTGAGGATAAGCCAATTAGAGCAGGTGACAGTGCTATCAACAACATCGAAGTCGATGTCGCCCTTTCCACTGCACTGTTCCTTTCAACTGACCTCAACCGTATGGCCGAGGTTAGTGAATATGAGAATTTTGCTCTGATGATGCAGCACTCCATATTGGTAAATTCCACACTCTTGACACTCTCTATTTTTTGCTTTTAAGTTCTTCATACTATAAAAAAGTTTACTAAGTTCGTTCATTCCATTTTCTTTAGGCGATCCAGCACGCCCACACCTTCGCGATGAAGGTTGAGGAATTGAAGAAGGAGTTGGTTCACAAGACCAAGGAAGCTGCTGGCTTGCTTAAATCTTTAAACAACGCCGATGCCAAGATGAAAGTCTTGCTAGATCACGCCAAGGCAGCTAAACAAGCCCAAGATCAAGCCGAGGAAAAGGCAGGTGCTGCAAAGGCTATTGCGGAGGTTCTCAAAGTCGAAATAAAAGAGGCCGAAGCAAAAACTGCTGAAGCCCAAGCAGAACTCCGAAGTGTCTTGGCCACAAAAGAGGCCAAAATCAAAGCGACAGACGAGAAGAGCTATGCCGAGAGGGTAGCCGACGTCCGCGAGGAATACAAAAAACAAGTCAGACAGGCATGCAACAAGGGTTACACCTTTGGTTAGATGGCTGCTTTGAAGGAGTTGACTGTCCCCGAGGATTCTCCCATTCATGATGAAGGCCGACTTGCAGTGCCATTCCCTCCTGCTTCAAGCCAAATCTGAGGCTAAGGCTGGGGGGAAAGAAGGAGAAGAAGAAGACGAAGAGGCCGAGGTGGCAGTCGATGCTGAGGGTTCTACTGGGGCCAAGTCCCCAACTCTGAATGAGCAAGTCCTGGACTTAACTCAGGATGAGGAGGACGAGGTCTCAAAAAGTGCCTCCCCTAAGAAGACTACATCTGAAGTGTCAATCGCCGAGAAAAGCCTCGAACAAACTCTACAAGAAATTGATGTCGAGCTCGAGGCTGAGAGGGCTGCCGAGAAGATTTCGCAATTGTCTTCTGAGGCCGAGACACATCCTGCCACCGACGTCGAGTAGTCTAGCTAGAAGCTTTTACTTCTGTACTTTGTACTTTTTATTTTTTTGAATGATGTTAGCTTTTGTTTGGCCGATGTGCCCTTTTTTGTGCTCCGAACAAGTTGTCTTTGTAGATGAACAAGTAATCTCCTATGCCAGGCTGAAGTGCCTTTTTGTGTCTGAACTAGTCTCTTTTCTGAATGCGAGTCTTATATTTTCTTCCAAGTGTTGAATGTATGCCTTTATTTCTTCTATGTATGTTTACCATTCCATACTTAGAATAATTCTGCATGTCTTCAAAGTATACCTGTATCTGTATAACCCCTTTAGAGGACAATACCTCGGACATAACCTCTTGACTGTTTATCTCGGCCTTGGCTTAACACTTGAAAACATTGTAAAAATATTTTCACAAGTGTTGTTTTAAACCTGCCTTGCTCTTACTTATCAAGACTTCTGTCTTCTATGTTAGAATATATAATATATTAGTAGATAGTGATCCTCCCTTTCGGTGCCTTTGGGTGCTAGTGCTTCACTTTCCATCATGAGCTCAAACATGTATTGTCTGTAACCTTCTCCTATATAAAGGAGCCATTGAACAATTACATGAAATCAATCAATAATACAATCAATACATACAATTTATATTGTCTCTCTTTGTCTATACATTAATTCTAACATGGTATCAGAGCAAGGTTGAGAACCTAGTCATTCTGCTTTACCGGCGGGCGGCAACCTCGCTTTGACCACCCGCCGGACCTCTACACATACCTTCACTCCGTTGCCACATTTCTTGCTGCCATGAACCATCACTCTTCTCAACTGCAACTTCACTTGGTTTCTTTTCTTCAAACACCGGTTCTCGGCAGATAACATCCGTTTCATGCTTCTGTTTTCACCTCTGGAGCCTCTTCAAGAAGAACTTCAGGTTCCTTAACAACTTCCTTAATCTTGGCTTCAATCGCCGGAGCTTGACTTCGGGCGGCTCCTCTGTTGCCTTGCCACCTCGCTTGGTTTTTTCACCAATAGCTCAAGGTGGTGTTGCCAACGCTTTTCGGCGGGCCTTGCTCAACCTGGGCTTGTTTCAATTTCTGGCAATCCAGTTGCTGCCAGTGTAACCAAAAAAAAAAAAAAAAACTATAAGCAGTCATTACTCTATCTCAAACCTTCATTTCTCTCTCTCATCCCTTTTTCTGTCATCTTCGTCTCTCATGCTTGTATCGACGCCGTCGCGACTCTATTGCCTCCATGATATTTAGATCTCTCACCACGGTGGTTGTCGATCCATCTGCAATCGCACCACCAAATCTGTGCCAGCTCGACCTCTCCGTAGAGCTCTTCGCCGAACACTAGCCGGAGATTGAATCGATCTTCTCATTCGAATCAACCTCTACCGTTCGATTCGAACATCAGACTATCCTCTGCCGGTTTCAGCTCCACCACCGGCCACTCCACCTCCGGCTAAAAAATAGGACTGTCTTTCACCAAGCTTTTCAATCGGCTGTTTGCAAAGAAAGAGATGCGCATATTGATGGTGGGTCCTGATGCAGCTGATAAGACTACCATTCTTTACACGCTCAAGCTGGGAGAGATAGTCACCACAATTCCTACCATTAGATTTAACGTGGAGACTGTGGAGTACAAGAACATTAGCTTTACTGTTTGGGATGTTGGTGACCAGGAACTTTTTCTCTCTCTCTTTACTCATCTGCCCACCCCCTACCCATTCTCATCATCATTCTTTTATTTTATTTTTTGTGTGTGCCTCTCTTCGCTCAAAAAAAAAAAAAAAAACACATGTTTGTCCTCCACCACGAGGGCCAATGCACACACTATTCATCCAGCTTTTGCACACCCATACCCCTTTTTTATATTCATCCAGCTTTTGCACACCCATGCCCCTTTTTTTTTTTTTTTAGTGCCCAACTTTTTCTCTTTTATTTTATATCTCAAACCAACACAAACAAAAACAAAGGGCCTTTATTCATTTCGGGACTCAACACCAACAAACAACAACACTTTTTTTTTTTTCATTACTTATTTTATTCTATACTTTAATACCATGAGTTGTCTCACTTTTCACCATCCTTTTTTTCAAAAAAAAAAAAAAAAACCCTTGCTGATTCACATTACCCCCACTTTACTTTTATTTATTTTATTTTATCTTCCTTTTTTTTGTACCAAAAAAAACAAGGAAAGAGAAGAAGAAGAACTGCACACCACACTCATTTTATTTATACCGGGGATCAACCCCGATTTTACACAATAGGAAAAAAAAATATATATATTATACCGGGGATCAACCCCGATTTTACACACACAAAAAAAAAACAATAAAATAAAATAATAAAAAAAAATCCTTCTCACACATAGGCCTTACTTTTTCGCCTCTTCAGTTGTTCTCTTCTTCTTGCCTCGGTCTTGGGCATCCCTTGACGGCACTGTCTCCGTGTTTCCTACGCCGCCGAGCACGTTCACTTCCCGTTGCTCCTTAAAAGCCACATATGGCGGACCTCCGAATCTAAGCATAATGGTGGCCTTCCGCTTCAGCTCCTTGTTTTTCGCCTTCAGCACATATATTTCAGCTCACGCATCCTTATACATGCCCTGGAGCAGAGCCAGTTGGGCGTTTAACTGCTGCACCTCATTTGTCCTACTCTGAAGCCGGTGCGACAAGTTTGTGACTACAGTCATGGTCTCAACACATGACTTCAATGTATAATAATTGGCCTCAATATCAGATTGAGCAGCCATTATCTGCTCAACTGACAACATCGGAAAGTTCAACGGCGCAAAACTAGGGGCGCTTGGTCTGGGGGCGTTTGGTTGAGGTTCAAGGGTAACTACCCCGGTTATCTCTCTTGTGGACTCGTTGAGGTCTGAAAAGAGAGTGAGCAGACCACGGGAAGAAGAGGCCATGTTCTGGGTTGCTAAACGGAAAGAAGAGGCCATATTTTGGGTTGCTGAGTGTTTCAGAGAAGCAGCGTTTTCAGACTGGTAATGTCAAAAGGGTTGGTTGCATAGTGTTACAGAGTATCTCTCTTAGAGAACGAAGAGGTTTTCAGCAGGTGTTTTGTTTTGCCTCAGTCTTGGTTTAAATAGCCAAGGCAGACATACACATCGCGCGCCTCTCGACGCCAGACGACAAACCGGGCGCACAAGCCAAGGCGGGCACGTGCATCGTCGCGTGTCGGGCACGCCTTTTGATAGCACGCCTTTTGATAGATTGGGCACGCCTTTTGAGGGTGCGACTTTTGAGGGTGCGATATATATCTATATCTGTTTATCTTTTGGGCTCCTACGGTCTAACACGACCACACAGTGTCTTCTACATGGGTCCGACAAGACTCTGTAAACTGTCCCGACATTGATTCCGGTTAGCTTCTACATGGGTCCAACAAGACTCTGTAAACTGTCCCGACATTGATTCCGGTTAGCTTCTTCATGGGTCCGACAAGACTCTGTAAACTATCCCAACATTGATTCCGGTTAGCTTCTTCATGGGTCCGACAAAACTCTGTAAATTGTCCCGACATTGATTCCGGTTAGCTTCTACATGGGTCCGACAAGACTCCGTAAACTGTCCCGACATTGATTCTGGTTAGCTGCTACAACGGTCCGACACAACCATATAGTGTCTTCACCAACGGTCTGATACGACCATACAGTGTCTCCTATCCTATTTTATTTTATTTTTCCTGTTTTGTTACTCTCTTCAAACTCAAGTTGGTTGGTTCCTACCCTCCTTGAGTTTGAGGGGGGATGTTAGAATATATAATATATTAGTAGATAGTGATCCTCTATTTCGGTGCCTTTGGGTGCTAGTGCTTCACTTTCCATCATGAGCTCAAACATGTATTGTCTGTAACATTCTCCTATATAAAGGAGCCACTGAACAATTACATGAAATCAATCAATACATACAATTTATATTGTCTCTCTTTGTCTATACATTAATTCTAACATTCTATACTCCCTAAGTTGGGCAATCTGGTCATCTCAGCAAGTACGTATGTACTTCTTGCAATATTACCTCAGCTTAACTTCAACTTGTAAATTTTTCTATAAAATTCTGACTCTTAAGACTTTATTCATCATTTTCCAGCTCTTTGCCCCCTAATATAAACTTAAGTTTCACTTATGTTCACATTAAGCATGTGCTTATGATCTTGTTACCGAAGTTAGTTTCAAACAAAGACTAGCCGAGGTTTTCAACCTTGGTTTCTCTGTTAATCTTTAGTTCTAATCTGAGTTTGATTCTGCCGACATGGCAAGTCTAGGTTAATCCAACTTAGTTCAACTCCATTATATATAAGTATAATTTTAACTCTGCCATATAATGAGTCTAAGTTATTCGTCATGTTTCACTTAGAAACATCACCAACTTAGTTCAACTCTATTATATGCAAGTATAATTCAACTCTGCCATATAATAAGTCTAAGTTATTCGTCAAGTTTCACTTAGAAATATCGCCAACCTAGTTCAACTCTATTATATGCAAGTATAATTTAACTCTACCATACAATAAGTCTAAGTTATTCGCCATGTTTCACCTAGAAACATCACCAACTTAGTTCAACTCTATTATATACAAGTATAATTCAACTCTGTCATATAGTAAGTCTAAGTTATTCGTCATGTTTTACTTAGAAATATCGCCAACTTAGTTCAACTCTATTATATGCAAGTATAATTCAACTCTGTCATATAATAAGTCTAAGTTATTCGTCATGGTTCATTTAGAAACATTGCCAAACGACTAGTTAGTCGTATTACACAAGTTTGAAATTAAAAATCAAGCTAAAATTTTATTATTACTTTAGCTAATAATATAAACTTTAAAAACAAAAATCTAATGATAGAAAAACTTCAAGTTGCAAGTGATCTAGGGTCTTGGTAACTCTTTGCCTTTGCTGTCTACAAGCCAATATGCCTCATTGCCGATGACCGAGATAATTCTATAAGGTCCTTCCCAATTTGTCCTTCCCAATTTGGGCCTAGTTTGCCCTCTCTGGGATCCTTCTTGTTGCTGACCACTTTCCTCAACACAAGGTCCCCAACTTTGAATTCTCTTGGGTTAACCTTCTTGTTATAAGCCTTAGTAAGTTGTTGCTGATATGCCCCCAGCCGAATTGCTGCTCTCTCCCTACTTTTTTCCAACAGGTCTAGATCTCGGGCCAGGAATGCCTCATTAGTCCCATTCTCTACTCCTTGGGTTCTGATCCCTGGGATGCCGACTTCTAGTGGGATGACTGCTTTGGTGCCATAAGCCATGGCAAATGGAGATTCCCCAATTGATCTTTTCGGCGTAGTTCGATATGCCCAGAGTACATTGGACAACTTATCCACCCACTTTTCCTTTGCTGCTTCCAGCCTTTTCTTGATCCCATCCAGGATTATTTTATTAGATGTTTCTACTTGACCATTACTCTGTGAGAAGCTTGGAGTAGAGTAATAATTCTTGATTTTGTATTTTGCACAGAAGCTCTTGATTAGCTTTCTGTCAAACTGCGTGTCTTTGTTTGTATTATTGCCCTTGGGATCCCAAACCCTGTAATGATGTTCTTCCATATGAAGTTCTTCACATCGACATCTCGAATCTTTGCAAGGGGTTCTTCTTCTACCCACTTGGTGAAGTAGTCTGTTGTTACTAGAAGGAATTTTCTCTGTCCAATTGCTTGGGGTAATTGCCCAACTAGATCCATGGCCCACTGGGCAAATGGCCAAGGGTTGGACACTGAGTTCAAATCTGCTGCTGGTTGATGTATTAAAGATGAAAACCTTTGGTATTTCTCGCACTTTCTGACATAGGCTTCAGCATCCTTCTGCATGTAGGGCCACCAGTACCCCTGAGTAATGGCCCTATGAGCAAGTGATCTGCCCTCAACGTGGCTTCCATATACTCCTTTGTGTATTTCATACAAGAGGTCTTCAACTTATAAAGGATGCATACATCTCAAAAGGGGACCAGTAAAAGACCTTTTGTAGAGATGTCCTTCTGCTATCAGACTAAACCTTGCTGACTTCAGTCTGGTCTTGTGTGCCTCTTTTCTATCCTCTGGTAGCTTCCCATCTCTAAGGAACACTACTATTGCATCCATCCAACTTGGTCCCATCTCTTCACACATTACTTCGTACTCTGTGATCAGTGGTTCCACACTTGGGCCTGACAAATAGTCAACCATTATTGTCCTTGTCTCCCCTGATTTCATTGCACTAACCAGGTTAGCCAAGGCATCAGCATGGTTGTTGTCATCTCGGCTAACCTGCTGTAGTCGGCAGTCTTGAAATAAGGCCAGTAGTCTAACAACCTCTTTAACATAGGCTATCGTCCTTTTATCTTGGGCTGTATATTCGCCTGTTGCCTAGTTCACAACAAGCTGGGAGTCACAGAAAACTGCCACTTCGTCGGCTTCCATTGTTGTTGCCAACTTTAGTCTTACGATCAGTGCTTCATATTCTGCTTCATTGTTTGAAGCCTTAAACCCCAATCGAATAGATTGTTCTAGCATCCGCCCATCTGGCAACACTAGCCTGTCCCCGTTCCCTGACGGTTTGAACTCCTATCAACGAACAGGCGGAAGGAGTCGCCGATGTAAATGTCACAAGGTTCGAGTTTCTCTTCTTTCTTTTGCTCTGTTGATATGGGGTTTTTCATTCCTAGCTAGGTTTCTTCTTGTTCACCTAGACATCCTAAGCCGCGGCACACCGGAGCTTGACGTAGAATGGGTCCAAGTGTGAATTCAGCCACGAAGTCGGCCAAAACCTAGCCTTTAATTACTGTTCTCGGTCTGAACTCCAAATCGTATTGGCCCAATACCACTGCCCATCTGGCCACCCTGTCTGTCAGATCTCCTTGTTGTAGTAGGGATTTCAAGGGGTGTTCAGTCAATTCCACAATCTCGTGGGCTTGGAAATAGTGGTTCAACTTCTTGGAGGCCATTATCAAGGCCAATGTCAATTCCACAATCATTTTTTCCGCCAAGTATAAGAACATCTCGTCTCTAGGTATTGGATTTGAGAGAACTGGAATTGTGGTCAGGTATTTTTTTAAGTCGGCCAAGGCAGCTTCACACTCCTCTGCCATAAAAAATCTGTGGCCTTCTTTACTAAATTAAAAAATGATTTGCATTTGTCAGAACTTCTGCTTATGAACCTATTTAGGGTTGTGGCCCTTCCAGTCAACATCTGCATTTGTTTTGCCAATGTTGGGCTCTTCAAGTCCAGGATGGCCTTGATTTGATTTGGGTTTACCTCAATGCCCCTTCTGGTAACCAAGTATCCTAAGAGTTTACCAGACCCAACTCCTAATGTGCATTTCGAAGCATTGAGTCGAAGCCGATATGTTCTAAGGATGTCAAAAACTACCTTCAAGTCTACTAGATGATCCTCAGGTTCTTTGGTCTTCACAACCATGTCATCAATGTATACTTCTACTATTTTGCCAATTAGATGTCAAAACATCTTGGTCACCAACCTCTGGTAGGTTGCTCTTGCATTTTTCAACCCGAAAGGCATCACTTTGTAGCAATACAATCCTTTTGGGGTGATAAATGCAGTCTTCTCCTCATTAGAGGGGTATATTGCTATCTGATGGTACCCTATGTATGTATCCAGGAAGTTCATCCTTCAATGCCCTGAAGTGGCATCCACCAATTGATCGATTTTGGGGAGTGGGAAACTGTCCTTGGAACAAGCCTTATTTAGGCTAATGAAGTCCATGCAGACTCTCCACTTCCCATTCTTTTTCTTCACAACTACTATGTTTGACAGCCAAGTTGGGTAGTTTACCTCTCGAATGGCTCTGGCCTCCAGCAGTTTTCCCACATTCTCTTCTAGTGCCTCAACATGCATCATCTTTAGTCTCCTTGCTTGTTGGATGACAGGTTTAGCCGACCTGTCCACATTCAGTCTATGGCAAATGACCTCAGGGTCAATGCCAGGCATTTCGTACGGTGTCCAGGCAAACACCTTAATGTTTTCTCGTAAAAAGGCTTCTAACTCCCTTTCTTCCTCCTCGGCCAATCCTGAGCCGAGAAGGAAGAAACGCTCATCATCCCCTTGTTGGACTAGAATTTTCTTCAAGGCTTCCTCAATTTTCTCGGCTGGTTCTTTGCTGACGTCATCCAGGACCTCCATGTCCTCGTCCTCAATCTCGGCTGTGTCTGCGTCTCGTACATTGCAGGTGGATTTCATTACTGCCATGGAGCAATTCTTCGCCTGTACCTGATCCCCTCAGATCTCCTTAATTCCCTGTTCCGTTGGGAACCGCAATAATTGGTGTAATGTTGGGAGAACAACGCTCATTGCGTACAACCATGGTCTTCCCAAAATAACGGTGTAAGGTGAAGAGGTATCAATGATTGTAAACTCTGTGCTCACTTTCCTGGTGCCTACCTGCACCTCTAAATTTATTGCCCCCAAGGGCCATGTCGGCGTTTCATTGAACCCGACCATTGGACTGTTGGACTGTTCTGGATCATCTTGGTGAAGGCCGAGCTCCTTGTAACATCTGGCATACATGATGTCACAAGAGTTGCCTTGGTTAACTAGAATGCGCCTTACCTGACATTCTCTAATCTTCAAGGATATCACCAGAGCATCGTTGTATGGATGCTGCACCATGTCTAGGTCGGCTTCAGTAAATAACACCATTGGTCCCTAGCACTCGTCTGCCCTAGGCCTTTTTTGCTGGACCTGATACACATGTTGTAAGTGTCTCACCCTCTGAGTCTCCCCACGTACCTCGTTCTCATTGACCTTCGAGTGAATCACATTGATCACTCGAGGTCTGTCTACTTACGGTTGTGGTGCTAGTGGAGGTGGTGCTGCTGGTGCCTGGGGCAGCCTTGCTTGCTCTTTTCTTGTTCTCCCCTTATCTACTAGGTCCCTTAAGTGACCCTATCTCACAAGGTCTTCCAGATGTGTCTTTAGGGCTCTGCACTCCTGAGTCAGGTGCTCACCCTCATTGTGGTAAGCACAGTGTTTCCTCAACCTCCTTCTCATAAATTTGCCAAGTATCTTCTCTGGTGCTCTATAGTAAGACTGGTTTCTGATTCTTTCCAGGACTTTGTAAACCAGGATCCGGAACACTGTGGTGACTACCTGGGCAACCCTTAGTCCTGTTTCTTGTCTATTAAAATTTGTATTACCTCGGCCTCGCTTAGGGGAGCCATTACTCTTCTCTTGCTTTGATGCATTGGTCCGTGGCATGTCCTCCTCTGCTCTCGCATATTTCTCGATCCTGGCCATAAGTTCCTTCATACTTTTTGGCAATGTCTTTGCTAATGACTTTCGAAGCAAACAGTCATCATTCAAGCCGTTCTTAAACGATACGACTGCTACCTCTTGGTTGCACCCTGGTATTCAAATAAACACCTCATAATACCTCTTGGCATAAGCCCAGAGGCTTTCATCCTTGCTAATTCTCAAAGCCATCAAGGAGTCTGTGACGCCCCAAATTTTAAGGACATCATAATAAAATTTAGAATTTAAAATCAATGTTACCCACAATATCACCAACATACATTAATTAACAACCCAGAAATTTCAAATTTTCAAATTACAATTCTAAAAATACTTAAAACTTAGTCTCAGTACAAAAAAAAAAAAAAAAAAAAAAAAAAAAAAACACAAAAGTATATAAAAGAAAACTAGAGAAAAACTAGGAAATTTTAGAAAATAGTTTGTGGAACTTGGGGACTCTTCAAGCTAACCAAGGTTGAATGTCGCCTTGCAAGGCCTCAGTGTTTCCTTCATTTTCTTCGATACCTGGCATAAAACGCCAGGGCAATGAGAATGCCAATGAGCGACAAGTTCAATAATATACTACAACTCGAAAATACCCACCCCGATAATAATACTCACAATTAATGAATAATACGTAGTAACAGAATAATAGGTAGCATTTAATAAGCATAACAGGAATGCCAACAGTTAAAATAATAACAATAGATAAATAAATTAATAAAAAAAAATGGCAAACGAAAATAATAATTCATCATAAGGAAAATGCACACTTTTCTTTTTAAATTCTCATGGATTTAGTTTGTTAGATAAATTTAAGTAACTCCTCGCGGAGCACTATTTCCACTCAACCGCTGAGCAATAGCCACTGACAATTCTGACTCTCCTTTGGTCAAATATTCAAATGTTACTTGCTATAACTACCAATGATGCCCACGCACCAGGGTTACGTACCCGAGTTGTGACATCACGGTCTGCCCCAAGGGAACGGTCTATGTTGTGACACCCGCACCACCAACCTTATATGGCCTACACCGATAAGAGCCGAAATACCTTCCCGTGCCATGTTAGGGTTCGCAACTCACCGGCGCAAGGTTCTAAACCGGGCTCACCCCATCACTTTAAATTTTTAATGTATCATCAGTTCAATTTCGTGTTTCTTTACTTCATCGAGTTTACATTTTCATGCACGTGCGAGTTTTAGTTTGAGAACTACAGTGACCTAATGTTTATATAGTATAACACAATCATATATGGCAATCAAAATAAATGTGATAGAATGTCTTAAAAATCATCACAAAATTTATTAAGAATTCATACACTTCTTCTTTCAGCACTGTATGATCAGACAAAAAATATGAAACCCATAACAAACGAAGTTCAACCATTATAATATTTTAAATATTGCTAGTTCATCAAGTTAGGAAAATATTTTGAGAAGAATACCAGCACTAAAAACGATTTTAAAATAGAGAAATAATTTTTGAAAGAAAACTGGTTTTCTGGGACAGTGAGTTACTTTAACCTCCAGCACAGGTGTTCTGTATTCGAAAAATAAAAAGGGGCCTCAAACGGTGCAGAAAAGAGATATGGTCAAAACGGTTTGCTAAATATTTGAGTTTAGAACATATTTCCAGAGGGATTTGAAGACTGAAAACCAGTGTAAGATGGTCAAACAATTTTTATAAGAAAACTGGACAGATCCTGTCACATTTTGGAAAAATTGACGTTTCTCTCTTGATACTCAATAAAAAATTATGAAACCAGAGGAATTTGAAAGGTAACTTAAAAATCTAACTTTTCCAATTTGAATCACTTGAAAATTCATTCTGTAGAATAAACGGTGGCCTGGTAAAGTCAGCATTGCTGCTGTTTCCAGACAGCAATGAAGTTAAAAACATGTTTTGACCACGAAACGTTGTCGAATAATTTTTCTTTCGATATTCTAGCACCATGAGAACATGGTAAATGAACTCCAGTAATTTTAGATTTTATGAAAGTGTTCTCATGAGTTTGTTTAGCGTTTATTCAAAACGGACTAAAAATCTGTTTTGCTGGAACTTCATTAGTTTGCAAAAAACACACTTTGTATCCACCATGAATCACATGCAAGACAAAAAAATGTTTCTTACTATTATTCCCATGTGAAACTCTAATCCTTCATATTTATTTTCATTAGTGATAACAGAAAATAATATTTATGAAGAGTAAACACAAATTCATAAGCATGCAAAATTGATTCAACAATAGAGAATACTTGATCACATAAAGAGCAAAATCATTAGCTAAACCACCTAATCCATACTTTTAAGAATGACAGAAATCACATAATCATAAGATTATCATTCTATCCAAATGTAACATGCATTGAGCATTGGTGTATTATCAATACACACTCTTGTATATTTTAATGTATAGATTTAGTTAAGAAAAAACATCTAAGGGAGAATAGGGTTGAGTATTTTTACCTCAATGAAGTAAAAAAAATCCCAAGTGTTGAGCCTTTCTTCCCCTCTCTTTTCTCCTTTCCCTCTTTCTTTCTCTCCCTGTTCCTCACCATTCTTTCTTTTCTTTCACAGCCGTGTGTATGTATTATGGCTGATGGTGAGGTCCCTTATGTAGGGAATATGGGAGCAACTTTTTGTTTTATTTTATTATTTCTTTTCTTTAGCAAAAAAAATTTCTATTTGCTTGGAATTGCCATCCTATGCCATGCTTACTTCTCTAGGGATGTTGAGTGTGAAATTGGGAAAACAAGCATGCCTTGCATGCAGCAGAGCAACCTAGGGAAAAAAAAGTGGCAGTCAGCCACTTTTCTTGCAATTTGGCTCCTTTTTTTTTTTTGAATTGAAATTGATGCCAATACAATATTAGTGTATATATATAACCCTTTTTTTATATTATTATTATTATTTATTTGTACAAAAATAAAAATCAATTGAATATATATATAACCTAGTCACTTAGATATTTTGCTCCCTACTATTCTCTTACTAACTTAGTTATTATTTGTTTAACTCATTTAGTTTCCACAACTATATTTAGATACAAATTTTTTTTTATCACAGAAAGATAAATAACTTTTATTTAAAGGAATCTAATATTGGTATTAACCATGATGCTATTAACATTATAATTTGATAATTTAATAATCACTGTTAACTGACTTAATATTATTATTAATTAAACTAATTAGTTGTCTAAAAATTCAGGTCCTTACAACCTATCCCCCTTAAATAATTTCGTCCTTGAAATTTTTAATGCGTACCTTTATCTTCAAACAACTGAGGGTAATTGGCTCGTATAGCATCCTCTCTTTCCCAAATAGACTCCTCCACTCCTCGATGCTGCCACAACACCCGCACCAAGTGGATTACTTTGCCTCTTAAGTTCTTTTCTCGTCAATCCATAATCTTTATAGGCCTTTCCTCAAAACTTTCATCTTCATTGAGATCAATCTCTCCTCAATTGATATCATGGGAAGGGTGTGGCTCATATTTTCGTAACATTGAGATGTGAAAAACATTGTGCACCGTTACGAGCTGTGGTAGTAGTGCTAAACGGTATGCCACCTCTCCTACCTCGCTCAGAATTTCAAAGGGTCCCACATAACGAGGTGCAAGCTTTCCTTTCTTCCCAAATCGTGTAATACCTCGACAAGGTCGAACTTTGAGAAAAACATGATCCCCTACCTCAAACATTAAGGGTCGTCTCCTTTGATCTGCATAGCTCTCTTGTCGACTTTGGGCTGTGGTTAACCGTTGTTTGATCAGTTTTATCTTCTCAGTAGTCTCTTGAACCAAGTCTGGTCCTAACAAGATTGCTTCTTCTACTTCAGTCCAACAGACTGGTGATCAACAAGGTCATCCATAAAGTGCTTCATATGGTGCCGTTCCAATACTGGCTTGGAAACTATTGTTGTAAGCGAACTTAACGAGAGGTAGATGTCTCTCTTAACTTCCCTTAAAATCCATAACGCAAGCTCGAAGCATATCCTCCAAGGTTTGTATCGTTCTTTCAGACTGCCCATCGGTTTGTGGGTGAAACGCCGTGCTAAAGCATAGGTTTGTTCCCATTGCCTTCTGCAAGCTCTGCCAAAATTGAGAAGTGAATCGAGGATCACAATCAGACACGATGCTGATTGGTACTTCGTGTAATCTAATCACTTCTTTGATGAACAATCTACTGAGTGAATCCAACGTATCTGATGACCCGACAAGTAAGAATCGAGCTATCTTAGTTAGTCGATCTACCACTACCCATACGCCGTCATGTCCTTGTGGTGACCGAGGCAAACCCATCACGAAATCCATGGTTATGTGTTCCCATTTCCACTCTGGGATTGGTAAGGGTTGAAGTGTTCCTGCCGGTCTTGGATGTTCAGCCTTTACTTGTTGACATGTCAAGCGCTGTGATACAAACTTTGCTACATCCATTTTCATTCCACCTCACCAATATTGGCGTTTTAAGTCTTGTTACATCTTAGTACCTCCCGGATGTATTGCAAATGCTGAATGGTGGAATTCCTTGAGTACCTTTTCCCTTAGTGAGTTGTCACTTGGCACGAACATTTGACCTTGATATTTCAAACTCCCATTCGTTTGAATTTCCCAACCAGGCATGGTTTCATTAGATTCCATCCGTGCTTTGATGAATGCTACCTCCTGATCGTACCTTTGTGATTCTAATATCGTGCTCAAGATTTTAGGCGTAGCAATCTAAGCACCAATGTAAGCCTTTTCATCTCGAACCTCCATTTGTACCCCAAATTCATTGAGCGTTCTAACCATACCCTATTCCCTAAGTGCTAAACTAGCAACAATCCCTCTATTCTTGCGACTTAGCGCATCTACCACCACGTTAGCCTTGCCGGGATGATAGGAAAGGGTAAATTCATAATCCTCTAGATACTCCATCCAACGTCTCTGACGTATGTTCAGGTCCCTTTGGGTGAACAAATACTTCAAGCTTTTGTGATCGGTGAATATCTCAAACTTTTCACCATACAAGTAGTGTCTCCAAATCTTGAGTGTGTGAACTATAGCTGCCAACTCCAAGACATGAGTGGGATAATTCTTCTCATGGTTCTTTAATTCCCTTGATCCATATGCCACCACCTTGCCATTTTACATCAATACGCACCCCAGACCTTCTTTGGAAGCATCGCAATACACATTGTACCCAACGTCACGTTCTGGTACTATGAGAATAGGGGCACTCGTCAATCTTTTCTTGAGTTCTTGGAATGAATTTTCACAAGACTCGTTCCCTTCAAACTTTACCCCATTTTGAGTCAAATGTGTCATTGGTTTGGCCAATTTTGAGAAGTCTTGAATGAATTTTCGATAGTAACCGGTCAATCCTAAGAAACTACGAATCTCAAATGTGTTCTTAGGTTGCTTCCATTCTGTCACTACTTCTACTTTAGTTGGGTCTACAGATATTCCCTTTTCAGACACCACGTGACCCAAAAACTTTACTTCCTCCATCTAGAACTCACATTTACTAGCCTTAGCATACAGTTGGTTCTCTCTCAAAGTTTGAAGTACTACTCTCAAGTGTTGCTCATGGTCTCTTTCAGACTTGGAATACACCAAAATATCATCTATGAAAACTACCACAAATTGATCTAAGTAAGGCGTGAATATTTTGTTCATGAAGCTCATGAACACACATGGTGCATTGGTTAGGCCGAATGGCATCACTAAGAATTCATAGTGGCCATAACGGGTTCGAAATGCAGTCTTAAGAATATCTTCTTCCCGAACACACAACTGGTGATACCCAGACCTGAGGTCTATCTTTGAGAAATACTTTGCCCCTCTAAGTTGATCGAAAAGGTCATCAATCCTAGGTAGTGGATATCGATTCTTAATGGTGACACTATTAAGTTGTCGATAATCAATGCACAACCTAAGTGTCCCATCTTTCTTCTTAGCAAATAAGGCTAGTGCTCCCCACGGGGACGTGCTTGGCCTTATAAATTCCTTGTCCAATAATTCTTGCAACTGTGTCTTAAGTTCTCTCAATTCAGCTGGTGCTATACGATGTGGTGCCATTGAGATCGGTGATGTACCAGGTTGTAATTCAATGGTAAAGTCTATTGCTCGCTTTGGGGGTAGTCCTGGTAATTCCTTTGGGAATACATCAGCATACTCGTACACCACATGAGGTAGCCCTAGTTTCATATGATCTTTATCTTCCAGAACTAAGCTGGTTAGCCATCCAGCTAGGTGATCATGCCACTTTGATTTTTGAAGTGTTGATGATAAAGAATCTTGTCTATCCCCCTTAAATTGGAATCGCGTTCCGTCTTGAGAGTAAGCAATCACTGTCTTTCGATAGCAATCAATGGTAGTTCTATGGGCTGATAACTAGTCCATTCCTAGGATAATGTCAAAGTTTGACATTTCCATGACTCATAGGTCACACGTTAAATGCAAATTGGAGACTCCTAGTTCACATGATTTGCATACGAGATCTACTCGAGTTTGACCTCCTAGCGGTGAAGCTACACTCATAGGTGTTTCTAATCGTTTAGGTTCTAATCTTAAAGTTGTAACACATGTAGCAGATATGAAAGAGTGTGATGCTCCAGAATCAAACAAGACTTGTACACAAGAGTTCATAAGGATGAGTATATCTTGCATCACTGAAGGATTTCCATTGTCTTCTCCCTCTTAGAGTGCAAAGACTCTCCCGGTGGCACCCTGATTTGGCACCCAAGGTTTCCTTGCATTAGCATCTCCTGGTTGTTGAGTTCTTGATTGTCCCACATTCCGATTAGCTGGCGGCTGACCTCTACCAGATTGGGAATTTTGCACAGCTCGTGTTCCCTGAGTTGGTGCGCATTTGTTCCGTTGAGTAGCTCTTCCTTGATTGATATAGTAGCCTAACCTTTGAGGGCAGTTGTTCCTGAAGTGACCTTCTTGGCCACACTCATAGCACCTTCTAGTCCTTTCCTTATTACGCTACTCAGCATTGTACCCTTGTTGTTGTTATGGCCCCCTAGCATAAGGTATCGAAGCGGCAGGGGTTCTATTGTTCCTTAAGGGTCCTCCGCTTCTTTGCTAGTTGGCTCTAGACTGCTAATCTTGGGTCCTTGCAGTGTCCATCTTCTCTCCTTCTAGAGTAAGAACCCTATCTACTACTTGTGCATAAGTAGGTAGCTGCACCGCAACCAACTTGTCTCGGATTCCCGAATCAAGTCCTCACTCAAAGCGCCTTACATTGTCCATTTCGTTTGCCACTATAGCTGTGGCATGGCGAGAAAGGGCCTCAAATCAATTGGCATACTGTGTCACAGTCATGCCCCTTTGTTTCAGTTGGAGAAATTCTTGGATCATTTCTTGCCTTACTGAGTTTGGGAAGTTCTTTTCCATAAACAACTCCTCGAACTGTCTCCAAGATAATTCTGCCACTTGACAGCTTTCCTTAATCATTGTCCATCAGAAATCATCCTCCCCATCGAAGAGAAATAAAGTGAAGGACACTTGGTCCTGCTCGTTTTGAATCTCTAGCGTCTCCAGTATTTTCTTCATTTACCTTATCCATGCCTCAGCCGTGTAGGGATTGGGTTCTCCGAAAAATTTTGGGGCTTGAGTTTTTGAAATTTCGCTATTAATTCTGCTTTTTTGTTTTCACGCCTAGGTTGGTTTCTTAGTTCATTAGTAATTGCCCGTACGAAATTCATGATGTCACTGTTGTTGTTGTTGTTGTTGTTGTTGTCGTTGTTATTGTTGTCATTGGATCCATTTTCCCTAGTTCTTCCTGTCATTTTCTGTACGAAGGATATTGTTGTTACTCCCTCTATTTATTTATTTGTTTAGTTATCTATTGTTATTGTTATTATTATCGTTATTTATTTATTTATTTATTGATAAATGCATATAAAACAATCCTAGTTGAACACAGAAACCTTTAAGTACTAGGATTTCATTAATAATGATAAAAGAACAATACATTCATCAAAGAAAAAGAAAAACAAACAAAACAAAAAAAAAAATTCATTCTAACCCTTCCTATCTCATTGTGGTACTTTTGCCAAAAACCATAAGTTAGAAACTAGGACTATTACAATTAAGTGCTACAAAATTTGTTATTGTCCTAGCTTCCATACTGGCCATTTCTTATCCAAGAAAATGGGCACAACGTTGACACACTGTCTCCTCTAACTTCCATGCTTCATTGGGTAAGCCATAACACTCCCAGCGGACAAGGACCATCCTCATCCCATTCTGACCCACCATTCGTCTAATCACTCAGGTAAGGATCTCGTGATATGCGGAAGCTCTATAAAAATTCACTAATGGGTCTAGGGTTCGGACAACATGACTGAAAGGAGGTTGGGTAGTCCGGATATCCTGGAGCAGAAATGCATCACCCTTGTTAGCGACATATTGCGGTGGTAAGTTCCATACTCGATAGAAATTATTGTCCAAATATTCTTTTATCTGAACAGGCCCGACGAACATGTTCCTCCTCGGCGAGCTCCTCCAATAGCATAACCTAGTTGGGGTAACCCTCACAAATATTGCCTTTCCATATGGTAGGACAGACGGCACAATCATGTGTCTCAAAGCCGCCTCAGGGCTGTCCTCTATTGAGGATTCTGGATCAGACTCTTCCATTTCTTGATCAGAGTTAGGTTCAGAGTCGGAATCTCCCTCAGCTCACACTCTGAATTCCTCTTCTGGCTCTTTCTCTGGATCCCCCTCTAGATCCTCCTCTAGATTCTCTTCCCAGTCAATAAGTTCTTCTAACATCTCGGGTTCTTCCTCTAACCATCCATTTTGATTTTCGTTTGCCATCTACAAAAATCAAAATTCTACTTAGTAACTAAAAATGTTTACTATAACCATTAATAAGTTATTTAACAAGCAGGCTTACGGTCTCTCTAGGTCACAAGGGTTTTCTCAACCTAAGCTCTGATACCATGTTGTGACGCCCCAAATTTTAAGGACATCATAATAAAATTTAGAATTTAAAATCAATGTTGCCACCAATATCACCAACATACATTAATTAACGGCCCATAAATTTGAAAGTTTTCAAATTACAATTCTAAAAATACCTAAAATTTAGTCTCAATACAATAAATAAATAAATAAATAACACAAAAATATATAAAAGAAAACTAGAGAAAAACTAGGAAATTTTAGAAAATAGTTTGTGAAACTTGGGGACTCTTCAAGCTAACCAAGGCTGAATGTCGTCTTGCAAGGCCTTGGTGTTTCCTTCATTTTCTTCGGTACCTGGCATAAAACACGAGGGCAACGAGAATGCCAATCAATGATGAGCTCAATAATATACTACAGCCCGAAAATACCCACCTGTAACAAGCCCGCGAGGGACCTCGCTACAGTTCGGACTCGATTTTGTCGCGGTTCCAAATCTTGAACCAAAGAGTCCAAATCCGGCAAATCGTTTTGAAGAAAAACAGATTTTTTGAAAGAAGTGCCAAACATGGACTGCTTTGCCAGATAACAGAGTCGCCACCTAAATATTTTAAAATGGGAAATTTAGGAAACCCTAACTCGGTGCCAAAGGCCACGTGTCCGTCATCACCAAAGTTGGCTCGGGAACTTGGGTACGATTGGGGAAGGTCACATCGTGAGCACCCCCGCTCGCCCGGTCAAAGACCGGCCTCTACTAACCATGATATCTGTTTTTGAAAACATTGTGAGTTCTTATTCCGGTTATTAGCCTAGGTTACTATGTGATGCGCACAGCATACAAGTATAGACTGAATTGCCTGAATTGGAACAAAACATTTCATGTTTGTTTGTTTGAAAATGGTTTGATGGTGCTACTCGCAAGTAGGCTAAGACGCGGATTTGCCACCCTCGGGTGGGCTTAGAAAACATGATTTTGCCACAATCTAGTGGGCTTAAAACAAACATTTGATGAATTGTCCCAATTCAAATAACTCAACCTCCACCCATAGGCATTCAAGGCAGTTGTATCACATAAGCACATAGCCTCATGGTAAGCATGCTTTTCATGGCAACACTCACACGCATGCAAGGATGCTAAAGCATAAAACTTACCGAGTACTCCAAGCCAAAACAGGAAACTCATTAGAAATCCATGCATGATCCTAAGTATACAGAATGCCTAATGCAACACATGCAAAATGCAACTATAGCAGGCTCGGCTATTCTAAACATGGCATATGGAATGCTACAACTAACATGTATTCATCTTGTAATTGAAACACAAATGCAGTTTGTATGATGCGCCGAGCCCGGTGCGTGCAAAACAGATGAATGATGCAAACATGCTATCATACTGTATGCTAAATTGAAATATGCCCTATATCTAACCATCGTAAGCGGGTAAATAAAAGGGAGAAAGAAATGGGGGTTGGAAGACATACATCACACTCACCCACACTTATTACAATTATGCCCTCACGCAGAGGGTCCGAATAAATAATACAGTCCGAATAAAAAAAATAAAAGAATAGTATAGTCCGAAATAATACAGTCCGAACAATATACAAATTCCTAATTAATTAACAAATTGACTAAGAAAGCTGTAAAACTGGCATGCAAGCCAAGGACTGCCTTGCTTCTGCTCCGGATGATGAAATGATGCATGCCCAGATGCCTTTGCGTAGAAATCCACGGCGGTGCCCCGATTAGCCTCTGTTTGCATTTTTCTTGAAATGCGTGCCGAGTTCCGAAACGTTGCTGATTCTCTATTTTACCTTGAAGACCACTTCTTTTGTTGCTTCTTGGACCAAATTTGTTGCTTCTTAGCCTCTGAAAAACCTTCCTAGCTGCTAGAAATGGAATGGTGATGGTGATGCTAGGTGTTGATGAACAAATGGTGCCAAGACTTGGATGTTTGAAGCTTTTTGGAAGAGAGGAATGGAGGAGATGTATATGCAAGGCTCAAAGGATTTTTCTAACCCTTAAACCAGCTGGTGGCCCCTGGTTTATATGGCCAAGAAAAGGGGTGAAAAAGGAGGGCAAAAGGGAGTGGAAAATACACCCAAGTATTCCCTCTAAAATATCTTTTCAAATCTAGATATTTTGATCTAAAGATCTTTTCACAAATCTAGATATTTTGAGGGCAACTAATGCATAGCTGGAATACACTCAAAGAGAGGAATAGGGCCGGCCAACTCATAGGGGCAAAATCGTCATTTCACAAAAGGGGTGACTGGCCAGCTAGATAAAAAAAACTTCCGAGAAGACCACTGGCTGGTGGGTGCTAAGGAAGTCCAAAAATTTCCATTCAAGTGTCCAAATTTAAGCCCCGGAAGTTAGCTTTCCAATTCCGCAAACCTTGCATCAAAATTCCTCCTGTAGAAAAAGTTATGCCAGTTTCCGTAAAGCCGCGCAGATTCAGTCCAACCGGACTTCAACCAACCATATCTCCTCCCCCCGGATTTGGACTTAGGAGATTCTTGAGTGAAAAATGAAGCCCCGGAAGTAAGATTTCCAATGGTGGTGGCCTCATATTTTAATTCCTCTTGTGAAAAGAGTTACGCTTGTTTCGGTGAAGCCGCTTGAGACTTTCTCCTTCAGATTCATGCTGAACCACTTTTGACCAAGCAGATAACTGGTTGCTGAGACAATTGCTGGCCTCCCACCCTCCAGTGATCTTCCTGGTGCTAAAACAGAGGTACCTGCCAAAATCAAACAAAAACTAATGCAAAACGAAAGCTCGGGGACCAAAACCGCGCGGGGTCCCGAAAATGGGCTGTGAGCACCGAAAGTGGCGTTCGGCCACGAAGTGGGCATCAGAGGCCCCAGTGTTCCTCGAAATGATAAAATAGAGGCACTTGCCAAAATTGAACAAAAACCGATGCAAAATGAATGCTCGGGGACCAAAACCGCGCGGTTCGGGGTCCCGAAAATGGGCCGTGAGCACCGAAAGTGGTGTTCGGCCACGAAGTGGGTATCAGAGGCCCCAGTGTTCCTCGAAATGATAAAACAGAGGCACTTGCCGAAAACCGAAGAAATCGAAGATGGTTGGGCGGTCCCGAACCGAGGCACACGGCCTGACGGTCCCGAAAACCGGGAACCGGGCTCCGAAATGGGCAAAATGGCCTACGGCCACGAAACGTAGCGCACAGCCACCGAGAGATAGTCTACGGGACCACTCCCTCCCCTCAGGAAAGAAAATGGAGAAAACCGAGTCTGGTTCGCAAACCGAGACAAGGCACCGAAGAGAGTTCGGAAGTCCAGAGGCAGGCGCTGGTATGACTCGAGACTTCTGAACGAGCACGATATGCAACATCACCGAGCGCTCAATCGGTGACGTCTGAGTCTTAAGGTCGGTCAAAAATGGGGTGTCTACAGTTGCCCCTCTTTGACAGAACTCGGAAGTCAAGAAGTGACGGGAGTGAATGTCAAAGCCTAGAGACGACCCATTTTTGACAAGGCTGAAGACTTAGACAATCATACAAAATGAACAGATATATGTGTGTCCGCAGGCGTGCCCGCAGGCAAAAGGGGGCAAAATGCAAATGATATGCACAGAGCCAGGTGATCATGCAAATGCAGCAAGCTGTAATGAGGCCAGTATTGACAAATAGATGCAACAGTTTTAAGCAAGAATGCAAAGCAACAACTACATTTCATGCAGTTAGGAATGCGGAGAATTATTCAATTCTCGTCGCGTCTCACACGGAGAAGATACGATACTGCGCTGATTCGATGCAGTCGCACCAAATTTCAAATGAACCGTACATACAATATCGTGCTCGCAAAAGAGAGAAATTCAACAAGAACAATATGCTAACAACATATATTCAATGTGATTCCTGTGGTTCGAAAGTTTGACACACGCTTGATTAGTGATGCATAAAGCAAGGTGTGATCTGGTGGTAAGGTCGCCAGATAAGCGCGATGCAACGACTAACAAGTGCAGTGAGATGTGCAAGATAGCACGATAAAATGCATGCACAATGCAAGTAAAGTGCACAAAATAGTGCGATCGCCAAAATAGCGAGTGAAAGTAATGCACTAACAAGTGCAGTTGGGACGCGCAAGATAGCGGGAATGATAATGAGCACAACATAGTGCGATGCGCTAAACAGCCGGATTGTTTTGAAATGCACAAGATAGTGCGATGTGATATGCAAAGCACAGGGGCGGCGATTGAGGTGCACAAAATAAGCGCGATGAATGCAATGCACAAGACGGTCTGCGATGGAGGTGCGCAAAATAGCGGGAATGGTGAACCGCACAAAATAGTGCGATTGTAGCGCAAAATAAGCGCGAATAAAACCGCACAAAAGCAAGGCGATTGAGGTGCGCAAAATAGCGCGAATGATAAACGCACAAAACAGTCACGATTGAGGTCGCATAAAATAGCACGATTGTAAACTTCACAAAATAGTGCGATTGAGATCGCAAGATAGCGCGAATGTAAACCGCACAAAAGCAGGCGATTGAGGTGCATAAAATAACGCGATTGTAAAAGCGCACAAAAGCAGTCTGCGATTGAGGTGCGCATAAAATAAGCGATTATAAAATCGCACAAATCAAGGCGATTGTTTGAAATGCACTAAACAAATGAAGTGATTTGAAATGCACAAAAGCGATCGACACGCTAAACTTGATGATTTGAAATGCACAAGATAGTGCGAGTGAGATACAAAGTGTAAGTGCACAAGATAGTGCGAGTGAGATACAAAGTGTAAGTGCACAAGACAGTGCGAGCGAGATAAAATGCACAAGAAAGTGTGATAAAATGCATCTTCTATGCAAGTATGGGGGCATTTTCTATGCAATATTGAAAGCAAGCATATTCTATGCATGAAACAAGTAAAGCATATTCTATGCGGAATCGAAAACAAGCATATTCTATGCATGAATCATAATGATGCGCGGCACGCATGCAACAACAGTGTATATGAAAGCTCGCACTCTATGCAATAGAGGGACAGCAAATATGTACTCTGGTGCCTCTGATTTGCCTCTTAGAGGACTTCACAACATACTCAGCTCAAAAGGGGCACACCCTATTCAAATTGACAAGAGGTAACATCTGCATGTGAAACCCTTTGGTGCTGCTTGGACTGCCATTCTGACTTGAAGCAGGCTTACACTTGGGGTCGAGACACACTCATACTCCAGAGAAATGGCGAGGCCTGAGAAGATGCACCTGGGATGCAGTCTCGAATCTTGCTAAAGTTGAAACATGCTAAGATGCTCTAAATTTTTCCTCTTTTCTTTTGCTTTGCAGTCCGGAACCTAAATAGCTTCAGATAGGCCTTTGCTCTACTGTTCACACTTATCGGGGGTGGACCCTGCGGCTTTTTGAAAGAACCAATCCTGTTTTGCACAAATGTGGAGAACGGCACGGCACTTGGAGCACAAAACGATTTTTCTTTTGAAAATGATAAAAGGATTCTCAACAGGGTATTGAGCCTACAACTGACCACAGCAAAACGACTCATCACGGGGAAAATAAAGGTAAACAACCTAAACACATCTATTGACACTTGAAACGACTCAAAACAAGAATCGAGACAAACAAAACACAACGAAAGACTCAAATGCGCATAGGGAGCCTGTTTCACCGGGTATTATTTCCCACCCTTTCTCATTTGTGATTCTCATATCACTCGGCATTCAATCTCTGTTTTTTTGAAAAAGCCCTTTTCTCACTTTTTCTCTCATCGCACATCTCTCTATTCTTCAATCTCTCATTTTTCATCCCTCCCCCGGGTGGTTGGTGGATAAACAGGAAGTGGAAGGCTCTCGCCCCTAGCACTCAGCTAGATTCTTCTTTCTTCCACTCACAGCTAGTGAATTCCTCCCACAGAGGGGTTGCGCTACAACTGGGTGTGTTGCAAATCTGCAGCTGACATCAGTCGATGATGCTCTGCTGGGGAGTTTGGACGTGATCAGATCTGTCCAGATGATGGAGTGGAATATCTTGATCCATTCCAGTACGTGCTTCGCACTTGGCTTGATACCTCGTTGCTTGGAGGATGTGAGAGAGCTTTCAGCCCTTTGTTGTGCCCTTTTCTGGCGGATACGGTGCCCTTTTTGGCAAGCGTTGATAAAGGAAAAATGTAAAACGACTCAAGCTGTGCTCCTAGTTCATCATTTTGACCATTTTTGTTTTTGCTTTCTCCTAAAAAATTTTGACCAAAATGAGAGCTAGATTAACATGCTTGTTCAATTTTGATTTGAAATCATGCAAGTCGGGCCATGAGCACCGAAAATTTTCCTTTTTGAGTCCAGGAAAAGGTCGATTTTGGAAAAATAGGATAATTTTCGAGAATTAGTCGACCTCGGTAAAATTCTCAAAAACTATTTTTGCAAGCGGCCCTGCTCAACGAGCATGAAACTTACTCTGAGATGCACAACCTTGGATCCGGAGGAAAATTGCCCTTGCTTGGAGAGGCGCATGGCAACGGAAAGTTGCCCCTTGTTTGAAACGGCACCGGCGCATTGAATGGCAGCGGAGAGTTGCCCTTGTTTGAAAATGAAACCGTGGCGTTTTGAATGGCAACGGAAAGTTGCCCTTGTTTGGATGGCACATGGCGCATTGAATGCGATCCTCGAGTGACGAGCACAACCAAATCCTCAAATCTGAGAAGACAAGGATGACGGAACCATCGCATGGACACAATCAAATTGAAGTGTTTCTGGTGGACTTCAGAATGAAGTTGCCTACGTATCCCAAACATGGGAATCAAGCCTTACGTAGTTCGGGGTTAAGGTACACTCGGGTATTTAACCTCTCCTTTTTATGCTCTAACTTTTGCCAAGGCACCCATTGCAGGTTTTCAACCTTGCGAGCTTTGTTCTTCTTTCTTTTTCTTTTTTTCTATTCTTTTCATCTTTCTTTTTTTGCATTTTCTTTTCTTTTCTTTTGCATTTTTGTATCTTTGCATTTTTCTCTTTTTCTTTTTTTCATTCTCTTCTTTGCTCTAACTTTTGCTGGTCGCCCTTCGGGTTTTGCAAATGAGCCTCTCAAAGGGTAAAGGTGTAGCTTGGTCCATGCCAAATGGTTGTAAGGTTTGAAGCCATCTGTATCCGGAGAGTGGTTGTTGATTTGCAAGAGGACTCATCTTCGACTCTTGAGCACATCGGACGTTTTGCCCCTAGTTTGAGGGGGGCTTCTGATCTAGCTTCCCAAGCCTCTCTTGACAACATCTGATCTTCTTGATTTGACTTTCTTGCCTCTTGTTCGAGGGCTGCTTTGAATCTGGTCTCACAGGCCTCACGTTGTAGTTAACCGTTGAACATTCTGAGTTTGAGTCAAGGTTGAAAATGAGGGGTCGAATCTCGAGGTGAGAGCGATCCTAGCTGCACAATCTCAAGCGATTCCACACATGTCTTCGCAGGACGCGCCAAAACATTTTTGAAATTTTTAAGAAAGCGACAAATCGCTCGTGCTGAAGACAGTGTAGGATCAATCTGGATCAAAGCCAGGGTCCTTCTCAGTACTCACACTAACAAGCATGATTTCATTCATTAAGGGCTTAGCATGTCTCTCTTTCTCTCAAATAATCAAAGTTTTGTAAATCCCGAGGAATTCCTCCCTCTTTGTTTTCACCGCAGTGTTCAAAAAGTTTTGAAAAACTCAGGTCATTATGATGACTTCAAGGCATAAGAGAGCAGGTGGAATGCACTGCCATTTCATTCAAATCGGCAAGACAACTAGCACACGGCAGAAGCAAATGTGAGAGCGTGAAAATCACTGCTGTTTCATTCAAAATCTGTTGGCATAACTGGCTCCCTGGCAGAAACAGACTCAAAACAAAGCAAAAAGACAAACACGAAACAAAATGGTGACGCCCGAAGTAACACCCCCGGAATCACCCGACTTCTATACAACAGGACTGACTCGATACAACAAGATAGACCCAAAACAAAAGAGACTGACTCAAAGCAAAAAGACTGACTCAAAACACAACAACAAGACTGACTCAATACCCAAGTCAGAATGCAAAATTAACAGCACTTGTACATTGCTCAAAACAGTGCATGCCATTCACCACAGTTGGAGTAATCTGAGCGCCATTCGCAGGTGGTTCATCCCTCGATCACATAACATTATCCCCCAAGTTCACTGACCCAATGCCGATAGACTTTGCTGAGCTCGGCGGGAGGATGACCCCGTTGTCAAATAGATCCTGTACTTCATGGCGAAGACGGAAGCAGTTGTTGGTAGCATGGCCAGTTTGCTGATGGTATGCGCAGTACTGGGTAGCATCATGTGTAGCCGGAAGAGGGTTCGGGAGAGGCCGAGGCTCAAGGGGTTTGAGATGGCCTTGTCCAACAAGGATTTGGAAAGCTTTGGATAAAGGCATGTGGAGGGCATGGAAGACCCTCTGACCTCGGGGTTGGTACTTCTGGGTTTGTGGATTTTTGCTGGGCGCACCAGCAAAGGGATTGGCAGGTGCTAGCCTAGTTTGCTGATCTCTTCTGAGTGGAGTATTAGAGCTAACAGGATTGCCTCTGGTATATCGGCCCTTCTCCCGGCTTGCCCTTTGATTCAAACTGCCCCCAACTTGAGTGGCGAAAATGCCGTCCACAGTTTTTGCAACAACTGCGAGCACTTGCTCTTTGTTTAGTCCCTCGGCTTTCAAGGCCTCAACAGCCAACAGAAGATACTCATGGGGATCCATGCCTACCCCTACCTTGTTCTTTCCACTCGCTTCTACTTTGCCACGGGATTGGCCTTCCTCAGATGTAGCCCGCCCCAAGCTTGGGGAGCCTTTTGACATGAACTCCCTGGTAGGCGATGTGGTTGATGATGGAGCCAATGTCCTGGAGGCCAGATCAGTCACAGTTCTCTGAAGATCTTCAATCATCCTCATCAGCTCGGAAGTAGTGGGTTCATGAGTTTGGGATGATTGGGGTTCAGGTTCACCCATTATGCATAAGTCCATACTTTCTGGGATAAACACCTCAGGCTTGGGTAGGTGGGCCGGGGTGATGTATATGCTAGGGTCATAGATAGATGGCAGTGTATGGATGAGATTGAGGTAGACAGGAGATGTTTGGTCATTGGGGTCTGAAGGTGGGGCTATTGTCCGATTGTCGATGAGATTTTGGACCTCATAACGAAGGCGGTAGCAACGGTCGGTGCCATGACCGCGCTGCTGATGGTACATGCAGTACTTGGAAGGGTTATGTCTAGCTGGGAGTGGGTTCGGAAGAGGTTGAGGATCGAGGGGTTTGAGATGCCCTCTTTCCATCAAGAGTTTTAGTGTGCTAGTCAGGCTCATATAGAGAGGGGTGAAAGTTACGCCTGGGCTCATTTGGGTCAATTTGTAGGCTTGGATTGGAAAAAGGGTTGGCTGTGGCGACTGTATTGATTTCAGTGGGCTCGGGAATAGTGCTACTTCCGACATTGGTACTCCTTGAAATCACCCTCCTCGTCGGTTCACTTGTTCTGGGAATGATCCCACTGTTGAACGCATTCTCGACCTGAACCCCCAGTTCATGCAAACTCTTGAAAGTGAATAGCGGAGCAACTATCAATTTCTGCAACATATCATGCTCGAGGTTCCGCACCATCATCTGCACTTGATCCCTCTCAGAAGGGCGGCAATCTGTCATCTGTGCTGCCTTTGCTCACCATCTCGCAACAAATTTCACAAAAGGCTCTTTTGGGTTTTGGCGGGTTGCTTCAAGCTCTTGGATGGTTATTTCAACTTGGGTATTGTAGGAATACTGATCAACAAAGGTCTCAGCCAATTCTTCCCAGTTTTGCTTCACTTTGTCCTCCAACTTAGCGTACCAGGTGGCTGCTACACCGGACAGGGTTCTTCCATACGGAGAGAGTTTCTGTGGCTTAGTCAGACCCATCAGCTTTAGGACATCCAAGAAAAGTCGGATATGTATCATTGGATCCCCAGACCCGTCGAAACGGTCAATATATGGCATTTTGAATCTGTCTGGGAGCCGTACAGCAGACTCGGTGTGCCCATCCTCAATGTCGGGAATGGAGCTAAGGCCCTGTGCCTTTCTGAATTGCTTCTCAAGGTTCGCAATTTTCACTGCGGTCAGATCGAGGTCATTAGCATCAAGGGGATAACGCCTCTCATTAGGCTGCACCAGGGGTCCGAAAACTTGGGCTTGAGCCAGCCCTTCTCTTGGACCTGAACACTGCAAATCTTCAACTGGCGGAAGTGGGTCAAAGTTCGGCTGGGGTCCCAAAGCTGGATGTAAGGTAGATGCCCCAGATGGGCTCTGCATGTCAATACTGGTCTCAGCTTGCATGGCAGTTCCCTGATTCAACGCTGCTATCACGGCCACAAATTCTTCCGAACCCTGTGCCATCACGGGCTGCTGATTCTGAACAAAGGTGATGTGACTGGTGGTGTGGATCGAGATGAGTCGATGAGCCTGTATGGCCTTTCTTTGCCTTGCCTCGAAAGAACACGGTTTCCCTTGAATTGAATCTCGACCTAACAAAGTCTACGCACTAGTCCAATGTACAGGGGATATTGGAGCCTTCAAGCTATGGTTCGGGACTACCTAGCAAAAAGAAAACTGACAAAGATCTCGGCTGATTTTACACGAGCAGTCTGAGCATAGTTGAATGAGTGTGCCCTCATTGAATTCGCCCAAAATTCGCCTCAAATCGATACCCTGCAAATCAATCAAATCTTGGCCGGTACCCGCAGTTCGATGCCCAAACTCATAGATCGATATATGCATTCCTGTGAGACGACTCTAACAAGCACATAACAGATAAGTGAGAGCCAAAACACCCCTATGTTGGGGTAGGGTTTCCTGTCCTATTTTGTCGAGAGCTAGGGTTTCACTATGCCTTGGTGACTTCAAACAACCTATAAACGGGTAAGCAACTTTGTCCTAGTTTGGAATGGTCACTATGGATCGAATATGCACTAGGTCGAATGGTCAAAGAGGGTGCCGGTAAAACCGGGGTTTGTGTACCCATCTTTGGCAGAGCCGTAACGGTCGACCTTATGGACATGCCTTGACAAGACAAGCCTCCGGCAAACCGCTCAGGAATAGCAGATGGCAAACACGGTGTCCTAGGCGCACCGATGCAAATGCAATGCAAAGAAACACACAAGTGTAGTCAAAACCAGATATCATGAGTTCGAGTCAAGTTCTCTAACTCCCCAGCGGAGTCGCCAGAAACTGTAACAAGCCCGCGAGGGACCTCGCTACAGTTCGGACTCGATTTTGTCGCGGTTCCAAATTTGTGAACCAAAGAGTCCGAATCCGGCAAATCGTTTTGAGAAAACTGATTTTTTGAAAGAAGTGCCAAACATGGACTGCTTTGCCAGATAACAGAGTCGCCACCTAAATATTTTTAAAATGGGAAATTTAGGAAACCCTAACTCGGTGCCAAAGGCCACGTGTCTGTCATCACCAAAGTTGGCTCGGGAACTTGGGTACGATTGGGGAAGGTCACATCGTGGGCACCCCACTTCGCCCATCAAAGACCGCCTCTACTAACCATGATATCTGTTTTTGAAAACATTGTGAGTTCTTATTAGGTTATTAGCCTAGGTTACTATGTGATGCGACTGATACAAGTATAGACGAATGAATTGCTGAATTGGAACAAAACATTTCATGTTTGTTTGTTTGAAAATGGTTTGATGGTGCTACTCATAAGTAGGCTAAGACGCGGATTTGCCACCCTCGGGTGGGCTTAGAAAACATGATTTTGCCACAATCTAGTGGGCTTAAAACAAACATTTGATGAATTGTCCCAATTCAAATAACTCAACCTCCACCCATAGGCATTCAAGGCAGTTGTATCACATAAGCACATAGCCTTATGGTAAGCATGCTTTTCATGGCAACACTCACACGCATGCAAGGATGCTAAAGCATAAAACTTACCGAGTACTCCAAGCCAAAACAGGAAACTCATTAGAAATCCATGCATGATCCTAAGTATCTGAGAATGCCTAATGCAACACATGCAAAATGCAACTATAGCAGCTCGGCTATTCTAAACATGGCATATGGAATGCTACAACTAACATTTATTCATCTTGTAATTGAAACACAAATGCGGTTTGTATGATCGTGAGGCAGTGCGTGCAAAACAGATGAATGATGCAAACATGCTATCATACTGTATGCTAAATTGAAATATGTCCTATATCTAACCATCGTAAGCGGGTAAATAAAAGGGAGAAAGAAATGGGGGTTGGAAGACATACATCACACTCACCCACACTTATTACAATTATGCCCTCGCGCAGAGGGTCCGAATAAATAATACAGTCCGAATAAAAAAAATAAAAGAATAGTACAGTCCGAAATAATACAGTCCGAACAATATACAAATTCCTAATTAATTAACAAATTGACTAAGAAAGCTGTAAAACTGGCATGCAAGCCAGGGACTGCCTTGCTTCTGCTCCGGATGATGAAATGATGCATGCCCGGATGCCTTTGCGCGGAAATCCACGGCGGTGCCCCGATTAGCCTCTGTTTGCATTTTTCTTAAAATTCGTGCCGAGTTCCGAAAAGTTGCTGATTCTCCATTTTACCTTGAAGACCACTTCTTTTGTTGCTTCTTGGACCAAATTTGTTGCTTCTTAGCCTCTGAAAAACCTTCCTAGCTGCTAGAAATGGAATGGTGATGGTGATGCTAGGTGTTGATGAACAAATGGTGCCAAGACTTGGATGTTTGAAGCTTTTTGGAAGAGAGGAATGGAGGAGATGTATATGCAAGGCTCAAAGGATTTTTCTAACCCTTAAACCAGCTGGTGGCCCCTGGTTTATATGGCCAAGAAAAGGGGTGAAAAAGGAGGGCAAAAGGGAGTGGAAAATACACCCAAGTATTCCCTCTAAAATATCTTTTCAAATCTAGATATTTTGATCTAAAGATCTTTTCACAAATCTAGATATTTTGAGGGCAACTAATGCATAGCTGGAATACACTCAAAGAGAGGAATAGGGCCGGCCAACTCATAGGGGCAAAATTGTCATTTCACAAAAGGGGTGACTGGCCAGCTAGATAAAAAAAAACTGCCAAGAAGACCACTGGCTGGTGGGTGCTAAGGAAGTCCAAAAATTTCCATTCAAGTGTCCAAATTTAAGCCCCGGAAGTTATCTTTCCAATGCCGCAAACCTTGCATCAAAATTCCTCCTGTAGAAAACGTTATGCCAGTTTCCGTAAAGCCGCGCAGATTCAGTCCAACCGGACTTCAACCAACCATATCTCTTCCCCCCGGATTTGGACTTAGGAGATTCTTGAGTGAAAAATGAAGCCCCGGAAGTAAGCTTTCCAATGGTGGTGGCCTCATATTTTAATTCCTCTTGTGAAAAGAGTTACGCTTGTTTCGGTGAAGCCGCGCAGACTTTTCTCCTTCCCGGATTCATGCTGAACCACTTTTGACCAAGCAGATAACTGGTTGCTGAGACAATTGTTGGCCTCCCACCCTCCAGTGATCTTCCTGGTGCTAAAACAAAGGTACCTGCCAAAATCAAACAAAAACTAATGCAAAACGAAAGCTTGGGGACCAAAACCGCGCGGGGTCCCGAAAATGGGCTGTGAGCACCGAAAGTGGCGTTCGGCCACGAAGTGGGCATCAGAGGCCCCAGTGTTCCTCGAAATGATAAAATAGAGTCATTTGCCAAAATTGAACAAAAACCGATGCAAAATGAATGCTCGGGGACCAAAACCGCGCGGTTCGGGGTCCCGAAAATGGGCCGTGAGCACCGAAAGTGGTGTTCGGCCACGGCGAAGTGCATCGAAGGCCCAGTGTTCCTCGAAATGATAAAACAGAGGCACTTGCCGAAATCGGAGAAATCGGAGATGGTTGGGCGGTCAACCGAGGCACACGGCCCGACGGTCAGCAACCGGAACCGGGCTCCGAAATGGGCAAAATGGCCTACGGCCACGAAACGTAGCGCACGGCCACCGAGAGATAGTCTACGGGACCACTCCCTCCCCTCAGGAAAGAAAATGGAGAAAACCGAGTCTGGTTCGCAAACCGAGACAAGGCACCGAAGAGAGTTCGGAAGTCCAGAGGAGGCGATACCGCGACTACGAGACTTCTGAACGAGCACAGTATGCAACATCACCGAGCGCTCAATCAGTGACGTCTGAGTCTTAAGGTCGGTCAAAAATGGGGTGTCTACACCACCCCGATAATAATACTCACAATTAATGAATAATGCGTAGTAACAGAATAACAGGTAGCATTTAATAAGCATAACAGGACTGCCAACAGTTAAAATAATAACAATAGATAAATAAATTAATAAAAAAAATGGCAAACGAAAATAATAATTCATCATAAGGAAAATGCACACTTTTCTTTTTAAATTCTCATAGATTTAGTTTATCAGATAAATTTAAGTAACTCCCCGCGGAGCACTATTTTCATTCAACCGCTGAGCAATGGCCACGGGCAATTCTGACTCCCCCTTGGTCAAATATTCAAATGTTACTTGCTGTAACTACTAGTGATGCCCACACACCAGGGTTACGTACCTGAGTCGTGACATTACGGTCTACCCCAAGGGAACGGTCTATGTTATGACACCCGCACCACCAACTTTATATCGCCTACACTGATGAAATACCTTCCTGTGCCATGTTAGGGTTCGCAACTCACTGGCGCAAGCTTCTAAATCGGGCTCACCCCATCACTTTTAAATTTTTAATGTATCAGCGGTTCAATTTCGTGTTTCTTTACTTCGTCGAGTTCACATTTTCATGCACATACGAGTTTTAGTTTCAAAACCACAGTGACCTAATGTTTATATAGCACAACACAATCATATATGGCAATCAAAATAAATGTGATAGAATGTCTTAGAAATCATCACAAATTTCTTAAGAATTCACACACTTCTTCTTTCAGCACTGTATGGTCAAACAAAAAAATATGAAACTCATACCAAACGAAGTTCAACCATTATAATATTTTAACTGTTGCTAGTTCATCGAGTTAGGAAAATATTTCAAGAAGAATACCAGGGCTAAAAACGATTTTAAAATAGAGAAACAATTTTTGGAAGAAAACTGGTTTTCTAGGACAGTGAGTTACTTTAACCTCCAGCATAGGTGTTCTGTGTTTGAAAAATAAAAAGGGGCCTCAAACAGTGTAGATTAGAGACATGGTCAGAGCGGTTTGCTAAATATTTGAGTTTAGAACATATTTCCAGAAGGATTTGAAGACTGAAAACCAGTGTAAGATGGTCAAATAATTTTTATAAGAAAACTGGACAGATTCTGTCACATTTTGGAAAAATTGACGTTTCTCTCTTGATACTTAATAAAAATTATGAAACCAGCGGCATTTGAAAGGTAACTTAAAAATATAAATTTTCCAATTTGAATCACTTGAAAATTCATTCTGTAGAATAAACGGTGACCTGGTAAAGTCAGCATTACTGCTGCCTCCAGACAGCAATGAAGTTAAAAACATGTTTTGACCACAAAACGTTGTCGAATAATTTTTATTTCGATATTCTAGCACCATGAGAACATGGTAAACGAACTCCAGTAATTTCAGATTTTATGAAAGTGTCCTCATGAGTTTGTTTAGGGTTTATTCAAAACAGACTAAAAATCTGTTTTGCTGGAAGTTCATTAGTTTGCAAAAAACACACTTTGTATCCACCATGAATCACATGCAAGACAAAAAAAAATGTTTCTTACTATTATTTCCATGTGAAACTCAAAATCATTAGCTAAACCACCTAATCTATACTTGTAAGAAGGACAGAAATCACATAATCATAAGATTATCATTCTATCCAAATGTAACATGCATTGAGCATTGGTGTATTATTAATACACACTCTTGCATATTTTAATGTACAGATTTAATTAAGAAAAAACATCTAAGGGAGAATAGGGGTTGAGTATTTTTACCTCAATGAAGTAAAAAAAATCCCAAGTGTTGAGCCTTTCTTCCCCTCTCTTTTCTCCTTTCCCTCTTGCTTTCTCTCCCTCTTCCTCTCCAATCTTTCTTTTCTTTCACAGCCGTGTGTATGTATTATGGCTGATGGTGAGGTCCCTTATGTAGGGCATATGGGAACAACTTTTTGTTTTATTTTATTATTTCCTTTCTTTAGCAAAAAAAATTTCTATTTGCTTGGAATTGCCATCATATGCCATGCTTACTTCTCTAGGGATGTTGAGTGTGAAATTGGGAAAACAAGCATGCCTTGCATGCAGCAGAGCAGCCTAAGGAAAAAGAAGTGGCAGTCAGCCACTTTTCTTGCAATTTGACCCCTTTTTTTTTTCTTTTTTTCTTTTTTTGAATTGAATTGAAATTGATGCCTATACAATATTGGTATATATATAACCCTTATTATTATTATTATTATTATTTATTTTTTTTTTATTTTTTTTTTGTACAAAAATAAAAATCAATTGAATATATCTATATAACCTAGTCACTTAGGTATTTTGCTCCTTACTATTCTCTTACTAACTTAGTTATTATTTGTTTAACTCATTTAGTTTCCACAACTATATTTAGATACAAATTTTTTTTTATCACAAAAAGATAAATAATGTTTATTTAAAGGAATCTAATATTGGTATTAACCATGATGCTATTAACATTATAATTTGATAATTTAATAATCACTGTTAACTGACTTAATATTATTATTAATTAAACTAATTGGTTGTCTAAAAATTCAGGTCTTTACAGAGTCTACCCTCAACGGCTGTAGTTTGTTTGTAACAAACCTAGCCACAAACATCTCGGTCAGCCCTTCCCAGCTTTTCATAGTTCCTTTCAGCAACTTGTGAAACCAATCTGATGTGATTTTCCCAAAGGATGAAAGGAATACTTTGCAAAGCAACGGCTCATTCCCGGTATACAGTGCCATTGAGTTTAAATACAAGCCGATGTGAAAATTAGGATCAAACTTACCGTCGTATATCTGGAATCTTGGCATGTGGAACCTTTTTAGGGCTTCAAACTTGTTCAATTCTACCGAGAATGGTGTTCTCAGTTTGACCGGGGACGTGACCTCGGCGTTTTGTTGCTTCCTTTGGAGATAGTCCTTCAAATCCTCCTTAATCCGTCTAGGAGCTCGGCTATCTATGGATTTCAGCCTTTTTGGTGTGCTACTCTCGGTGTCGTTATGAGTCCTCATGGACCTCCCTCCATTTGTCGTGTCGAAACAAAGCTCCTTCCCTTGAACGTGCCAATTTTCTTTGGTGTAGGTTTCTTTGGCATGATGTGTCTTCTAAGACTCTCTTCTCATCGATTCTCCTCGCCTGACCTCCTGTGAAGGCCGATGAGAATGCACCATCGCCCTATTATGTTGAGGGACTGTGGGGATTGCTTTCTATCCTCCTTTCTGGGCATCGTTCTTGGCCGCTGGAATCGGCGTGTCCTCTAATGTGAACGGTGGCTGCATAACGTTATTCTGCATCATGAAATTGACAACCGATTGCAAGTCTACCAATTTGTTTGCCATTCCCTTCATCTCGCCATCTCTCTTTAAGCATCTATCTTTCCATACCTAGAGGTCGTTTTCATTGTAATACCCGCCCTGACATGCTTTCTTCGGTATGTCTCCCTCTTGGCCGACGTCTTTTTCTCCGGGATTCTTATCCTGAGGTTCTTTGTTATAGTTGTCCTCTTCTACGTTAGGTTCGGCGTTTTTACCACTCCCACTAGTGATGTCACCCCCAATTCTTTCTTTCTGCCCGTCGTTGGCCATCTATTCTTCTTACGTTTCCCACAGACGGCGCCAAATTGCATGTGTTGTTTTCTGACCACATTGCCAAACAGGTTCCCATCTGGAGAGCACCGGCAAAATAGATCTCGCCCGAACAACCTATCACAGAAAAATAAGACTCTGGCGGTGGTTCATCCACCTGGGGGCACTCCGACGATCAAGTCAGTACTTAGTTATCTCTCAAAGATAGTAAACAGTGCTTAACTCACTAGACAGAGCCTAAAAAGCGTACCTTAGATCTATGAGGGTGCCTTACTTTTATAGCTAGCACTAACCTGATCCCTGTAAAAGCCTAGCTTCAATGGACTTTGGTTCAATGCTCAGCTTGAACTCCTAACTAGATAGAGATAAACTCCCTAAGAGCTTTATCTATAACCATACTAAGGTCCTCTCCCATTCTAGGACTCTTGTCCCTTATCCGTTCATCCTGGATTCCGGTATCCCCACATATAACCTCGACCTAGCCGAGATAACCTCAGCGCCATAATCAAGACACGTGGCACCTCGGTGCCACATTGGCCATGTGTTGTCATTTAGAAAAATATGCCCCCACGCTCTCCAACATGTGCTCACATGTTTAAAGTATGTTATACAAAGGAGATTGGAACCCTTCAGGCAACGAAAGCAATGATAGTATGTACCAAATAATTATCTGTCCATTTGAACTTGTAGATTAGTTAAAATTCCCACATTATAGTGTTGAGTGATTGAAATGTGTATATTAAGTTATGTTTATTGCAACTTTATAGGATAAAATGATTAAGAGGACAACTTTAAATGCAAATTTTTTAAATGAGGGCCCAAATAATACATTTGGACAAGTGATGGGTAAAGAAAAAAAATGGACGAGTTCGCATATATGGATTAGGTATCTCTCCGTCTAATTTATGAAGAGATACATCTGGTTATAAAGCAAACCAAGACACAACAATGGATGCCATGGAAGTTGAAAATTCGAAGCTAAGGTCCAAAGTTTCCCATGTTCAGCATGCTCCGAATAACTTGACAAACACATCTAACCAAGTAATTTTATTAATAGAATTTATAAGTTATTAATGTTTTCCTACAAATATATATACATACATATATCTATGTGTGTGTGTTTATAAAATTAATTAGTTCAAATTTGGTTATGTCACAACAGCTTCTAGTCCTCTTAACATAACAGCTTGACATCAAGTATGGTCCTTGTCATCAATACAAGATGCCTCTCTTACTCAGGCACCCATTAAGAGCTAATTATATATATCACATTGCTTCCAACTTAATTTTAGAATAGCATGCAAAACTTGTTTTACACTTAACCAAGGAATGAATATTGCGAACCTAAATTCCATTATTTAAATCTAGACATATTGTGCTACATAGTCAAAATCATGACATGACGAAGCTTGTGCTTTTTTTAAATTTTTTATTTTTATTTTCTTGTAAAGTTTCAACAAGACATCTCTCCATCATTTATTACCACATAGGCTCTTTTTGATTCTCTCAAAATATTGTTTGAAAGTAATTAGTTGATTGTCATTTTTCACAATTATATTTGATTTACATTATTGAGGTTAGGAGATCCTGATATTAATAATAGGTATGGTTTTGATTGTTGTTGATTGGTGCCTTTGGTTGATTTTTTAAGCTATTGTTTGATATGATCTAAAGATTTATAGTTGTTACTTTTATATAATTGGTTGTAGCGTGGTGAACCAATTAAGTGACTAAATCATTTGGTATCTACTAGAAAAATGCATATCACTTTCAACTGTGATCATCTTCACTTTAGCACTTTGTATTAGTTTATTTTTTAAATATTATTTAGTAATTGTAAATATATAATTACTTAAGTAATTAAATCTTGATTTACAGGTGGGAGATATAGTTGTTCTAAAAAGTAGTTGCAATCGGAGTAGTTAAAAGCACAAACGCATCTAAAGAAGTAGAAGGAGAAGAACTAAGACCTGACTTTTGGGAGGTACATGTTCAAGTGCCAGTCAAACCTAATTAGAGCTTGATCTGACCATATGGACTTGTCAAAACAGTTGGACAAGCCATTGGAGCTCATGTTGCTTGGCCTACTCCATTTGTGGTATATTTCTTTCGTAAATACTAATTTCATTAACAAATTTATATTAATCTAATATAGTTTCAATTACCTTTATTTTGGGATGTAGATTTCGCAACTTAAGGATGCTAGCCGAGAATATTTATACAAGTGAGGTTGAGAGTTTGGGAACTGATTTTGTTTTGATAATTTGTCTCTCCGGAAGATAGATATCACTATAGCTTTTCAGAACTTATGGTTGGAAGAATTTTCTTTTAATTTTTTTTTCTTTAACTTTGTTAGTATGGCAGAATATTTTATAATTTTGGCAAGGGATTTTTATTACAATATAAATAAATTTATATTTCAATAATAAATAATTGATTATGGTTTAAATGTTTTTTGTTTTTGATGTGATGATCCTATGGTAGTAATATTTGTTTATTATTATGAAAATATTACAAGATGAATGGATGTCAAATTAATATAGGATGTGGCTATTAATATTCAATTGTTTATAAAATCGATTCAATTTTTACACGCATTTACGCATGCTTAGTTGTAGCTTTTAAAAGTGTCAATGAAAAGAACATATAAGTGGCATTTTGTAGTAGTGATAGTAGCTTCACAAAGTGTCACTAAAATAAGTTCCAATGTCACTCATATCCATTTCATGGCAAACATAAATTGGATTTAGCGACATTTATATCAATTGTAAGATAACAAGCTATAGACATTCCATTTTTGACCGCCCGCAAGGCTCCAGCGCTTTGCCCAGTACACTCGATGATGAAAGTGGTGATGTGCGTAGTTGGAGGTATCAACGAAGGGGCTATGTTTAAGCTCTGAAATAATCTCAAACCTTCCATATTCCCACTAATTATACCCCAAAAATCCATTTTTACACATTGTACCACCCTGTGCTGAGTCTAAAACAGGGAAACAGGGGATCCCTTTGAGGCCCGGTCGTGCCTCATTGAGGGCCGATCGTGGCTATTAATGGCCGGTCATGCCTTAGTAGCGAGAAACACTGTTCTGGGCAGGAGCCCTCCAGCTGTCCATTTTTGAAGATATTTACGACCGCTCTTGCTCAAATTCTATAAAAACAAAGTTGTATATCTGTTTTAAGGGTTAAAGAATTTCTAAAAAGCCTATACACTTTCTTGAGAGCTCCTTGTTCTTGTGCAAGCAACCCTTTGAGCAAGCCTACCACCTTGAACCTATATTCATACACCATATACACCTTCACACCTTAGCCTAGAAACCTTGGTTGAGCCTTAAGCATCACAAGTCAAGCTTGAAAGTGTGTTTGGACTTAGTTTGATTCACAAACAAAGAGCTACCTTTATTAAGAGGTATAAGCTTGCTATTTTCTCTCTTGCTCTTTTTTCTATCATTTACTACCAATTCTTGTATTTTTGTGTTGTTTTGATCTTCCTTCAAGTGTTTAAGCTTGGGTTCGGAGAGCTACCAAAGGGTAGAGAGAGTTAACACTCTTTCTTACACCTTCACCTATAGCTCAAACTCTTGCTTTTACACCCTTTTCTTTGCTTTTTAAATTGATTTTTAGAGTTTAAAGGAGGCTAAAATTCATGCTTTGAGGTTTCAAAAGATGAGGGGTTAACCACTCATCCTTGTTCTTAATTACTAGCTTTGCTTTCTTTCTTTGTTGTTTATCTTTTTAGGCTCTTTTCTTGCACTTTGAGCTACTATTTTTCATCTATTAAGGGTTGTTTTAGGGCTGTCCTAGGTTGTTTAGTTAATTCATGCTTTGATTAGTCTGTTTGTTGTCTCATATGTTTGCATATATAGCTTGTTGCATATTGTTCTTCGCCTTTCCTTGTCTAATTTCCTGGTTTAAGAGCCTCATTTTTAATAATCAACTTACCATTCATTTCTTTCATTTGAGAGTTGTTTCAATCGATTGATGGTTATTCAAAACATGAACTAGAGATCTATGCTTAATGGCTTAATCTCTACAGAGGTTCATTGTCAACAATGTAGTCTGTGTTTCATGTTGAAAGTCACTTTTCGTTTGACACATGTCTCACTTAGTGGGCGTAATCTTTATTGGACGTAACAATCATCTTGGACAAATGGGTTAAAGAATGGCAAAGACTAATGAATTTGGCTTAAAATAAACCAACCCACATAAAGAAAATGAAGTATATTGCTTGGGTTCTGCCAGACGTTATGCCAAGTCCATTGTATCAAGGGTTGTTTTACATCAATTCATGATGTTTTGATGAACCTTGAAGCGTCTCTACCTCCCTCTTTGCGTTCATTCTATGATAGAAGGGAGGGGTGGTTGTTATTTATTGCATTCATTGATCTTTGTCCAAATTGTATCCGAGATCATCAAGCAATTAAATTGCTCATTAATGCTTTTGAAAACGATTCTAACATTCTCTTGAGGCTTTCCTATGACAGAGAAGCGTGAGAGGGACAAACAGAGTTCAGAATAACTGTGTTTGCACTGTTTCACTTCAGAGCACAAAACAGGATTTTGCATAAAATTAAGGCACGGCTGACCTTATTTAGGCCCGGCTGGGCTTCATTGAGAGCCGGCCGGCCATCAATGTTTGGTCAACAGTGTGTTTTGCAGAAAACAAAGGGTAGTGGCTGAAGGTGAAATAGAACAGACCTAGGCAGATAGAGCAATTCTTGGACGCTGTGCATGCAACCCTTGTGCATCCTTGCTTGCATCAATGTTGTAAATTAATGCTCCGATTATTGTTGTAATTATTAGTATTGTTTATTTGTAATTGTTATAGCTAATTAACTTAGATAGATACTTTATTTCTCTCTCATTATTATCTTTGTTGTAATAGAGTAGCTAGCTAGTTAATTCCTTGTTTATTCATTCATTCGGTTTTATAATAATTAGTTTAATTTGGACTTTCGGACTTTGATCGCACCCTCTTGCACGAAAACCAATATGTAATAAGCTGTATGTCTTCCAACCCACATCTTTCTCCCTTTTACTTACTTGCTTACAACGGTTAGTATAGAATATCATTTTTCAACTTAGCATTCTTATGCTTTGCATCTATTGTCTAGCATGCATGCAAGGTTCGGTTCATTATACTAACCAAATATCAATGCTCAAATTCATTGCTTGAATATGTGCTTTACCGCATGTCTTGAATGGAATCATATGCCATGTTCATAACCGAGCCTATTAAAATTACATAATGTGTGCATTGTATTTAGTTATGTCACATTAATTAGGAGCATGCATACTTTTCTAATTATTTTTCTTTGTTTTGGCTCGAAGTACTAGGTAAGCAATTTTAAGTTTTAGCATCTTGCATCGAATGTTTGTATTGCCATGCCAAGTATATTTCCATGAGGCTAATTGCTTAAATGATATAAGTGCTTAAATGCCTGTAGATGAAGGCTAGTTGCTTAAATTGGGACAAATTGATTAATGTGCATACAAACTCACATTTTCAAAGTGACAAGTATCAAAAAATAATTTTTCAAACAAACATGAAATCAAATGTTCCATTTTTTTTTTTTTTTTTGCAAATTAGTCTATACTTTTGTGTGCATCACACAGTAAATTAGCCTAATAAAATCGAAACAAGAGCATATAACGTAAATAAGAATTACATCATGATTAGTAGAGGCCGATCTCTGATCGGGCGAGTGGGGTGCTCAATTCATGACCTTCCCCTCTCGTACCTAAGTTCCCGAGCCGAGACACTTTGGTGATGACGGATAAGTGGCCTTTGGCAGGAGTCTCGGGTTTCCTAAATTTCTCAAAAACAAAATATTTAGGTGGCGACTCTGAATCTGGCAAAGCAATCCATTTTTCGCATTTGATTCAAACATCGATTTTTCAAAAGAATTGCCGGATTTGGACTCTTTTGTATTTTCACTGTTTCACATTGCACTTTGTGAAATCAGATTCAAAACCACAAGAGTCCGAACTGTGGGCTAGTCGTATCCGAAAAGAGCACGAAAAGCAAGCCACACATGCGTCATTAACAAATCATGTAGTGGCATTTTTTAAATTGCAAGTCTTCTTTAATGGCACTTGATAGCGTCACGAATGGTGTCTACTATGACAATAAAGTGTCACTGAAAGTATGTAGCCTTGATGGTGTAATGGCGCTTGATAGTGTCACAAATAGTATCTATCATGACATCAAAATGTTATTGAAAGTTTTTAGCCATAATGATGTAGTAACACTTGCAAGTATCTACCATGGTACTAGTATCTACCGTGGCACAAGTATAAATGGCACTTGTTCAAAATGCCACAAGACTGAAAAATGTCATTAGAATAATAGCTTTGTGGCACTTTCAAATGTCACTAAATTAAGAAAATGTTGTAGTGTGAAAACTAATTTGTGTAGTACACAAAGTTTATGTGAGGTTCATATGAGGTGTGATGGAAATTAATTTCTGAATAATTTTTAGATTGATAAAGATGAATTTGTAATATTACTCTGTACAGAAATATTATAAAAGTGTGATGAAAATCTTACATAAGTGTGACGCACTAAATAATATTTAATAATAACTTCTAATAAATAATATTTGATAATAATTTTTAATAAATTTTATTAATGTGTAATTTTAGAGTACATGTTAAAAATTTAAAATTTTAATTTATTTTGAATGAAAATATAAATAATATAGAGAGGGTATAAATTTTTTAATACTCTTAAGCTTTGTTTGTCATTGGCTACGGTAGTCAACTTTTTTGTATTGAGACTTTTTTAGTCTCGTTTGGTTTTATTTTTAGACTTTTTTGACTTTTGTGAGAGAAAAATATAATGATTATAATTTGGATGTGACATTTTGTCTTATTGACTTATATAGCCTATTTTGTCTTTTTTGTACTTTTTTAGCTCCAAAATATTTTACCAAACGAGAACTTAATTATATGTCTTAATGATACATGTTAACAAAATCAAAATTTTAATTAGATCATAGAAAATAAACTCTAAATTTAGATTTAAGAATTATGTTTTTAAAGTTTGATGACTTGGAAAATATATTTTTAAGTTGAGCAATGCTACGTACCTCGAATGGCTTGAATTTCACTTTGTCGGTCATCCGGCAAAAAGGCTGATGTAACTCGACTTTTCATGCTCCTTTCAGATACGACTAGCCCTATAGTTCGGACTCCCACGATTCTAAATCTGATCTCACAAGTGCAATGTGAAATAGATAAATACCAAAGAGTCCAAATCCAGCAAATCTTTTGGAAAATCGATTTTGAATCAAAATGCCAAAAATGGACTGCTTTGCCAGATACAGGGTCGCTACCTAAATATTTTGAGAAATTTAAGAAACCCATGACTCATGCCAAAGGCCACGTGTCCGTCATCACCAAGATTGTCTTGGCTCGGGAACTTAGGTACGAGAGGAGAAGGTCATAAATTGAGCACCCCACTCGCTCGATCAAAGATCGGCCTCTACTAGTCATGATGTGATTCTTATTTACATTATGTACTCTTATTCTGATTATTAGGCTATTGTTATTATGTGATGCACACACAAATATAGACTAATTTGCAAAAATTGGAACACTTGATCTCATGTATGTTTGAAAAATGTTTCGAATATGTACCACTCGAAAAAGTGATCTCATATGTACATTACTCAAATTATTCCAATTCAAGCAATTAGCCTTCATCCACAGGCATTCAAACAATTTATCAATTAAACAATTAGCCTCATGGCAAGCATGCTAGACATGGCAATAATCACACTCGTGCAATATGCTAAAGCAAATAAAAACTTACCTAGTATTCTAAGGCAAGCCAAAAGAAACAAAAGAGTTAGAAAACATGCATGTTCCTAACTAATGCAACACATGTGATATGTAACTAATAGGCTCGGCTACTAATTATGACATGTGAATCAATTTGATAGCATGTAGTTTAACACGTTTTCAATAAAGTATTTAAACGACAACGTATCGTTAGAATGATGAATCGAGCCTCGATTCATGCAAGACAAGTGGATGCAAACATGGAATATGCTAAAAGAAACATGATATTCTAAACTACCTATCATAAGCAAGTAAATAAAATAGAGAAAGACGTGGGGTTGGAAGACATATACATTATTACAATTTTTGCCCTCGCGTAGAAGGGTCTGAATAAATGAACTAGCTAATTAATTACCTAATTAACTAACTATTACAAACCTAAATGAAATAAATTAACTATACTAGCTAATTAACTAACTATTACAACAACAAAATGTAACTAACTATTCTAGCTAATTACATAAGTACAACACGAAACTAACTAGCTATTCTATTAGTTACAAATCCACTACTTCAAGCATAACATACTAATATTACAACATCACTTCATAGATCCTGAGAATCGAGGGATGGCTCATGCATGGGTGCGGATTTTCGCCCGATAATGCTCTCCGTTTTGCTACCGAAATGCCTCTGTTGCACAGTCACAGTTGGAAAAATGCATTGTTTTTCACCTCAGCCTCTACTCTGCTCTACTGGAAAAAAGGACACTGCCTGGCTGAAAAGTGGCCAGCAACCCAAAAGTAGTGGCCGGTAGGCCACTAATAATGGGTTGTCGTCCAGTAAAAGTGGCCAGTCGGCCACTGATTTTGGTTCTTCCCTGCAACAACAAAGGACAAACAGTGCACAAACCAGAGTATTTTCAAGAGATGTTTGTCCACCCTGCCTCTCCTTATCAGCAAATAGGTCAAACGAAAAGTAGATTTGATTCGCAAATTATCAATTGATGCAATTTCATTGCGTGATGACTTATGAATCAAGGGACACAATTTCAATAAATGCATAACAAAAGACCAACCAAACCTTCTCCCGATCATGGATTGATCAAGGGAAATGGTTGGCCTTGGAACCTTGGACCATTTTATCACTAACAAGTATGAAATAGGCCAAGTCTCCATGTGTTCAATTAACGTCCGATTGAACACAACACCTTTTATTATCTCATTCCATTTTAGTCCAAGTTAACACCTCTTTTAATTACCTTCTCATTCATTAACCAATTGAGTCCAATAATGAGCTTTAAGTCCACTAATGGAAAGAAACACAAAACCAAGTGTTGTTTTAGGCATGAGAGAAGTGTCATGCCGTTGGTAATAAACCCCCAAAAGGATTAAACCATTAAACACACTACTTCTATCTCAAGCTTAAACAAGCAATTAGTTTGAAACAACTTTCAAAACAAAGAAAAAACTAAGAAAAGAGGGAGGTTGCAGAGATGATTAGAGGTTATCACAAGTATGGAAAGCTTGAAATAAATACTATTAACTCAAATAGGTTGGTCTCTAATACCTAAAACACCAAGCCTGTGAGGACCATTACACTACAAGCATACTATACAAAGCATGAATGAAGCTAACACATAAAAACAGTCCTAAAACAACCCAAAAATGTGCTTGAATTAAGATAAAAATAACTACAACTAGCTAAAATATTGAGAAATTAAAACTAGCACATAAGCACAAGGAAGGGAGGCTAACCCCTCCACTTTTGAAACTTCAAAATATGATTTTTGCCTCTGAAAAATCTTTGAAAATCAATGGTAAAAAGCTCAAAAAAAGGTGATGAAAAGGTGGGAAACACAAGGGCAAAGGCCTTAGAAGCAAGGTTCAAAGAAAGGTTATCAACCCATCTACCTTTAATGGCCTTAAACCACAAGTTTCAACCCAAAACACAGGTAATAAGTAGCTCAAAAACAGCAAGAAATGATAGAAAACAAGTAGTGTAAAGATGGTACAAAAAGCACTAGAAAGTATACATCTTGAAGAAGAATGAAACCTTGAGTTACAAACCACCAATTTCACACTCTCAAATGCTTCAAGAGCTAAAATACAAGCTCAAATCACCTCAGCAAGGAACTCTCTAGGTTTGATTTAGAGTGTTTGAGCAAAGGTAATGTAAGTTACAAGAGAGAGAGAGAGAGAGAGAGAGAGAGAGAGAGAATTGTAGAGAGAATTTTTCCAAAATTTTACTCTTCCAAAAATATTTTCTCACTCCTAAATTTTTCTAACCTTGAAAGCAAAAGGGGAGGTTAAGTATATATAGAAAACTAGGTGTCTATCTCGGAAATATCTGTACAGGAACAGCTGATGCAGTGTGGGAACAGCTGGCAACAAATATCTGCAAAAATTTGGCTTTTTACACAAGTTGCCGGCAGGCAAAAATCTGCTTCCAGGCTTGACTTCAAAATGGCATATCTCCCTCTGCCAAACTCGGTTTTAGGTCATTCTTGAGTCTAAATTAAAGCCGCGGAAGTCTACTTTCCAATGGTGGCATCCTCACATGTAAATTCTAATTGTGCACAGAGATAAATCTATTTTAATGAAGGCTACTCATTTTCTTTCTCAACGGATTGGTGCCCAACTTCTTCCCCAACTAGTTTTTTTCTCTTCCTTCCCTCATATTTTCTTCAACTCCAAACCTCTAAATAAGATATTTTTATTGATTTTTCAAAGCGTTCACCTCTCTTCCATTTATTTCCACTTTATCCTTACTCGATTTACCGAAAAGTGCAATTTTTAACGAAATACGAGCCTCGGAACATCGTAGAAATATTTTTAAAAATATTTTGAAAAAGAGGGTTTTAAAGTCTAAAATAATTTTGGTCAAAAATAGTTTTGGTCAAAAATGAGGTGTAAGATTGGGATTTAGAAGCTCTTCTTGTTGAAGAAATCGAACATTTGCATAACATAACTTTTATCATCGCGTGATCAATCAGTGGTGCCCAAGTTTTAAGGGCCGTCAAAAATTGGGTATTTACAGCTGACAGCAGTAGTCGACAAGGTGACAACTGCGGTAGACAAGTGTTTCACCCGGTTGTCCGGCCGGTCATCCAGTAAACAAAAATTCCAGCCATTCGAGGCAACTCAATTCGAGACACTAACAATTTCCCTTTTAAGTTTGAGATAATATTTTTTTATTTGGGTCATTATAAAAAAAAACTTATTGGCCTGTTAAGGGATGATTTGACAACAATCTAAATACTTACTTATTTGTTACAAGTTATTACATTATCTCTCTATTTTTATTCATTTTTTTAAAATTAAAAAATTACTAAATAAGTAAACCCAAACCACCCCTTGTTTTAACATCACTATGAATAATCAAGTTATTAAACAAGGGCCAGTTGGTTGGGATTTGTTTTTAACGTTACACTTGCTCAGACAAAGGCCAAAAAATCAATTTATTCACTAAAGTTTTTTATTCAACTAAAAATATCTTAATTCATTTGGCAAACTTAGGCCTATTTGGGAAGTGGCATTTTTAATAATTTATTGATTAAATGCTATATGAATTAAAATCTCAAGAGAATTCAATATAATTATATTAAAACTGTGGCATTTATTATTTTATTTTTTTCAAATTTCAAGAAAGATCAATGTAATTTAGCCAAAATTTTAAAATAATAATAATAATAATAATAATAATAATAATAATAATAAGGATAAATTACATCGACACCCCTTTTGTTTAGTTGAAATATCACTATTAGTCCTTGTATTGTCTGAAATATCACTGAACTCGCTTACTTTATAATTTTGTGTAACATATGGATCCATCCATTAATCAACCATTACTTAACCCAACGGAATTTACTGATGTCACTGATTTAATATTATAAAATATCAAAAATACTCTTGTTAATCTTCTTTCTAATAAGGCTACACTACCTCCACAACCAAACATCGGTTATGAGAGATGAGATAAGAATTGTTGTCAGGGCTGGCTTTAGGAGTAAGCCGGCAAAGGCGCTGTTTTGGACCTCTAAATTTGAGCTGAAAAATTGGATTTCATGTAAAAAAAATTCTTATAATATTGGGTAAATGTTTTTTTCCCTAAGACCCCAATTAAATGAGAAACCTCAATTATTTTGATTACACTTAACTCTAAGCTCTTAACACCCAACTCAAAAATAAAACTGCTTTTATATGTAGATCAGGATTCCCATTACTTTAATATTAACTTACCAAAACCCAACTATGTCGAGTGCTTAATACCAAACATAAAAATAGTATACTATTTTTTTTTACTGGAAGGCTCTAAGTAATTGATTTTACTTTACCAAACCCAATTTACCATTTTGATATTGAATTTCTTTGGTCTTAATAATTTCTTTAGATTACTTTAAATTTTGTATCATTTCAAAATTTTACTTCAACTGTTTTGAGCTAAAAAATAGGGCCTTATGTTAAAAAAAAAAAAACTTATAATATTGGGTATTTTTTTTTTTCTTAAGACCTCAATTAAATGAAATTATTTTGATCACACTTAACTCTAAACTCTTAACACCAAACTCAAAAACCAAGCTGCTTTTATATGTGGATGATTTCCATTACTTTAATTTTAACTTATCAAAACTCAACTACGTCTGTCACGACCCGAACCCCGCCCCATAAGGGGTCTGTAAAGTGATCGGCCAGTAATCCGAGATTACTAAAGACCTTCCTATACAATAAAAAATAATCGAGGCTAGCAGAAACAATATACAAAAATATCAATGGTCCAATGAGCTGTGCATCTATATGAACAAATATGTACACATATAAATGTTAATTTACCTACATAACGATACATAACTTACAACATAATATCTCATACAAAACATATGCACGTGTCAAAAGTGTACATCATGATCAAAGCTTGACAATGGCCTTCTAGGCCTAGCCCCAACTCAGAGTCACTCAAAAGAACTCGGTAGGCTTCAAAATGGTGGCTTGGCTAAAGACTCCCTATAGACTTGTCTTCCAAAACGCTCACCTATACATAAATATAAAAACAGTGAGCTAAAACCCAGTAAATAACATTAGAGTAAAGAGGTTAGTGAACAAATTCCAAATCATGTCATATATAGAAAACCGATCATACGTATCTATCATATCAGTCTCATATCAGAACATAAGACTGGTACATCCCAAGGAACATTACATAACATCTTCAGACTAGAGTAATCGGTTTCGGATACCGATTAAACACATATCACCATAATGAAGTGGCTAACGAGATCTTGTAATCACATGCATGCCACGGACCTGCACTAATGTGTCGTCCCTCATGACTTGGGACTATCCTTGGATGCTATACTAGATTCACAAACCGAATATTCGTTCACAGAATCAAAATCATATTTCAGAAACGTATCATATCATATAGCATTTCATATAACATTTAAAGTATAGAGCATAGTAATATATCTTTACAGAAATGTTACTCACAATGAGCTTCCAAAATCGACTGTTCGATTTTCGAGTTTTGACCTATAAACACAAACATTCATAGCACAATTTCTCAATACACATTCAAGTCATTTAGTTGATTCTTAACCTTATTCGATTATCCGCTACTTGTTCGTTCAGTTACTTTTATTCTTTTTTAATTTCTTTCGTACTTATGAAATGCTTATGGATGTAAATTACACGTAAAAACCATGAAAATGAAGGCTTAGAGTCAGAAAACAAAAAGAAAACAAAACTAGAAAAACTGCCCTGTTGGCCGCTTGTGCAGTGGCCTCGGCCACACGAGCGGTGATTTCAGAATACAATTTTGGCCAAAAAGGGATTGGCTGCTCCAGCGGTGGCCTAGGCCACTTCAGCAATCTGGGTGCAATTGCAGTATGAAAATCCGCTTTTTAATGGAAACTCATCTTTTCTAATTCCAATTCCAATTCCAATTTTATGCGAATCAAGGCCAAAATTCATGCCATACACTTTCAAAACATGGAAATATGCATGAACTACAAATCAATTTCAACTCAAATAAACCAAACTCAAATCAAGTTCTTAATTTCCATGAACTCGTGACTTTCATCATTTTTCTTCAATGTTTATATATAAACACTTCATGCATATAAAAATCTAGTCTAAATCCCTTTCAAAGATGCATGATTCTTCCTTGATTAAGCTTAAATTCAAGAGGATACGCACATAGATGTCTCAAATTCAAGGAATTATGAGTGAAATCCTACCTTAGATGGATGATTAATGGAGCTCAAAGTTTTACTCTTCCTCTTTCTTCTTCAAGCTCTCTCCTTCTTCTCTTCCTTGGAGTTCTCTAGAACTCTCTCTCTCTCTCTCTCCCTCACAGATTTTTGTTGGGTTTTAGTTGATAAGGATGAGCTTATATATGTATAACATGTCATATATATCTATTTAGGCCAACCAAACATAACTTAACGAAGCAGACGGAATCAATTTTTAATTGAATTTCTCAAATGGTTCTAAAAATTTCCATTAGCATATCCATATACTCAATTTTGGTTTCTTAACCCATTAAGGTCATCGAGTTCAGTTTCGAAGTCATAGCCCCAACAAATATTTTCCAATTCAGACAGATATTCTCAAATTAATTCATATTAACTCATAATTAAATAAAGATAATTGTGACACGCATTGTGGGGCCGTTACAACGTCGAGTGCTTAATACGAAATCTAAAAATAATATACTATTTTTAATTACTAGAGGGCTCTAAGTAATTGATTTTACTTTACCAAACTTTTCTTCCACCCAATTCACCATTTTGATATTGAACTTCTTTGGTTTTAATATTCCCTGTAGATGACTTTAAATTTTGTATCATTTCAAATTTTTACTTCAATTGTCTATTCACTTTACTTAAAAATTAAAATTTTTATAATTGAATTGATTGTTACTTATTGAATTACGGAATATAATTTTATTTAATCATACTTCTTGGAAAGTATAAAAGAATATTGAATCTCAACCAAGAGCTCTTGAATCTTGATTCAATTTTACAACTATAAATGCAAAAACAATAATGTCTAAGTGATACTATGTTCAATTAATTTATTATTCTAAATTTTTGTGTACTATTTTTTTTCTTGTGTAAATAGTTAAAATATAAAATAATAATAATAAATTTTATGGTTTTAAATTTTTTTAATAATTATTTTAAATGATATGTAAAAATATAAGGCACTGCTTGTTGTGGCTTCTTGTTGTAATGACTAATCAATGTGGCTACCTCACAAAAATCTAGACTTTATCACCAACAATAAAATCCTAAATATTGGGTTGATGGTCATCACACTATTGATTTGTGGTTGATTTCACTTTTTCTATCATTTTCTTTCTAAATCATGTATGATTTCTATGATCGATTTTGTGATGGTTGAATTGATTTGGGCAGTGAGGTAAGCAACGGTGGTGGGTTATGGTAGGGTGATTGTGTGATCAATGGGCGTGCGGATCCTCTAGAGTAACTCTCTAGAGTGATCTCTTAAAGTGGATGATCGGACGGCTGTGCTTACTCCTCACCAAAACGACGTCGTTTTGGTCAGCATTTTCTAAAAAAAAAACATTTTTTTCGATTTCAAAATTCCCCCCAGGCTGAAGAGGAATATCAGACGAGCTTGAAGAAGCAGAGTTGCGAAAGAAGGAGAGAGGGAAGAAGAGTTAGAGAGGCTCCGTTGTGCATCCCGTCGGCCCATCGTCGTAGTCGCCCGGCTGTCGCCGCCGTCAGTCTCATGCTAGCCGTCTCTGCCGCCTATTCCTCTCTCTCTCTCTGTTCTATTCTTGTCTACTAACAAGTTAGGGTTTTCTATTTCATGTATTGCTTAAATCATTGATTTGCACCCTTTATACACATATATGTGTGTAGATATATATGTATTTCAATCTTATTTCAGTTTTGCTTGTAGATTTTACACTCAATAATCTGTCGAAAATTGGTATATGAGTTTGTTCTTTGTTTCGTTACCCTCTGTTTGGTTACCTGGAAAACGAAAAAAAAAGAAGGGAAACACCAACATTGTTGTCTTACTCACTCAGTTGGAATGCTCACACACCAACTGTTTGACAATTTGCTCCTTCGAACTCTACACAAATCATGTTTGGGTATCTGAAAAGATAAAAATAAAAAAAAAGAAAAGAAAAGAAAAACCAGATTCAGATTCCCTTTTCCTTCAAAATTGTCCTTTTCCTTTTCCTTCAAATTGATGTGAAATATTACAAAAATACGAATGATAAATCTAATTAATCACTTAGTGATATGATTTGTTATAATTAACGATTATGCTTGACATAAATGAATGCATATTTGGCCATGATATGATATGATATGAAAATTTATTTTATCATGTAAGGATCATGTGATGGGTCCTACATGTTTGAGTATGCTGGCTTATCTTCATGGTTGAAAAGGCAAAGTGATTCCCAGTGTGAAAATACAACAACAAATAATAAAAAACAAAATAATGTCCAATGATTAAATAAAGCTTTCCTCCAAAATGATGTGAGAACTGTGAATTTAGAGTGTAATTAAGGAACTTTTAACTTTTTGTAGATGACTATGTTTAACCAGGTGTTTATATGACTATGGAGGTATTAAAATTACATAATTTTAGTAGTGGATTGAGTGCATTATTTATTATCATTCTTTTCTTTTCTTATCTTATCTTTTTTTTTTTCCCTCCTATTTTGCCGAAAAGTCTAGATCAGTTTGATTGTCAATCATGCTTTCCAATAACCATGCTAGAAATGGAAATGGCATTATTGTTTTTCCTGTGAATATAGAAATGGAAATGGTATCCCTTTAATTTTCCAGCTATTGATCTACTTGTAGAAATGGAGGTTTCAACTATTCTCAAGGAGTAATAATGTCAACTAGAGCAAAAATCAACTTCAGTAAGTTGAGAGTGCTTACCCACAGCTATAGACAACATTCCGAATCATATTGATCCCACTAAGTCCATTCAGCAACCATTACATAGAAAACAGGAGATACACAACTCAACTCATAAAATCTATATCCAATCATTGGGGATTGACTGCCTAAAACTTTGAAGACAAAGTACAATAAACATTGTTATTTATTTAAATTGGCAGAAGCCAAATACACTGTCAAATGAAAATAGAAGAGAAATGTAGTATATAAAGAAATGTCACAGATCCAGATGAATGAGGTGGTTAATATATGGTGTCAAAAAACTGCTGGTCATGTGAACTCTATCTCAGGTTAGGAAGCTTGTTTAATGCTTCAAAAGTGCAGCAATATAGTCCAATAAAATTTGTCTAAGCTATGCATCATTCAATACTTATTAGTAATATCTTATTCACAGATCACTTATCAAGTTGGATTCACTTGCAACCAAACTGGATTAATCTAACAAACTGCAAAAAGAAGATCCTTCGATTAATGAAATAAATAAGCAGCCTTTAATTCTTGAGAAAAAAATCTGTTTTGATTAATGAAATAAATCAGCAGCCTTTAATTCTTGACATTTCAGAAATATGTTGGTATTTTTTATGCAGAAAAAAAAATGGCTTCATCTTCTATTGATAATACGAACTTAAGATTCGGGCCAAGGATTTGTAATTGTGGAAGAATAGCTTCCGTGCGTACTGTACAAACCAATGCGAATGGAAATCAAGGACGTGTCTATTTTATTTGCCAAAAAAAATATGTAAGTACCTGTTATACATTTCATTCTTTTTTACAAATTTCATTTGTCCTTTATTAATTAACTAATTCTTGTCCATTGTAGAGTACGAACGACCACTGCAATTACTTCAAGTGGTTCGAAGATGATGACGACGACGACGACGACTCAGTTCTTAGCATTTGGAATTTTTTTTTGGTGCTTAAAAATCTGATGATCTGCAAAAACAAGTATGTAACATGTTTGATTGAGATGAAATGTTGAATGAACAGTTTGTATGGCCATGTTGTAATTTAGTTGAATGGCCATGTTGTACTTTAGTTGAATGAACAGTTTGTATGAAATGTTGAATGGCCATGTTGTACTTTAGTTGAAATGTTGAATGTTGAATGTTGTATAACAGTGTGTATTATATGTGATGCTTTGAAAAAAACAAGTATATTCATTAACAGGTTGAATTACCATGGGAAGGTTTCTGACAGTTACTGAAATGGAATTTGTACAGGCAGAATTCTATTTCAACACTTGACATGTTAAGACAGCAATTGTATCCAGGAAGTTCGGCAAAATTCTCAGCTCCATATTTCTTTCACAGGCCAAAATCAGAGTATAGTCGGCAAATCTTTTACTATCTGTTGATGGTTTTGGCAAATCTGCTCCTGCTTTTTCATCTGAGATAAATAACAAGGTGAAGGACGGGAGCCCTTCAAGGTCAGGATCAAGCATGGGTAAAAATCCATCTAGGGCCATACCTCCCATCACAGCATACATTAGCATGGCTTCTTCTAAATCTAATATATAGACCCTTCCTAGCAAATTGAAGCTCCCTTCAAACAGTCAATGAACACCAAACAAGATGAATACAGGTTCCACTAGTCCTAAAGTGCCTTAAACGGCAAAAAAAAGATCGATCTATAGTTTCAAAGATTCCTCTCACATGCAAATACATTTTTTTAACTCAATAATCTAATTAGTTAAGTTGCATATATTCAGACACAAAGGAAGGGGGTACAAAAACAAAAAAATAAAATAAAATTGAATCCATCACTGTAGAACCTGTGGACCAAAAATAAATAAAATTGAATCCACCATACACACCTCATGTAGATTTGACAGAATAACTTTGCAAATGAACATCTCCCAAAAGTTTCTTCTACTATCTCACTTCTATTTCTCATGCCAACTTTGATAATCCCCCAAATCAGAATTCCAGTCAACAATTCGCATAAGTTCATTCCACCAAACGTAAAGTAACCTCAATTATAAAATAACTTGAAAGTAGGTAAATGGCACATGTAAAAGAAGATAATTAGCAGTACCACCTCACAAGTAATTCAATACAATATCAAGAGCATAACTGCGAGAAACATGACAAATTCCCAAGAATCCAAGTTTTGAGTATTACATATCCAACAAAAATTTCACAAAAATTCCCAAAACAAAATATCGCTAAGATGTTGGCGTGTGATCCACATCCCCATGCCCACGGCCACGGCCACGACCACAACCATATAATAGCTACAAAAAAAATAAAATAATATTACATCAAAGGAACCATAAAATAAAATGGAACTTTAAATGAATGAATGACAAAATAAAAGAGGAAAGGTGAAAAATAAATTACTTCACTACATGCGGGACTATTTGAAGCTTGCGAGTGATAACTACTGGCATTGTTAAACAATGCTTGATAGGTTCCATGGCCGGAATACATTGATGGCATTGAAAAGTGCATGGAAACAAAAATATGTCACCTAAATTTAATTAAAAATATCTAAATATGTTTCAATTAAAAATATGTTACCATCTTATTGCTCCAGTGATTTCTGAACTCAAATTAATGTGCTCTTAATTTCATTTCAATCCAAAATTCAACTGAACAGAATGAATAATTTTGATCAAATTTTAAAACCCAGATTAAGTGAGCTAATTTACATGCTAATAAAATCGATCCATTTTGTTTAGCACCAGTAATTACAATCATGCTTCCCAATAAATCAAATCAAATTTGAATAATTTTGCTAAAATTTTAAAACCCAGATAAAGTGAGCTACTTCACATGCTAATAAAATTAACCCAATTCGTTTAGCATCAGTAATTACAATCATGCTTCCTAATAAATCAAATTTGAATAATTTTGCTCAAATTTTAAAACCTAGATAAAGTGAGCTACTTTACACGCAAATAAAATCAACCCATTTAGATTCGCTCAAAGATTACAATCAAGCTTCCCAAAAAATCAAATTTGAAGAAAAATATAAACATGAATCTGTGTAGAGCTTCAGACATGAATCTGTGGGTTTGGTCTCTTCTAAAACATGAATCTGTGTAGAGCTTTAGACATGAATCTGTGGGTTTGGTCTCTTCTAAAACATGAATTTGTAAATTTAAAAACAATCCTTGTTCATATATGCATAAGAGAAACTTCGATTCAGACACAAACCCACAGATTCAGAAACTTCGATTTAGAAGAGACCAAAATAAACAAAATCGAACTTAAAACATATATTTAAACATTGTATGTAAGAACTATACCTATATACGTTTCAATCGGTTGGAAGCGAGTAGGGCGGCAGCGGCAGCGGCAGCGAGCGGGGCGATGGCGGCAGCGGCAATGGGCGGCGGTATCGGCCTCTCTAACTCTTCTTCTTCTTCGCTCTCTCATTTCGCTCGCTTCTTCCCGCCGTCTGCATAGTTCTTCATATGAGGGAAGTTTGAAATCCCCGAATCTTTATTTATTTTATTTTTTTTGAAAATCCTGACCAAAACGACGTCGTTTTGGTGAGAGTAAGCACAGCCGTCCGATCATCCACTTTAGGAGATCACTCTAGAGAGTTACTCTAGAGGATCCGCACGCGATCAATGGTGGTTATTATGATAGGGGAAGGTGGCTGCAGGTAGATAGCTGACAGGGGTGTCAGTGTGATTTTAGAAGAATAGAGGGGTGTCAATGTAATTTACCCAAAAATATATATATATATATATATAAAATAAAAAAATAAAGCCCGTTTGTAGCAATCGAACAAGAAATCGGATCTATCTCCCGATCAGTGAGGCTTTGTTTCGATCTTCGGTCCATCGTTCCACTTTCTTTGCTCGCCGGGGCTTCCTTAAAGATGGTAATTTTATAGTCTCTCTCTAAATTTTACACCTAAAGATTGCTTCTCTGATACAGTATTTTCAATCTCCTTTGTTGAAATTTTATCTTTTGGTCTGTTGTTTTGATTTGAGGATCTTCAGTTTGAATTTTATTCTTTTTCATGAGATGGGTATTTCAAATTAGATATCTTTTTGGACCCAAAATGGCAGAAATTCGTTTTTTTATTGCATTTTCTGTGAACTGACTGAGGTTGGTCCGGTTGAAGGTTTTACACTAACCTTGACTGATGTGAAACATGTGCAATTCTATTAATCAATTATTTGAAATCAATGAAGGTGTTGGTATGAAGATTGGTTTGGATAACGGGTATGATTATGTTGGTTATTCATGATGATGGATTTCGATGAATGTATGGTTATTTTAGTTGGCTTTTGGGTTAATTGGGATGATTTGTGTTTTTTTTTTTTTTTTTTTTTTTTTTTTTTTTTTTTTTTTTTTGAATAGATGGGTTGTCACAGAAAAAATGATTGATTAATGGGTAGAATGTGACATTCTGTGATATTAATTATTTTAACATATTTTTGTCGGCTATTTTAGTCAAAATCTTACGTCCCAAACACAACCTCATGGGATTCCAAGTTGTTTTGTTCAAATTTAGTCTTTCATGTGTCTAAGTGATGAAGATGTGTGTCACCCACCACGTGTCCAAAATTTGACCAGTTCTAAGATGATTTATGACGGTGCTAGTTTGATGTACACAATCTTATCCTCGTGTGTAGAGAGTCTGTTTCCATTGTTTGAACCCATGATGCTCAACCAACAATGGATCAAATTTGATCAATTTAAAAAAATTATAAAAATATATATGTATATATTAGAGGACACATTTGGACATGTGGTTGGCATTTGTTGGAAATGATGACTCAAACGTCTAGCATGGACACAACACCCACTTAGAAATGTTTGTGATTCTTAGTATATAATGTTGCACCTGTAAGAAGGAGCTCAATATTTTTTGCATCCCATATATGTAACTCTTACTTCCATATTACTGACTATATCAATTTTCACATAAGAAATTATGTCAAGATATATATTCGCACACATGGTAGCATGCACTATTCTTCGCTTCCATTTTTCTTAGTCATTCATGCTTATGATGGTGTTTTATTTTTTATTTTTTATTTTTGGGGTAATTTAATTGCCAAGGTTCCATTTGAATTCCTTTTCTTCATGCTGTGCCATTTTAGGCATTTTTATTGGCACAACTTGACCTGTTTTAACAATTGGCCAATTTTTAAGTCTGTTTGCTTACCGACTCTTGAGGTTGTTTGGGTTGTTTATTGTCGTAATTGTGCCCATTTGAAGTGTATTTTGTAAAGGTAGTGTTTGAAGATGTTTTCCCATTCTTAATTTAAGTGCTTTTTTAATAGAATTTTTTTTCTTGTCTGAGGAATGCTGTGGTACTAGTTGGCATTAAACTTCCAACATTAAACTAATTAAAGCAAAAGTCATATCCATTTAGTCCGGTATAGTTTGGTTCTGCATGCATTTCAATTCAGATTGTTGTTTGAGTTGATAACCAATCACTAAATTTTTGAATTGATGCTGGATTAGATTGAAGCATGTGAATAAAATGGCATCATTAGTTTCTCTGGAAAGTGAAATGTTGTATTATCATTGTTTAGTTTCTAATGCAATTCTGGCTTTTATGTGTGGAATGCTTAGGTTACTTGCATGGAAAATTCCATTGAAGAGGAGGAGCATGCTTTTGTGCAGCTTCAGGAGGAGTTGAAGAATGTAGGGAGTTCAATAGATACACTGAACACCAACCTAGAACAATTGGTAAGACCTCTTCTGGAACTGTAATACAAGTGTATGGCTGGTTTATTTTTCATTGTTATTTTCAAAATTTGGAAAATGAATCTGCAGTATCCTGTTGAAAAAGAAAACTGAAGGACAGGAGATGGTTCATTTTTCTTAAATGCCTCTTTTTTGTTTGTAAAATTGATTTAGGGGGTGTTTGGCATGCTATTTTAGCACATTATCCTATTTGGGTCACAATCATCTTATTTGGGTCAAAAAGTATACTTATTTAGATCATCCCAAATACCCTAATTGTTTGGTTTATAGTCACTTTTATGACACTTGTTCTGTTCTCCAGAATCAAAGAAAGGCTAATTGTTTGAATAAGATGCAACATCTACAAGAGAGAATCAGTAGGGAGGGTACTACCGATGTGGTGCAGAGATTGTTATCACTCTCACAGTCACTGAAGGTAACTGGATGCCACTTTCAGAGCTTCCTATGCATTCATGATTAACTTCAAGCTTGCATCAAAACTCATGTGATTGGCAATTTTTTTTGTTAATATTATGCCTAACTTCCAACTAATCCCACTTTTGACATCCTTTTGGTGAATCTTTATAGTATTGTTGATGTATTGAAAGCAAAAGAGAAGGAATGTACACATGCAATTTTGTCACAATACCATATGATGTTGTCATTCATCAAAACTTGACTGATAATATATGTCTGTTGGGATTTTTTTTTCAGTGTGTAAAGATTGAATTGTTATGTAAGCATTAGTGAGCATTGTGAAAAATCCAGAAGAGAAAGCCTCGGATACTGAAAACAAGACTCTTTTAGATGCAAAGATTAGCTTGATATATGAATTGAGCATATTGCAGACCCACATAGCAATTAAGTGTTCATCCAATTTTTTTTCTCACAAGTTTCTATTTACATCAGCACTTTCTCATCATTGATACTTCAACATATATGCATGTTCTATATTGGAATAAATGAACAGTAATGACTTTCATTATTTAATATTGATGAGTTTTCTTTTTTATCTACTACGTCTGTTTCCTGACTCAATTGCTGAAGGTCTCCTCAGGCTCTGGAGATGCAAGAATCTGAACACAAGTCCAATTGCAATGCAAAATATTCTAAATTGCAAGCTGAGGTTAATGAACTGGAGAATATAATATCTTGTGGCAACGATGACACTAACCTCTCTCATGGTATCAATCATTCTTTGTACAATAGTCTTGAGAGGCTGAATTCTGCAAAGAGGGTAAGATTCCATCACTATCTACAAGTACTTATCAAACACAAACCACAGTTAGGTCCTTTGCTATTGTCATTAGGTTTCTATCTCTCATTATATGGCTGGATGCAATTCCATATTAGTGCATTGCCCTCTTTCTTTTTGCTTTTACATGTTAACATCTTTAAATTGCCTTGGTCGATAATTACATCATTCTGTATTCCACCACAATCATACCTCTGTTGTTGTTCTAACAAGATGTGTGCAACTTTTTGTGGGTATTGATATGTTGGAAATTGTTCCATAGTGGAGGGGGTCTTTCCTTATTCCCTCTCTCTGACTGGATGATTGCTCTGTTAGTTATTTACATACAATGTTTTGTTGTGCATGGAATGCCAACCAAACAATATCCTGACACCTATGCATGTGCTACTTTTCATTTTTCCACTATATACCACTTTATTGCATATTTTCTGAATTTTTTAGGAATTCATTACTTTTTGAAACTTGAATTTCAAAGAACTTACCAGTTTTGCTTGATGTCTGTATACCCTGTGAGTCATAATATGAATTGTAATATATATATTTTAAGAGTTCAAAATTAATGTACTTGCCAAAAATGAAGTATATGGTCTAGGAGTCTTTTACATAGAAAAGAGAATGCATAGGTTGAGATTTTATCAACTATCACATGTGTGGGAAAATCTCCTAGAATCCTGTGAGAAGTTTTTGTTCTACATTACCGCAGGGTATAAATCTTTCAAAGTAATAATGTATCTTCAGTGGATCCTCTTAGCCTTTTGAACACCCTCATTGATTAGTGTTATATTGCATGAAGGAAAGGAGACTGTTAACCTTCTTTTACTGCACTATGACTCTAGAATTTGGTTCATCCATCTTTGATATTTAGTGGGTTATGCCTTGCTCTGTTATGGCTTGTTAGGGCTAGTTTGGCATAACCTAAATAAGTCAAAAAGTCAAAAAGTCACTATCTTATTTAAGTCACATCATCTTATTTAAATCACATCACCTCTCTAACACATCACATCAAACCCAACCCAAACCCAATCAAAACCCACCAATAAGTCAAAAAGTACACTTTTTTAAGACATCCCAAACCAACCCTTAGTGCACAGAGAGATGCTGAATCTGGTTGTCATGTATATCATCTGATGTGGAGGTGGATGCCTCCTTTTATAGAAGTGTCAGGGGCCAGCTCAACCTTCTCATGGTCAGGTACAGGTGGCTCATTTCCCGTGTCCCAACTACACCAGTGCTCAGACCTTAGGGATCATATCAAGAGCTGTAGAGGGTATGTATCTTTAGTCGTATACTCACATGTCTTTGTCGTTATCCCTTGTCTTCTTATGGAGGCCTAGAAGGCACGTGATTCAAGGCAAGGAGCCGGGTGATGCACCAAGGCAAGACTTTTGTCATGCCTTACGATGTGAAGGGGGCATCTTCAGCCAACCCACCATCAATGACGTGTCTTGCCACATTGGAAATCCAAATACATGTACCTACAGTATGAAATATTGCTTACCATTAAAACATGGTGATTTTAAGTTGGAGTCCAAGATATGCAATAGACAAGTTGATCTAAATACATATTCAAGCGATGTGTTCATAGTTTCTTTTGTTAATGACATTCAATTGTGTGAAGTACAAAACTTCTTCCCAAAGCATGGGACAATTATCACCTTTCTATTTATGAACTAAAAGGTAGTGAAATTTTTGGTGTAGGAACTTGCTGTTAAGCTTAGGGAAATTGTATTGCTCAAACGGCAGCTTGATGACGTGCCATCGCAAGAAGAACTAATTCAGTGTGTCTCTCTCACCCACATAACATATTATGTGATATGGCACAATTCGAAGACAGGCAATTTTACATACCTGTTTCATTAGGATATGTTTGATCTCTGACTAAAACCTCTTTCAACAGGTATGAACACCGCTTTTCAGAACTTTATGTTCATATTCAGGTATTGAAATACTATGGTTGGTTAGTTCTGTGACATATGATTATCTTTTATTAATTTCTTATTGCCTCCAAGCTTAACTAACTTAACTAAATGTATTTACTCTGCAAATATGCAGGAAAAACTTCGGCAGACTCGTGAATTGTATGCCACCTTTAATGCGATGTTGGAGATAAAAGACTTGATGCTAAAGGAGACTTCTTTGTTAAACTCTATAAGTTCACAGGTATAAGCAAAGTAGAATAGCATCCTTATTTTTTGGTCTTGAGTTTGTGTGTGTGAATCTTAGATATTTTTTTGGGGGAGGGATAAGTAATCAAACTTTATTAGAAAGGCATCAAGACGATTTAAGGAATACAAAAATGCAACCCGCAAAGGGCCAAGCAAAACTAACTAATCAAATCCTCCACAAAATCTACAAAAACCAAAACATTTGGATCTACCCCACTTGTAACCCAACTATGCAACACCATCAACAACCTACTCTCTAACCATGAGACGGAATGGCACTCATCTTGAAAAATATGCCTATTCCGCTCCAACCACACCAACCAAAGCAAACAATGGGAAGTAATAACCCAAGCCTTTCAGCGCCTCTTCCCCACCCTAGCCCCACCTTAACTCTGTAACACACCCAACATAGATCCCGGCTGCACCCACACCAAGCCAAACAATGCAACAATGACATTCCAAAGTCGTGACGCAACCGGACAATGAAGAAGCAAATGATTCACCGTTTCCGCATCCCTACAATACATACAACTCCAGTTAACCAGAACATGCCTCCGGCGAATTAAATTGTCAATCGTCAAAATATGTCCCAAAGTTGCTGTCCAAACGAAAAAGCAACTTTAGACGGTGAGCCCGTCGTCCATCCGCTCGTCCATGGAAACACAACAGCACTATCCCTCACAGGCCAACCATAAAAAGAAGATACCGAAAAAACCACTTAGATCTCGAGTAATCCCACACCAAGGAATCCTCCCCATCCTCCCCCCATCTCTCACACTATACAAAAGCCCCTGTAGGTTCACCAACTGATCTACCTCCCAATCCTGCACATCCCAACATAGATGAACATTCCAAACAAACAATTGGCTCTGCCGACCTCAAACTGAAGCCACCACGTTCTCCCCATCAGCAGCAATAGCATAAATCAAAGGGAACATACGCGCCAAAGACACCTCACTGCACCATCGGTCTTGCCAAAAACGAGTCCTATCTCCAACCCCCACTTTGATCTGGGTCCTATCCCAAAACCCTAGCCAAATTCATTTCCACAAACCTCAACCATGAGATTGGCCCACCCCCTTCGAACACCACCCTCCTCTCTCCACCCCATACTTAGCCACCACCGCCTTCCTCCACAACCTTTCCCTCTGCTTCGCAAACTGCAACAACCATTTTCCCAAGAGAACTCGGTTAAACACCACCAACCTCTGAACACCCAAGCCCCCCCTCTCCTTGGGAGTACAAATCCTATCCGACACCACCAGATGATAATGAAAACCCTCCCTTCCACTGCCCCACAAAAAGTCCCATTGCAACTTTTCTAACCACCTAGCAAACGTCACAGGTATTACATGCAATGACATAAAATATGTTGGAATACTAGACAGAACACTTTTAATCAACATGATCCGTCCTCCTTTAGATAAGTATTGCCGTTTCCACCCAGCCAAACACCGTTGCACTCTTTCTACCACCCCATCCCACACCTCCTTCATCTTAAAGGTAGCCCTAAAGGAAGTCCTAAATAAGAAACTGGTAACATAGCCACCTTGCAACCCAGAATAGTTGCCAATTCTGGAAGTCACACCACCTCACTCACAGGAATCAATTCTGACTTTGCTAAATTAACACAAAGCCCTAACACCGCCTCAAAGCACAACATCACGCACCGTAAATGACCAATCTGGGCCTCATCCGCATCACAAAAAATGAGTGCATCATCAGCATAAAAGAGATGCGATACCAACAGAGGATTGGATCCCGTCCTACCTCAAAACCTGACAACAAACTCTCCTGAACCGTTCTGGATAACAACTAACTAAACACTTCCATAACCAAAATAAACAATAATGGATACAATGAGTCCCCCCTGCCGCTAACCTCTCCATATAGGAAAGAAGCTCGCCGGCGTCCCATTAACCAACACCGACATTCGCACTGTGGAAATGCAAAATTGAACCCATCGCCTCCACCTCTCCCCAATGTCCATCCTCTGAAGCACAAGCAACAAAAAATTTCAATTCACATTATCATAGGCCTTCTCAATATCCAACTTGCAAATTATTCCCTCATTCCCTTGCCGAACCCACGAATCCACACATTCATTAGCCACAAGCATAACATCCAAAATTTGACGACCTTCCACAAAAACATTTTGCGACTCAGATACCACCCCCTCCAGGACTCCCCGAAGTCTATTAGCCAGAACTCTAGCCAATAACTTGTTAACACTCCCCAGAAAACTGATGGGTTGAAAGTCTCTAATATCCTCTGTCCCTCCTTTCTTGGGAATCAAGACTATAAAAGTTGCATTAAGAATCTTCTCAAACTGCCCCGCCTGATGAAACTACTCAAACATAGCCATCACCTCTGCCTTCACCATGCCCCAACACTGTTGAAAGAAAGCCATAGAAAAACTATCAGGCCCAAGGGCTTTATCCCCAAGCATACTCTTTAGTGCCCCCAAAACCTCCTCCTCTGAAAAGGACGCTCCAGCATCAAAACCTCCGCTTCTAAAATAGTGTCAAAAGCTACTCCATCCAGACCCGGCCTTCACACCTCCCCCTCATCCCTAAAAAGGTGCTGATAGAGTCCCACAATACCATCTCAGATATCCTCTTCTGATGAGAGCATCACCTCATTCACCCACAATCTCCCTACGTGTGAATCTTAGATTTGGATCATCTTAGTTACAACTGTTTACCTTTTATTCATGAATCCATCTTTTCATGGACATATATTTGTAGTGCTCTATATCTAATGCTAATTATTGCCATATTTTACTTCCTCGTCTGCTTTCTTTTGTTGATTGATCTTACATGCATTCTTCCTTTTGGATTTAAATTTTCTTGACTAGTTTTTTATATTTGTTTTTGGTAGGCAATTTCATGGCTTACTCATTGATGTATTTTGCATATCAATATGAAATGCTTGTTATTGTGTCACTTTGCCATATTTCCCCAGTGATAGAAATCTGGATTCATGAGGGATAAGGAGAGTATTTGGAATGCTACTGAATTAAAGTGAAAGGTTGGAAAGGTTGAATGATTTATAGTTTTGGTAGTGTAGTGTGGTTTATATGCTCCACTAGATTGTTATTTTACTCAATTTTTAATATCAAAAGCATGTGAGAAAACTAGTTTGAAGTCTTGCTCATTTTTAGTATGAAAAGCACATGAAAAAACTCTTTCTGGCCTTTTTTTTTTCATACAGTTGTTGAGAGTTAAGGTGGGAATTGTGCTAAAATATGTATTAAGAAACAACATAGAGTTTTTTTTTTTTTTTTGTGTAAATTATGGTTTTCTTCTGGCCCTAGGTTATATACAATTATTAGGTGGGTTTGCTTCCAATATTATCATCTTCAAGCAAAAAAATTCAGTAAGAAATTCATAGTTTTTTGTAAATTATGTTTCCACACGTAATAAATGGATTCAAGTCTTGGACCATAGGGGTATGATATGTACTCCCGAGTCCCATGTGCTATATTCTTTCCTTATCTTTTATAGTTTCAGGTAGTGAACTAAGTTATTCTTGTATGGATTATTGATGTTACGTAAGCTATTATATTTGCTTGGGGTTATTGATGGTACAAAAATCTTCTTTGTAACATTGTGACAATGAACTGGAGTGTAAAATATGCTGTTATATACTTTGTAACTTGCTTTATGCTGGAGAATTTTTATCTTTTACCTAATGACAGACATCCCTCATCATTTCTGACTAATTTTGCATGTATTTTGCACAGTTTCAAGATGCTATTACTAGCACTGCTGGTCGCACAAAACTTATTGATTCCATGGAAGGAATTTCGAAGGGAACTCAACAGGCAAACACTTGTTTTCTTATTTGTTAACCACATAAACTATAAATCTAGTTAAAACTAGTATGGAATTTTTACCAATAGTTTGATAAATTGAAAAATTCTAGGAATACAAAAACCGATCACAAAATTGGACACAACTGTCTCACATAAGGTGGGTCCCACACCCATGTGAAAGAGTTTTCTGTTTCTGTGATTGGTTTATGTGTAAGTAAAAGAACTGCTGAACAACTGGCCAAGGTCTTCAAAATATCGATTTTATGTCTGAAGTTGTTTTCACTTCCTGTTGGAGATGCAAAATGAAGAAACCAACCTAGTCCTTGCAAAATATCCTACAAAAAACTGAACAGAATATTTTCCTGAAAATTGTAATATGCCTTGTTTCCTGTGATGTCCCAGTTTATACCTGTGAAATGTATGTGAGGAGATGTGGAAAATTGAACCTTTCTAGTCTCTCCATTCCTAAATAATTGAATGTCCATAAAACTGTCAGTTAATAACTAGTTCCTAAACCAATTCTCTCAAAAAAGCTAAAAATCAAACCCCAAGGCTCACTAGCCACGAGGCAATGGATAAGGTAGTGGTCAACCAATTTCCAATATTTGCTTACATGTGCAACACCAATTTGCCATAATATGACGTCTACAGATCAATGGTTAAAATCCTTCCATGGATGATTGTCCACACCAAAAATCCCACCTTAAAAGGAGCCTTAGGAGATCAATTCCCTATCCATGGAAAGTTGAATTGCCATGACCAGTCAGGACTCCACTAAAAAATTTCATCTGGGAATTTTCTGATGAAGACCTCAACACCACAGTTGATTTAAGTATTACCATGCAGCTAGTTCATTCTTGGGTTAATTACATTTTTAGTCCCCCGAAGTATGAGATTTGTGTCATTTCGGTCCCCAATATTTAAATTTGTGTTAATATTTAGTGGATAAATCGGAATCCTTTAATGATCACTGATGGAACAGTCCAAATTGGAAACCATTTCCAACCAGTCAATAGAGGAACCAACTGGTTGTAGATATATTTGTCTGAAATGATTTTATATTTTTTTGGGGATGTTCATTGTTGCAATGTGTTTTACAGAAGCTCGAAAAGGTGCAACTTGCACTAGAAGCAGAACGGAATGCCCGTGATGCCGTCAAGCAAAGGTATGCTGCAGCAATTGTGGAACAAAGATCATGCTATTCTCTCTTAAAGGCCTTCCAGGTAAGCATAGTTGTCACAATTTTAAAATCTTTATTGAGAGCACCAACTACTCAGATTCAGTTAAACATGAGTTTTCTATTTCTTTGTGATGATTCAGGAGGTGATCCTCAATTACTAGAAAGTATGACTTCATTCATGATATTAAACTTTCAGTTTTTAACTACTGAATTTATTCCTAAAGTTAAGTGTCCCTCTCACAGTTGAACTGCAAAACAATTAATGGCTCCGTCTCAATTGATGAAAAAGCGAATTTCACTATAAAAATCTGTGTAATAATTAACAGATAACTTATCAATAAGGGGAATGTATATATACATATACATCCTAATTGTCATCATGGCCATGATCATTGTTGTCAACAATGGTACTACTTACATCTTTATCTGTAACATGTTTTTGTTACCACCTAACATTTTGGATCCATGCAAATCGGTTTTGTTCTCTCTATTCTAATTTCTCACAAATTTGCAGGAGGAATGCACGAAGAACGAGAGACTTCGGTGCCTATCTTCAGAGATACTTCCGTAATGTGAAAAGGTGTCAGAAGGCATCACTCACATGGAATTGCTGTCAAATTTCTTGCTTTCAAATCAATGAAAGCTGCAAAAAGTTTGAAGCCAAGACCATTGAATGGTTGCAAAGTTCAACAGATAAGTTGCAAAATTTGAATCGTTGTACAAATGGGTAGCAGTAGAGTCCATTGTTTTCTAAAATTTTGTTCTTTTTTCAGTTTCTTGTCAGATATAATTTTCATTGTACACTTAACCCTCTCCGAGGGATGCCTTTGCAATATACTTTCTAGTAGGCTAGGTTGCTTGAACTCTTTTAAATTTTTGAACTACCTGTGTCAGCCACTTCAACACTCACGTGTGTGATTTTCAAAAGCTATATCTGATTACCTGAAAATCTACGTTTAGTTTAGTTTAGTTTTGAAATTATGATTTTTGTGGAGTTGTGATTTAAGTGTGAAATTATGAGTTGGGTTTTGAAAATAAAAAATTTGTTTGGTTACGAGTTTTGAAAAGAATTTTTGAATTTTGAAAAGGGTTTTGAGTTTTGAAAAGACTCGAGTTGTATTTTGAGTTTTGAGTTTTTAAATTTTGAGTTGTATTAAGAAAATTTTATTTTTTATTTTAAATATATAATTTTTATTTAAATATTTTTTCTTTTTTTATTTTAAATATTTTATTTTAGGGAGATTTATTAGAAAATTCTTTTTCAATTATTCGTATTTCAATTAGTCCATAAGATATTCTTGTATTTCAATAAGTCCTCATATTTGAATATTTGATCTATCTAATCTTAATTCTCATATTTAAAATATTTTATAGACATTTTTACCCTTACAAATATTTTTTGAACGGTTAGCAATTTAGTGATGTGAACATTCATATTTTACAATGTGAATATTCACATTGACGTGTGAATGTTTACATTAACAGTGTGAACATTCATATTAACAATGTAAATATTCACATTGACATTAACATGTTAACATTTACGTTGATAGTGTGAACATTCACATTCACATTGACGGTGTGAATATATTACGGAATATTTATATTGTAAATATGAATATTATTAGGGATATTTTGATAACTATGTCACTCATAGGACTTATTGGAATATAAGAAAATAATGTGGATAAAGTGGAACATAAGTATGTGAAAGAGGATTTGTGAAAAAGAAATTTATGAGAAAGTGTCCCTTTATTTTATTTTGTAAATATTTTAATTTTTTTAATTTTAATATTTTAAATTTAAAACACAACTCTACACTCAAATCGTAACTAAATATATTAACAAAAAAAATTAAAATATTTAAAATATATTTATAAAATAAAATAAAAAAATTAAATTTTCTAATATTTAAAAATTATATTTAAAATATTTAAAAAAATAAAACAAACAAATGTATGAAAATAAATAAATAAATATTTAAAATATAAAATATTTAATCTAAAAAAATAAAATTAAGAAATCTGTTAAATATTTAAAAATAAATAATTTTCAAAATTTTCAAAATACAACTTAAAATTCTTTACAAAATTCATAAATAAATAAATTTTTCATTTCAAAACTTATAACTCAAAATAAGACTTCACACTCAAATCATGATTCTAAAATAAAATAAAATAAAAAAAATTGATTTTTTTTTTTTTAAATAGAGTTTTGAAAATAGTTTGGTTTTGAATTTTAAAAAAAAATTTGAATTGAGTTTTGAATTGCGTGTATAGTTATAAGTTTTAAAAATAATTTTTTAATTAAGTTTTGAATAATTTTGAATTGTGTATTTAGGCCTCGTTTGACAAGTGACCTTTTTCACTAAAAAGTCAAAAAGTTATTAAAAAAAATCAAAAAATTAACAATTTATACTAAAAAGTCAAATATTCTATTTTCTTTTTACTTTTTGCACATCTTTTCGTAAAAAGTTAAAAAATCATCTCAAACATACTAATTTTTTTTACATTATATTTTAGCTAAAAAATTAAAAAGTTACTAAAAAAATCTGTTCTCAAACGAAACGAAGCCTTAGTTATGAATTTTTAAAATTTTCAATTGAAATCATAACTCAAAAGAGAACCAAACGCACCTCAGCTTTTTCGGTTCAAGAAAACACCAGTACTAGATGTTGATGTACTCGGCATCAACTGGAGATTGATGAATAATAGTTTTGTGTCCTAGAATTGATGATAATACTTGTACAAGAAGTACATGTGTGAAAAATGTAGGAATTGAAGGTGCATCTTCCAATTAGATTCAATGCATCATAGGTGTCAGTACAGACTTTTATATACATATTTCTGAGTTCTGATCAAGTGATCTGCACTGAACCTTTGCCTAGGGTGTTTGATAAATTATTTTAGGTTTTCAGTTTATTTGCCTTTGCAGCTAAAATTTTCTTGAAGTTTGAGTGTGTGATATACCCGTTTTTTTTTTTTTTTTTTTTTTTTTTTTTTTTTTTTTTTTTAAGCTGACAATAAATTGTAGCACACAAGGCCTGTTTTTGGTCGGAGCAAGATAAAAGATGAGATAAAAGACTATTTTGAGAAGATAATTATAATTAATTTTTTTGTGAAAGAGAAAGTGAGTTATAATTTGAGAAGTGAATTATAACTCACTTCCCAAAAGGAGCCTAAGTTTGAAAGATAATTCAAAGGTCTGTATTAATTTTTCCCGGGTAGAGGAGGATTAGTTATTCCACCATTTTTAGGTATAATTAGTCTAGTTAGACAGCAAATCTTCTGACTTCGGTCAACCAAATAAAGGATGGGAGGATTAACTCTTTGTTTGGAAACCTAATAAGAAAAAAAAGAAAAAGAAATTATTACATAAGTATCATTTTTTTTCCTTTCAAATTATCCAACCCAAACGTGATGTAAGAAACAATTGTGTCAATCCTAAACTCACCTCCTTCTTCTGGCCAACAAATGTGACCTTTATTGGCATGTTAACATCAATTAGGTATGCTATAATGTGAACAATTTAGCATTTTATCTAAAAGTTGGCATGTATGTGATTAGGGGTGTACACGGTGTGATTCAGACAGTTTGAGAGTAAAATTATAAATCGAATGGCCGATTAATAAATTGACGGATTGACAAATTACGGCTTAAGCAGTTTTGGACGAATTGAAGAATATTTTAATCAATTATCAAGTATTTACATAATATATAACACTAATTTTCATAATATTGTTCATATATATAACACAAACTAATTTTACATAATATTTTTTGTGTATATAATTACTAATTTGTAATAAATTTCACATATTGAGGTTCTCTCACATTCATTTTTACTTTGATATTTCATTATAGATTAAAAAATATATATATTTTTACTATAGCGAAATGGAGCGGTTTCAAAAGCGAATTATAAATTTTAAAATTTAAACTGTAATTAATAGATAAAACAGTACAAATTGATGCGAATCAATATTATTTTAATAGATTAGACAATGCTTTATATAACCTTATATGTGATACTATTGATGTTAGATCTAGTCTTGTGCTTGAACTCAATTTTCAGAACTTTGCTCTCAATTCTTCGCTTGGTTATGATTATATGTGATCTAATGATTCCATTGTGGAAGTTACCAATTTCTTTCCTATAATGATGGAAAATCCGAACTCTAAAGAAATGATAGACCAAAAGGAGTTTGAATAATTGTTGCTATATGATAATCATTACTGCATCTTTATTTATTTTATTTATTTGACTAAGGATGAACATGTTGTTGACATTTGACTCACCTTACAAGTAAATTCTAAAGTGAAAATTACAATTCAGTATAATTTTTAAAAAATAATTTTAAATTATTGATAAATTTTATAAATATTAATAATTATAATTATAATTATAATTATTTTTTATAAATGTGTACTTATTTTGTGAAAGAGTCACTGGATTGTAAATTCTCCAATTCTAAATACATACAATCACTCACAAATTTTGTATTAATTAAAATTGAATAGTTAAACCCAAAACATATAAACTTCCTATTCATCTCAAAATAAGTAAATCTTTCAGCAACTCATAAAATTTATGTAAAAAAATAAAAATGAAGTACCCATGTATGTGGATATGAAATCCACATCACTTCAGTGTAAATTTCTTGATTATTTCTTTTTAGGATATTTATTAATTAATCCTATTAACTACACTTATTATTGTAAATTTATTTATAAAAAAATTAATAAAATTAAATTTGTCAATAAAATTTAATGGGTAATGAGTTTTAAAAGTAAAACTTATTTGTAATTTATCCTCTTTATTTGACCCTTTTTTTTTAATTTTTATTTTTTCTGTAAGTTTTCTTAACCACTACCCACGTGGATTTTTTTTTTTTTTGTGTCATGCTTCTCTTTTGTTGTTTTTATAGGTAATCATATTACGTAATATTTTAACAAGATTTTATTTATTATTCAATAATCCTATAAAAAAAGAGGATAAATTAAATAATATATTGCTTTCAACTTTCACCCTGTGCTATCTTTTGTGTTCTTTGTCTTATCCGCTTTTTTACTGATTATAATGACTGTCTTATTCATTGGACTGGTGATCCATTTATTAAATAAATAAATAAATCCAAGAAAGAAAATATTTGATGATTTGATTTCTTGTCTTATTCATTAGACGAGTGATTTTTATTTTTTAAATAAAATCCAGAAAAGAAAATATATGTTGTTGATTTGATATCTTGTCTTCTTCACTATTCAAGTGGGCATTTTTCTTGATTTTTTTTTCACACCCATCAACTACTCAATGCTGACATTTTGTTTGCACATTCATATTCATATATATGCATTAATATGTTTGGAGTTGATAAGCTTCATTCTCATCAACAATTTCAGTTCGACTTGTTTAACGTTTGTTTCATTATTGTGTTAAATTTGATTAGATATTTTGATACATAAAAATTAAAATATACTTATTTACATATATATATATATTAACAGTAAATATGAACGTAATAATTTAATGAATGAAAAAAGTGAGCTAAATTTCATAATTGTTAACAATGTGAGTATTTTTAGAAGGAAAAAAGCATTACAAAGCTTCAAAACCTTGTGAATAGATTGACCACAATTTTATGATGATGATTAATCGAGAAATTAAAGCATGATTAAGGTCTCGTTATTGGGAGCATACTTTTTTTAATAATTTTTTGACTTTTTTATTAAAATATGATATAAAAAAAATTAATATGCTTGGGATGACTTTTTGATTTTTTATGAAAGATATGCAAAAAATAGAGAGAAAAAGAAATTTTTAACTTTTTAATATAAATTGTTGACTTTTTAATTTTTAGATTAAAAAATAATATTGTCAAATAAGATCCAAGTTAAAATGAGACCTAAGCTAAAACAATGAGAAAGAAACATGTGATTTGTCTATGATTTTTCTCTTTTTATGTCTTGGAGTTAAGGTCAAGAGTAAAGATGCGGTGCGGATTTTGGTCCTTGTTATTGTCACACTTTCTCATGCAAGTGGATCCCTCTGTTTAAGCGCAAAAAAAAAAAACAAAAAATGACCAGTCTTCAAATTTTTTTCTCTATTTCAAACTCTTTCTTTACCATACATAATAGTCTTCAATTTTTTGTTTATTTTCTGTTCCAAACTCTATTTTTACCATACATTCAGTCTCTCTAATAATAAACATGTAATGGGGAAAGAGTTTGGGCCTCTATTTTTTCTTTTTTTTTCTTTTTGATATGTAAGGTATTTTGTGCTAACTTGCGCGCACCGAGATCTCAAGAGTTTTGTTGACGAGAAGAGTCGAACCTGAGACCTTGAAAGGAGCAAACTCCCGAGTCTTAGGTCTCATCCACCAAACCAAATCTTTGGGTTAGAGTTTGAGTCTCAACCTAATGAATATGAGATTTGATTTCAAATTTGTAATACCACTATATATATTTTGTGGAAACCTTCCCTTTTATTGGTCATTAAAAATAAATAAAATAAAAACTAATGACACCTTATTTAGCAACCAATCAATCAATTTGTTTGGAGTATGCAAAGACTTTTCAAAAAGTTTAGGTATTCAAAATTTGATTTAGGAAAATATTTAAAACATAATTAAATAGTTAAGATTCATTTTAAGTGTGACTTTCATAAAATCCATACTACATATTAATATTTTGGATAAATTTCTAGACATTTTCTGCTTTTCTATTTTAAAAGTGTGAAAGGGTGTTAAACTTTGCCATGGTGTATTCTACAACCAACCACCAATTAAACCACAGTGATTAACAACAACAGGGATATTCACATCCTAGCTAGCAAGCAATTGTTTTACCTTAATACAATTCAAAGACCTTTTTGATTATTTTCTTTGATGCCTAAGTAACTATCTTGAGAGAGGACAAAATAGGTGTGAATAATAATGTAAATAGGCAAAGGAGACCAAGCAGCTGGCTAACAACTACCAAGAGTGGTTAGATTTTGGTGATTGATATTGTTGGACCAAACAGCTAGCTCCCAAAATTGGAATTTTCATTTAGTATTTTGTGACAAATATAAAATAAATAGCATGTTATAATTGCCTTATTCGGGAAGTTGACTATTTTAGTTGATTATTTGAGTTTTTGACTATTTTAACTTGGCTAAAATAATTGTTTTTGAGAAGTTGGTTGACTTTTTTTTATAATTAATTTGATGGTTGCGAGTGAAAAAATTAAATAATTATGAGTTAAATGTGACATTTTATTTTATTAACTATTTTAATCTATTTTGCCTTTTAATAAATTATTTTAGTCCAACTTTCTTCCCAAATACTCCCATTAAAAAAGAATTATCAAATTATAGCATTTGGCACTGTAGTAAGACAAAATTTGACTTTAATATTATTATTTTGACATTTGATGGGAGGGTATCTTCTCAGTGTGTTTTCTGCAAGAATGAATTAGAGACGGTAGAGCATGTGCTTATCTTGTGTAGTGCCTAGATCAGTTGAATGCTTGTTTTAAAGCAGAGTGAAGAATTTGGAAAGCTGTCCCTCTTGTTGCTGCTTGTTCAATGGTGTCCAACCAAAAATGGGAGAGTTACAGGAGTCAATCATCACCAAACTAGCTATTTGGTTGAGAGCTTCATTCAGTGATTTCCATTACTCTATTAATAATTTCCTGTTCTATATCTATCAGATTAGAAAGTGTATAGGTGGTCGGATGTGATGTTCATTTTTGGAGTGTTATGTAGTGTTTTTGCTGGAGTCACGGTTTTGTGCGAGTTGGAATCTTTCTAAGTGAGTGTTTGGGAAGTGAGTTTTTTTATAATTTTTTTTTTATTATTGGAGAAATTTTTTTTGTATTTAGGAAAATAGTTAGATTTTTTTGTAGTTGATGTGATGTTTGTAAGAAAAAAAATAAAATAATTATGGGATTTGATGTGATATTTTGTTTGAATTTTTTTTTTTGTTTTGTTTTTTTTTTTTTTTTGGTAACCAATTTGTCTTTTAATGTAGAAAAATCAAAAAAAATCCTTTCCAAACACCTTTTTGGGGGGTTTTGGAGATGCATATGATTAGTCTAGCGTTGGGTGGCAATCTAGTTGAAATGTTTACTTTGACTTTGATACAACTTTCCCAAACCATTGTGTAATATTTCTATGTTAATAAAATTTTTCTTTTTTGTTTGCTGCTCAAAACAAAAAAATATATATATTATTATTTTGACATTAATCACTGAAGATACTTTTATGTCGAGATACAAATCAGAAAGTTAGAGAACACACATATAACACATAGCAGCTAATGACCTTTATTTACATCCTATTTGAAATTTGTTGAAAAGTGAAGTTCAACTTAAGAACAACAATACATTTAAGACAAGTTGTGATCTGATTTTCAAAATTTACCCAAAACCATTTCTCTCTAAAGTACTCATTGCAATTTTTTCTAATAATAGGTGCTATTTTTGTATATAGCTTATGGTTTTATGCAGACATTGAAATTGATGATATAGGGTTTGGGGGAGTTTTTGAACTCTAAAATTATGATATGACGTCTCAGAGCAACAGTCTAAAAAGTGAATTCAAATAAGTAACGGATTGATATGAAAACATGAAGGATTTTGGATTTAGGGTAGGATTTAAAAGAAAGCAATGAAGTAGGATTTAAAAGAAGTGGGCTACACACGGTAAGCCCGAACCCCTTGTGAGAGTTTCTCTGCATTCTGCACATAGATTTTTTGGGCACACAGAATTACTTTTAAAACATAATTAAAAAATACACTCGACACTATTCGGTGCCCTTTTCTATGCAACAAAATGGTTTTTTTTAATACGTAACGTAAGCACCCTAGGTCTTGAATTTTCAAATCTGATCTTAGCTTAAAAGATGTTTCAAGATTCTTTTGTACTGATGTTAAAGATGGTTAAATTTGGAGTTACATCATGTGTGATTTGATGTAAGTAATTGCAACTTGAGCACGCAACTCTCCCTTAATTATGTCCTTATGTGTGGTTTTGGGAATAAGATCAGATGATTAATATTTATTTCAAAATCAGAGCCACACACCATAGTTAACAACAAAAGTATAACATGAGTCACTGGAAGATCAAGACAAACTAGCTTGTTAAGCTGCTCTTGTCCTTATTAATTATTATATGTATTGTTATTATTATTCTTAACAAACTAGCTTGTTAAGCAGCTCTTGTCCTTATATGTATTGTTATTCTTATCCTAATTGTTCTTTTAATTATACTAAAATTATAAAATTTATTGTATTTTTTTTAAATCTTAAAAAAGATCAATGTAATTTACTAATAAAATTTCGGAGGAAAAAGTAGCAATGAAATTTGGCTAAGCGGAAATATTTTAGAAAAAGAATATATGCTTCTACATGCATGAGCATATATAATGAGATGTGCCTAAGCTAATTTAGATACCTAATTATAAAAATAAAAAATAGCCTAAATCACGATGAACGCAATATAGTGTCTTGTGTCATGAAGCAGTTCAATGATAAGACTAATATAACACGAGGTTTATATGATAGAACAGATAGTTATTGGTCACATTTGGGAATAATAAATATTCAACAATACTACAGACTCACTCTTATCAACTTAGAATTTATATAGAAAAAGGAATCAATGGATCAAATTCATTTTATATATGGACCTTACAATTTATCAATTCAATTTTCACCACACAAACACATTCAGAGTAAATTTGGGATCCATAAGGGTGGTTCCTAGTATTTTTCATAAATATTATTGATGAGTTGGTGCTAAAGTTCTTTTAGATTAAATAAATTGTTAGTTCTCCAAATAATGTGCTTTTGTTATTTTTATTCTATATCTTTTGATTATGTTAATTTCATCTTTAATTTATTCAATTTGTATTTAAATGGTGTTAGCTGGTTTTCATCCAAATTTTATAAATAAAAAAATTAAAATTAAAAAAAAAAAAATGGAAGGTATTTGTTGTCCAACAAAATCTGGACAACCATTTAATTGCAAATTGAATAAGTTGAAACCAAATTAGCACATTAAATGGAATGATATTTTTTGTAAGTAAAAGAGATCTAGATTTTTTTTAAAATTTTTTTTTATATATTTAATTTGATAAGGTTCCAACTCATAACCTAACCACTGCATTTTGTATAAATAAAAACGAATCAAAATTATAAACATTTTAACTAAAATGAACTGCGTCATTTTGAATTTATTCATCTTTGAACATCAAACCCTAGATTCTAATCAAAGAAAGTGCCTTTTCATGGCACTCGTTCTTAATCCCAATATACTCTCTCACAGTCAAAGACTTATACATCGGAAACTCAACCTTAGAAAGTGGTTCAACCGTCGAGTCAACCGGCAGACCATAAAAATACCCCATAGAGACCCGGTGGCAGGTCCCACTCACGACCACCCGGTGATAAACCGTCGGAAACTTTCCATTGGACAAGATGTGGAGGAGGTCGCCGACATTGACGGTGAGCGCACCGGGGACCGAAGAAACCGGTACCCATCCGAAGCCGCCATCACGGAAGATTTGGAGGCCGGAGGTGTTGGAATGGTGGAGGATGGTAAGGAGGAGTGAGTCGGTGTGGGGTGGTAGGCCGATGGCTTGGTTCGGGTCCGGGCATGTTGGGTAGGAATTTAGTTGTAACGCATTGGTTTCGGATTGATGAATCTTTGTTGCCCAGTTTGATTCTTGTTCTTCGGAGAGGTTGAGAGACTTGAGGATGATGTGCAAGAGTTTGTGTGCTAGGGTTTTCATGCTCTTCTGGCACTCATCGATTACGTCACTGTGAATCCATGGAAACAAGATTAGAAAGTGGAAGAAAAATAATTAAGTAAAAGTGTGAATAATGCTAAAATAATTAGAATCTCAATATATTTTTTTTACATATTTCTTTGTTTTAAATATGAGTTGAGATTTTAGAATTTTGATATTGTTATTTCTTGTTTGTTGATTCCTCACCAACAGGAGCTTGGAGCTTCGTGTTAGCTCCAAGCTCCTCTTTATTGATGTATCTTTTCATATCTTGTATGTTTTGCATCAATAAAGATTTTTTTGCCGAACAAAGAGCTTGGAGCTTCGTGTTAGCTCCAAGCTCCTCTTTATTGATGTATCTTTTCATATCTTGTATGTTTTGCATCAATAAAGATTTTTTTGCCGATCAAAATATATATATATATATATCATATCCGATGTCAACTACTATCAATATCCATACATAGTTATTTAAAATCATTTTTTATATTTACATGTATATGAATAGTTGTATCTACCATGCATGGCTTAATTTGAGATTTTTATTTTTGTTTTTATATATCGATGTTACAAATCCCACCTCTCCCTTAAATCTGTGCATCAACTGTAATGAAAGTGATTCTTATGATGTATAATAAAATAGTCTTCTCTAGATAAGTTTGTGGAACATGTTTAGCTGGTAACTTTATAGAAAGTAGGCAGAGACTCCTTTCCTTTGGGTGAAGTCAAAAGGAGCTATACATATGTTGTTTTGCTTCAAACTCATGTCTAATCACTTTCACCCTCATTTTCTCACAAATAAGCATATACCATTTCTGATTAGCAACTGTGTATCATCGATTTTTTTTATTTTTATTATTTCATGTTGTAGAGTTATATAGCAAGATATTATTTGTCTTTTTATTATTTCTTTAACAACAAATTTAGAAACAAACCCAAAACCAGAAAATAAATAAACAGATAGAATTTTTGATAAACAGATAGGATTCCTATGGATTATGTGGCAATTCTATATTTTTTTTTATGTGTTTTTAAAATCAATATTTTGTTAATAATTATGTCAAAAACGTAAAATCAATATAAATATCCAAAACAGTAACAAACAAACAAACAAACAGTGACATGTATCATTTCTTGTTGTCCAAAGTTGCTCCCAAACAAAACCTCTGGCATCCTAAAACCATCATTCTCAATCTATCTACGTGCATGAAAGTGCATGGGACTTACCAAAAGCGTTTATAGTCATTAGGCCAAAGAACCTTAGCATGCTCAACAAAAGAGCCTCCCATGATAGTGAACCCTTCATGCCACATGGACTTGGAGTAGAAAGGAGCTATCCGAGCAGTGCCATAACCGGTGGCTCCGTCAGGCAATCGGAGCACCTTCATCTTCTCCGGGACCGGGAGAGAGAATAGCCGCCACGTCTCCTCCTCGACACCCTCCAAAAGACTCGGAGAAAGTCCATGGTTGGTGACTTGAAAGATCCCCCATGTCTGACATGCATGGCTGACACGGTCCACCACATCGGGATCCATGAGGTCGACGATCGGAATAGACAAATATTCATCGGATGTTGGGACATCATCATCGGATTTAGGCCATATGTGGGAGTCTGGGACAGCTTGGAGAGAGTTGAAGTCGAGAGGGATGATATGGTGAAGTTGGAGACGATTGTTTGTATAGACCTCTGAGAAAGTAGTCATATTGTTTGAGAGAGAGACCAATCAAAAGAGTTTTTGGGCACGGTGGGTGTTTTGATAATCAAAAACATGGACACAGTGTCCGTATTTATATGAATGAATGGAAAGAAATCTGAATTATTACATCATTTTTATACAGATAATTCATTAACTCTATGCAAGTTTCTAAATACACCTTTTGAATTTCTTGAATTGTGATTGTACCTTAAAAAGAAACTCATTTATGAGTGGGTGTAAAGAAATATTTACATCCCTTTCTTTTCTTTTCCTTTCTTTGTTGATGTATTGCCTTGTCCTTTGTACTTGTCTTTTCATCAATAAATCATTTTCTTTGCCGATCAAAAAAAAAAGTTGTATTTAGAAATTCCCTATTTTGTTTTAAAATAATAAGGTCTCGTTTGGGAACATGTTATTTTAATAATTTTTTTAATTTTTTGGCTAAAATATAAGGTAAAAAAACAACTATATATTTGGAATGACTTTCTCATTTTTCATGAAAAGTAGAGATAAAATGAAATCTTTGGCTTTTTAATTTTTTTAATAACTTTTTAACTTTTAAGTTAAAACAAACACATGCTAAACGAGGCCAAGTCTCATTTTAGTCACATCATTTTATATAAATAAAAATAATAATAATAAAAATTATGAAACCAGAATAGTCTAAAAAAATAATTAGAAAATGAATTTTGTGACGTAATTTTCAAAATTTAATATAATATGAATTTTATTTAAAATAAATCTGATCTGTATACTTTATTTTTTAGCTATTTTTTAATCACTTTTTTCTTGATCTTACAGTATATATATTCTTTTTGTATAATATTATCCCTAAATTAAACAAGTTAAACATATATGACAAGGTTAAAATACATGTGGGTATGGGTGGGTATTTGGATGTAGTGTTGTCTATAAGTGATTTTTGGAGTTTTTGGTGCCCTTGTGGTGATGTCTGAGAAAAAAAAACAAAAACAGGAACAAGGTTTTGTAAATTGGGGATTTCATTTTCTTCTTTTGCTTTTCTGCACAAAGGACATACTTGTCCTCATCATCCAACCATAAAAAAAAAAAATCACTTGGAATTTTCCATGCATGCGTATATAATAGAAAGCCAATTGGAATGTAAATTGTTGAAAACTATAAACCAACCAAAGTATGACACATGTACACGTGGAGGAGTATAAGTCCTCATGGATGACTTTACTAACCAAATAATCATGGAAAGTTTTGGTGCTTTGACCATTTTCTTTTATAAAAACAATAATAATAATAATAATGTATATATGATATGGAAATTTATTAGATGTCTATCTATCAGATATTTTGTTTAATAAAAAATCATTTAGTAATATTATATTAATTGTATCTTTATAGAATAAAATTTGGGTGTTAATGGTAGAGTGACATCCTTATTAATAGTACAAATTATATGAAAAATGATATATAAACTCAGTTTCTAAATGAGTAATATAAGGGATCCTAAATAAATTATCAAATAAACTATCAAACATCTCACATGGGTGTGGGATCCACACACATGATTTGTGTGGATCTCACACCTATGTGAGAGTTCGATAAAAAAATTGATAATTTGTTTGGGATCCATAATATGTTCTTTCTAAATTCATTGATGTATAAGTGATATGATTGGTTAATAATTAAAAAAGATATGAGAAAGTGTTACTTTTAATATTCTAATTGATTATCACAAAACTTAAAAATTAAATCTAATTTTTGATCTGGAATAATAATGTTCAAATTATATTAATTGTGCTAGATTACGAGTTGTGAGTAAATGATTTTAATAATTTATATTGTGAATATTAATGTAAAGAGAAAATGGTAAACCGTGAAGTGAAATCTAAATTATTATAAATTACAAAACATTTTTAATTCATTGAGCCTTAGAGCAACTCTAATCATTATCTTCATTTTTCACTACCTAAAATATGAAAGTGGTATATTCTTTATTTTATCTAAATTTTTTTTCTTATCAATGTATGCTATTATTAATTATATCTATTCATCCACAGAAACTGTTTACAAAGTCTTCCAAAACTCTCTAAATATAATTAGTCCTGAAATTTTTTATTAAAATAATTATTGTGATAACTAGTCCATTAAAATGAGTAAAATAAGTTAATACTAGCTATAATAGTCAATAAGCCTTTTTTAAAAAGCACGTTGAAAATGCTCGTAAACATCTCATTTATTTTTCTTAGATTTATGAAATTTTTATATAATTGAAAAGAGTATTGATATTCAAGACCAAAAATTAAATCCAGTTTCAAGTCGAGTGATATGGCAATTAATTAGAATATTAAGGCCTCGTTTGGGAACAGGCTAATTTAGTAACTTTTTGGCTAATTGGCTAAAAAGGTTGGTAAGAAAAACCTGTATGTTTGGGCCAACTTTTTGGCTAATTACGAAACGACGTGCAAAAAGTAGAGAGAAAAGGGAATCTTTGACTTTTTGGTATGGGTTGTTGGCTTTTTGGCTAAAAAGGTAACTTTTTGACTAATTGGCTATTTTAGCCTCTTGCCAAACGAGGCCTAAATCCAACATTCTCTCTTATATTTTCTCTAATCATCAACTAATCATATCACATACACATCATTGGGTCTAGAAAATGAATCTGAAAAATGAACTTATATATCATTTTTTAAATAGAGACATTTTAAATTAAATTAGTTACTATATAAAGAAACATATTAGGAATTTTTATTAATTACCATTAAATCTTTCCCTTATACTATTAGATTTATGAAATTTTTATAGAATTATATTAGGGATTCCAAATAAATTACAAATTTTTTACTAAACCTCTCACATGGGTATAGGACCCACATTACCAAATTTTCTACTCACATTACCAAATTTTTATAGAATTATATTAGGAATTCCAAATAAATTATCAAATTTTCTACTAAACCTCTCACATGGGTGTGGGACCCACATTACCAAATTTTTTACTAAACCTCTACATGGGTGTGGGACACACATGTGTGGGTCCCACACCCATGTGAAAGATTTAGTAAAAAATTTGGTAATTTATTTGAGGTCCATAACATTTTTCATTTTTATATAATTGAAAAGAGTATTGATATTCAAGACCAAAAATTAGATCAAATTTTAAGTCTAGTGATATGGCAATCAATTAGGATATTAAATCCAACATTCTCTCTTATATTTTCTTTAATCATCAACCAATCATATCATTTACACATCATTGGATCTAGAAAATGAGTCTAAAAAGTGAACTTATAAATCATTTTTCAAATAGAGACATTTTAAATTAAATTAGTTACTATATAAAGAAACAGATTAGGAATTTTTATTAATTACCATTAAATCTTTCCCTTATAATATTAGATTTATGAAATTTTTATAGAGTTATACTAGAGATCTCAAATAAATTACTAAATTTTTTACTAAACCTCTCACATGAGTGTGGGACCCACACATGTGATTTGTGTAGATCTCACACCCATGTGAGGGTTTTGATAGAAAATTTGGTAATTTATTTAGAGTCCATAGCATTTTTCATTTTATATAATTGAAAAGAGTATGTAGTGTGTTTGGTTTGAGTTTTCTAGATTAAATTTTTTTTAAAACTGAATTTTTTATTTTTCATGTTTTTTATTTTTTAGTGAATATTTTTAAAATTTTAAGTATTTTTTTATTTTTTTAGATGCACCTTACTTAGATGTATCTAAAAAGCAAAAAAATTGTGAAAAAATATTTTTAAAAATTAACAAATAAATAAAAATATGAAAAATATACTAATTTTTTTGTATTTTTGGTGTTTATTGAATTTTTAAAATACTTTTTAAGTGTAATTTATGTTAAGTGTGTCTAAAAATTAAAAAAAAAAATTGCTTAAAATATTTAAAAAATTCAGTAAAAACAAAAAAATACGAAAAATAAGAAAGTAAAATTTTCTGAAAATTGTTTTCAAAAAAATGAAACCAAACAAGCTGTGATATTCAAGACCAAAAATTATATACAATTTCAAGTCCAATGATATGACAATCAATTAGGATATTAAATCCAACATTCTCTCTTATATTTTCTCTAATCATCAACCAATCTTATCACTTACACATCATTGGATCTAGAAAATGAGTCTGAAAAATAAACTTATATATCATTTTTCAAATAGAGACATTTTAAATTAAATTAGTTACTATATAAAGAAACATATTAGGAATTTTTATTAATTACCATTAAATCTTTTCTAAATCTTTCCCTTATAATATTTTTCCTTCAAAATTTAAATTAAATTTAATTTAATTACTATATAAAGAAAAAAATTAGGTGTTTCCATTAATTACCATTAAATCTATTTTAAATATTTTTCTTTTAATATCTTTCCTTCAAAATTTAAATCTAAAATTATGAAATTGAAAAAAAAAAAAATTATGAATAAAAAATAAAAAATTAATTATTTTTTACTTTACAACTGAATATACATTAAAGATATTGCGTGATTGTTAGGCAAAATAATTAAAATTACAATAAATAAAATTATTTTAATTGTGAATATTTGAATTTTAAATAAAAATTATAGTACACTTCAAAAAGTCTATAATCAAGTATAAGCATTTGCCCCAGCGTTCAGCTAAGGCCTAAATCCAACCTCCTTTCCTAATTGACCATTGTGACCTGGCCCAACTAACTTAGGTTCTCATGTATTTATGCTGTGTTTCGCTGAGGAATTTGAGGAGGGATTTGGAAAGAAAAATGAAAAAGGTAGGTGAAATGTGAAAAAAATATACCTATATTTTACATAGTTTCACACACATTTTCTCTTTTCCTTTTCAAATCCATCCCCAAATCCCCTAACCAAACACATTAAAAGGTATGGATTTAACATTAATCATTCAAAGAGAATAATTTAAATTTATGATAAATTAAATCATGCTAAAAATTCTCGTAATTATAAAATATTCTACTAAAATACGTCTTTTCTATTTCAACTTTTTTTTTTCCCCTATAATTTTTGTATCTATCGTTAATAATTAAAACTCTTCAATATTTTTATAAAATTCAACCTTAATTTTCTTGATTTCAAATCAAAATACTTAAACCAAGTTAGTAACAAGCTATCAGTGCGTTATATATCTAAGATTTCCCTGATCCTCTCTTGCTTTTTTTAACTTTTATTTTTTATCACAATAAAATACTTTTAGCAAAATATATAATTTAACTGCTCGAGTTTAAAATTAAAATAAAATGGCATTAAAATACTCTATTTTTTAAAATCCACATACTGTAGAGCCATGTCTTACGGGATCCTGATTCAGTTGTGTGTAACTCACAACTAGCGTATTACCTGTGAATAAATAATTAAAAATTAGTTTTTAAATTAAAATAATAATATAAAATTTATTAAAACTATGTAATAAAAATAATTTATAATCAATTAAATTTTATTTATTTTTATCTAGATGTCACTAATTGTGTCTTCTAAGTTCTTAATAAAAAATTGCATGCCATAATTTAATTCATAAAAATAAAAAAATAAATTAAAATAATATATTTACCAAAAAATATAAATCCATTTTGTTTTATATACGTTTTGTAATTTTAATTTTGTTATCCGAGATAGGCAATCCAAGAGGAGGTGAATTGGGTTATTAAAAATTTCACAATATTAAAATTAACACAACATTCAGAATTTTAATAAATAAAAAAAACAGAATAATAATTATCAATATAAAAGTAAGAGAGATAGAAAGAGAAAATCAAACATTGAGATTTATAGTGGTTCAGCACGCCAGGTCTACGTCCATTCCCCAAGGAACCTCCTTGAGAATTTCTTTACTATTAATTGAATAAATACACCACCAAGCTTGTGGATTTGGCACAGAACTTACTCTTATCTATTGAGCATCAATAAATGTCTTACCCTTACAAAATCTCTCACAAAAATAAAGAATAAGAATAAGTGGTACTTAAACCCTCTTTTACAATAATTCTCTCACAAAGAGTAGATATGAAAGTGTAATAACAAAGGCTAGACTTAGATTTGAAAGTGAAAGAGCAGAATACAATATACTCAGAATTTTGGAGTTCACAGAAAATTTTCGCTTCAAGTTCTTAATTTTTCTCCACGCACAACACTTCTATTTATACACAAAAATATACCCGTTGGACACTCCTTGCTAACCTCATGGCTTATATAAGCACGCTGTTGACGTCATGGCTTACATAAGCATGCACCTTGATTTTAAATAGTCAGCAAATGTTAATAATTAAAAAGATAAAAGTAAAACTAATATTTTCTTTTCCTTTTTTGTTTTTTTTTTCAAATATGGAGCCATCTTTTTGTAGACAATTTAATACAAAATTTACAACTTTCAAACAAACAAATGATTTGCTCCATCTTGTTTTATTATAATATGATATAATCAATATAGCGTAAAAAATTTACTTGCTCACGTGATGTATTCTGTTTATATTATATGCATTCCATATAATATTCTAATCAAATATTTGCATATATAGTAAAATCTCTTTAAGTAATATTTATAATAGATCTGATCACATATATTCTTTTTCTGTATATATTATAGAGATTTTAAATTAAATATAACCTTCCACTCCATATCAATTTTATCAAAAGAAGACAACCCATTAATACCAAATTTGTCAAAATAATACAACCAATCAATCAATATAATTAATCAATTAACCCCAAGGCAAATGGCTGAATGGTAAAGTCTGGAAGATAAAATTCACAGGTCTCGAGTTCGAATCACCCCTTGGGGCTACTGGAGGTTTGCCCGGTCATTAACTTCAGGACCCTCAGGATTACTCCTAGTTTCTTTTAAAATCAACGAGTTGGGGATACCTGAATTATCAAAAATATATATATAATTAATCAATTTTAATTTTGTCAAAAAAATAAATAGTGATCAGCCTCATTTTTCAAAAAGTGAATAGTAGAGTTTTCAAAAATATTTTTATTATTAATATTTAACAAATATATATATTTTAAACAGATAATATTTTGCGTCAAATAATATGTATATTAAAAAATCCAGAGTTTTGCAAATAATATTTTAGACATCATCAAAATTAAATAATATGATTAACAAATTTATCATAACATTTGTTAATATACTAATTTTTTCTTATTTTGTAAAATCTAAAAATTTGTGTACTCAAAATTGTAAATTATCTTATATCATAACTCTTATGCGAAAATAGATTAGTATAGACTTGTGTTGGATTAAACATTAGAAGTAACCTAGAAATTAGTCGGCTCAATATTTATTTTAATGTGACATTCACTGATCATTAAAAGTTGTCTTTATTTGTTTGTGACCGGTATAAACTAGTTTAGGAGTTTTACTATTGGATTAAATATTAAAAATAAGCTTAGAAAATCTAATTTGAGCAGATTTTTTTTCAACAATTCTTGATTTAAAATACATCATATTTTAATAACTCAATATCATAAAACAAATATATATAATCTTAACGTTCACGGTGTCTTTTTATCAATTAGTAAAAAATAAATTTTTTGATTACTTAAAAAATTAAACATCAAGAGAAAAAATATTTGAAAGATGTAAATTGATTCATATATTTTAGTGATACAAAAATTTAAATTTTAAAACTGATTTGTTAAATTTCTATTTCAAAATTTTGAATTTAAATTTTTAAATGGATTAATTTTCCTTTTGAAATGCGTAAATCAAGACATAATAAATAAATAAATAAATCAATAATTCAATAAAAGTTAACCAAACGGAATTTTTTTAAAAATTATTTAAAAAATTAAACATCAATCGAAAATATATAAAAGATGTGAATTAATTTTTATATTTTAATAATACAAAATTTTAATTTTAAAATTGATTAGTTGACTTTTGTTTTTAAATTTTTAAATGAATTAATTAACTTTCTTCTTGAAATGTGTAAATCTATAATAAGATTTTTTTTTTTTAACGAATCAATAAAAATTAGCCAATAGAAGATTTTTTAATTATTTAAAAAATAAAAATTCTAAAAAAATAGTATGAAGATATTAAATTTCACAAGACTCTTCTCATTAAAAACTCTATTTTCCCTTAATATATAGTATAGATGTGACTAATCAAAACAGACCACATTAATTTTAAGATAACATTTCATTCATAGTACCCCCCCCAAAAAAAAATTTTGCATTGAAGAACTAATTGAAGATGGTATTCTTCCTTGATAGTAAAATAGTTCATGAACCCATTGGAGATTTAGGAGATCAAAACAAAACATAGGTCTTTCTCTGCTAAATGCCTTTTCTCCTACATTTAAAGAGGCCTCCAAAATAGGATGATCACAAAATTCAGGAAAATTTGTAAGATCAAAACTAAGAAACTTGAAATTTGAGTCTTGATTGATTACCCAAAGTTGAAATGCCTTAAAAATGCCACCAAAACAACACTATGGTCCTATGGAAAAGAAAGTTTCTCCTTGTTTAGAATCAGAGGATGGCAAAAACTAAAAGCGTACAGGAAGTCGACAACTTCTGAATCCGGTGGCAATCCCCCCATCTGCTTAATCAACTCTCTGCAAATCGAACAAGATAACATAGTGAAAATTTATGAAAGATTCGAAAATATCAAGAGCTTTAGATTTTGAAGAAAGTAAAATAGGAAAACAAGCACTGCTTGGTTGAGTTTTCCAAACTCGTTTTTCGAATCTTGTAAGAGAAGTTAGAAACTAATTTGACAAAATAAACAATAAAAAAATTTATTTTCGTCACAAAAACATGAACCATATCAAAATGTGTTTTTCATTTTTTTCCCCAAACTAGTTTATGAAAAAAATTTAGAAAACAAATTCTGAAAACTCAACAGATTTATTGCATATGCAACTATTATTACATTTTGTAAGATTGTACCTCTTGTTTCCCTTCAGTCCTGGTTTCCGCCTGAACTGGGGCTTTTCCATCTTTCGCTTTCGTGCTGCCTTGATGACTCCCTGCAGCATACACAAATATCAGCAATTACATTGCAAGCATTTGATAAACACGTTGAGTAATGTAATTATAATGCTTCAAAAACCACGACATTTGAACAAGTCCAGTATGCATTAGAAGGTTAGTGACAAAACATGAAAATTAAGGTTGTTTCTAAAATTCACAAAGAATATTATCTGACTGTAAGGAAAATTTGGTTTTCCGAACAAGTGCCAAAAGGGCACAATAAAAAGACTAAAACAAGAACACGAAACACTTTTTATTGGATTCAAAACACTTTTAACTTATTTCAATACACTTTTCATTAAAATCAAAACACTTCTTAACTTCTTCACCTATTTTCAAGACACTTTTCACCCCAATCGCCATACTAAACAATGCCCCAGGGGAGCTCTTCAGCATTGTCCAATAAAAATTAATAGGATTTATTCATAATTCACTATACACAGAGTAGATTCGTTCCAAATTCCATAATATACTAGATAAACTAGCTCTTTTACCATGTGTTCCAATGCCCCTGCATACAAATCGCAAAAAAGAAACATCAGAATACATTTTGGAGGGTCAGTTGATCACCTGGGGGTACTGATATTTGATCACCAGAACCAAACCCATGATTGGAGGTCCCCGTCATGGATAACCTCCTTTGAAATTCCCGTGATGATGCAAAATTGCTGGCCATGCCTGTTTCTTTCTCTCCACTCGGTATGTAGCTCTCACCAGGGACTGGTGCAGTAGAATTTGGTACAAAAGTTGTGGACCAAGATCCTCCATTTGATCCAGCTAATGCCATTATCACATCTGCCTGAAATAGACACCAAAGCAAACTGGTAATGGCATCCAATTTAGATGTGACAGAAGTTTACGAATGTCAAGTATACTTGAACAACAATGCTACAGACACCACATTTCTCACTGCATTTCTCATCACCTCTCTCACAAGGCTGTGGGTCGATGAGAAATGTGGTGTATGTATCCTTTTCCATATTTAAATGACAACAGCTATTGGGGTAGTGTGGGTACTGATAAGTAAGGTATTTTTGGTACTCCCACATTTTGTGGCTTGTTGCCCTAATTTTCTATGTATTTAAAATTGAGAGGGTGGTTGAGAGAGAGTGTTGCCTCTGAACCTTGTAAATTCCCGTGTGCTTTTTCTATTTTTATTTTTTTCCCATCTTGGCCTTTTCCATAACAAAACATCCTTCGCACAAAGCCACACTCATCACATCAGAGGGAAAGGACTATAACCAATAAAACAATATGAGATCTTAGGAAGCTCAAACAATAGCAAATAAATTTTCCAAATCATTGCCTCGGTCATTCCTCGTTTGGGAGCCTCCTTACAGAGCCAATGCTTTTAATTCTATCTGGCCATGCTAATCTAGCATAAGAATGAAGATAACAAGAATAAAGGAAAAAAACTTGAAAAGGATGGTATTGAATCAAAAAACATTAGTCATGTTACTTATATAACTGAAAAGCTACATAAATTTTTTTATAATAAACAAACACTCCTGATTTCCTTTTCTCAAAATGATCAACAAGAAAGATTTCTACTTATAAAGGGGTTTCTCTAGCCCAACAAAAGATTGCCAATTCCTTTCTCCCCAAATTATCCACATCAAACACAATGGAGCTAATTTCCACGCCTTACACTTTTACCAACACTCACCCCACTCCACAATATATGCCATGTCAGACACCACTCGAATGCTTTTAATATCTATTTTTCTGGCTCTAATAAATTCCATTCCAAGAGCAAATGGAAAGCCAATTCAGCAACACTCCCAGGACCCTGAAAATTGAGAACACGAGCTACAAAACCCAGGGCATCGAACAGTGAGGAATTAGTTGTTATCTAACTCCAAGACTCTGTACAAATTATTCACTCATTAAAAAAATAAATTGCATTCCTCAGTAGCATTCCATTCTTGCTAACCATATGGTCCAGAATGAAGCAATTTTTTCATTATCACTGCCCAACTAGAACACACCTTCAGAGGAAAGAATAGAAACACACATCCTCTTTTTCTGCAAGGAAGAAGTCCCACAACATTGACCAATATCTTGTGAAGAACATTTAATCAATAATTTTTCCATTTTCAAAACCCCTCCAAACAAGAATATCAGCCACACCTTTATTAAGCTCAGAAAAGTAAGAGTTCGACGATATTTTGTACTGCTAATCAAGGATTCTCATTTTATAGAATCTATGGAAGTTTTAATAGAATAGTGAGTTATACATATATATATATATAAGGAAGACACACAGCCCTCACCTTCCCATCTACCACCAAGTATGGAAAATGAAAGGATAGTGTATACGAGAAGTGTAGAAATAAAATCACTCTACTGACTATATTTTAGCAAGAGGTCTTGCCCTTGGACAAGAGGAAATATTGAATTTCTTGAAAATTTCCTAGGGAAATGTCTTCACCTAAATAGTTGCATTGTCCCAATGAGACATGCTTGATTTGGTGACATTCCATAACATAGAGTTTCAGCCCTCTAAATTGAAAAAAAAAACAACATGTCATATAATTCAAGCATACTTGTAACACAAATTTATAGCCGTATGGATTGCGACAGAAGGTTAGTTACACAGCAAAGTCAGTATGATTTCATAAAGGGTCATTGAGCACATATCTCAATGAATTTCTAACAATTTATTCAAGGATTTATAGGAAATGCACCTAACAAAAAAGAGGAAAAGATTCAAAGGAAAAGCAGCCATGGAGGGGGCAGCCACTTTGTGCACATGATGCCAAAGAAAAGGCATATACACAATCCACCCCTCAAGAAACCTAAAATAATAGGGAATAACACTAGACAATATCCTTTAAACTAAAAGCAATGCAGCAATTATGGCTTGGTAGGCATATCCACTTTGGAAGCCTAAAACAAAAGTGCCTCTATTTTCCACAAGAAGACCTTTTGGACAAAAGACGAATGCTGATAATAGTGTTTAGGATCTTTATTTATATCTATCATAAGTTAGCATGTTGTTGGTCTCCATTTATTCATGGTTTATCTATTTTAGGAGTTGAGGTGTATTGTGGTAATTTTTTCCATTTTGCCAAATGTAAAAGATGGGAAATGAGATGGTTGGAGTGAGGCCTTTTGGGAAACATAGTCGGCAATGAGATAGCTGGAGAACACCCAAGGCAAGAAGAAAGTTGAAACAGTAGAGTTAGAAGATATTAGGCACAATCCAAACAACGCTTCCATGAGGGCCTAAATTTTGAAGAGGGGATGGCACCTTATATATTCATGGAAATAATAAGCAAGTGTCAACGTGGAACAGGCCAACATATAATATGATGTTTCATGAGGATACAATTTACCTCTAGCCTCACCTCCACAGATCAATCTTTTTTTATTAGTATCTACCAAGTCCCATATGGTTTGTAACTTAATATTTCCTTACACAAAAATCTCAATGGGTTCTCTAAGCAAAAATGAATCACTTCTTCCTAAAAACTAATATTAGGCAATCTTCAAAAACCAACTTCTAACCAAAAATCAAAACGGTAAAGCATCAGCTACATCAGGAAACATCTTCATACAACCAAAACCATGTTTCTCCTAATAGATAGGAATAAGCTAAAGGCCAATGCCAAACTGTTGTAATTTCGGAACTAACCAAACCAAATTTCTCCCGAGACCATACAGAGAACTAAAAATTTCAAACAACTGTGGAAGGAACTTAGCCAAGCTGGCCTATCTTATACGTTCTCTCACTAGTCAATTCACTTGCGCAACTCATGAGCACGAAACATGGCATAAAAATTTATTAATAATCAATTGCATTAAGCGGAAATGCCTTCATTACTCAGAATTTGGAAACAAGCAGGAAGCAAACCTTGTTCGGGTGAACATCATCAAAAACATGGGCTTGACCACCATAAAATATAGTCATCTGGCGACTGGAAGATATTGATCCATGTTGACTGTCAACAAATAGATAACAATTCGTGCAAATGAATACTCTTCATATTTCAAAGCATAAAGGTCGAGCCTAACAAACAGCAAGAACAATAAATTGTATCAAGTTAATAACCTAGGTCTCGGAGTCAAAGATTCTGGCTCGGAATTATGAGTTCCGGACTTCTGCTTACTACCAGGCAGCAGCACCCCAGATGGGTTTCTATCAGAGACTCCACTGCTAGCATTAATGGAGCTCAAAATTCCAGACCCTTTAATTCCAGTGCGAGACCCTTCATCAGCAGCTGCTTGAGATATAGCCGAAGGACCTAAATTGGCATCCTTGAACCTGTTTGAAGGTACTTGGCCCCCAAAAGTAGCAACTTGGCCCACCCGTGGAGGATACTGCATCGAAGGGCCCACGTTCAGGGGAATAGCTCGCTCCCATTTGGACCCACTGGCATCTGTCCTACTGCGAGTAGGTGGCTGTAATACACGAGACGTTGGAGTTGGCCTCATCGGATGCGTACCAAAGAACATAGCCTCATCATGGGAATGCCTAGGCCTCTCTCCCCCTGCATTTCGAAGTATCTGAATTTAACAAAGATTAGCAACATCCAAGGATTTTAACTACATTGATTGATCCAAATACGAAAAGTAAGTCCATGAATACCTTCATCAAATGCAAGCCATCGAAGGATTCTGGTCCCGCTTGTGGAAACCCATCTCTGGATGACCCCGTGAAAGCAGAATCTGAATTACTTCGCTTATTTCCAGCGAATCGGTTACTCATCTCAGTCCCGGTGAGATCACTCCTAGGGCCATAGAATGGAACCCCCTCAAAATGATTTGCAACCTGTCTTTCTATCATAGTTTGATGAGAACAAGAATCAAACTTCAATTTCAATTGATAGAAGCCCCACTTGATCACAAACACTCTTCAATATGTGGCGATTCAATAAACAATTACAATCCCCACTTGATCATAAACACTCTTCCAAATGTGGCAATTTCAACAAACAAGTACACTTACAATAACTCATATTCACCCATTGAAGACACTAATAAAATCCACAAGAGAACAATGTCTATTAACCATATGCACACTAAAATCAATGAGTTCAAACTTATTTGGTTCCAGAAGAAGTAACACCATACAATGAAAAAAAAAAAAAAAACACATCAAATCACATTTGCAAAATACCCATACAAAACACTTACATGGGATCCAAATAAAAAAATGAGGGAGCCTGAAAAGAGAAGCATGATTGCCCCATTGATATGTGTGTGTGTGTGTGTGTGTGTGTGTGTGTGTGTGTGAGAGAGAGAGAGAGAGAGAGAGAGAGAGCGCGAGAGAATCCACAAAGGTTACTAACCCCATTGATGACTTCATCTAAACTACTCCATAACAAAGATACCCACCCCACTAGGAGACAGATAACAGGAGAATAGAAACACAGAGAAATATATATAAATCCATATTTTGAGAGAATGCGTACAAGCATTAGATAAGAATCAATAAATGCCCATTAAACTAGAGAGAGAGAGAGAGCGAGAGAGAGACTTTTGTGCATCATCAGAAGAAAAAAAATCGAAACAACCCACTAAAGTACAGGCAGTAAAGAACAAATTGCAAGCAAAAAAATGTACTACATACCAGAACCCAGATCAGAAGTGGCGGAGATGGGTCCACGGCCACCGCCAGAAGAACCACCAACAGAGGCGGAGGCGGCCAGCGACGCCTCCGACACCCGGCCATCTCCGCCGACACCCGGCTTCACCGTCGCAGCAGGAGACGAATCGGAGGCACAGCTCCGACCCAGAAAGTCATGAAAAATGGCGGGTTTAACTTCGTCGGTGGTGTTTTTAGCATTGCTCTCTCTCTGAGCCATCATCATCATCAACAGCAATACGGCCATCTCACCTGCACACCATCACCCTTCTGCTGCTGCTGCTGCTGCTGCATAGCTAGAGAGAGAAAGCGAGTTTAGAGAGAGAGAGATCAAAAGGGTACACGATTTTCAGAAAAGATAATAAATAAAAATTTTAAATAAAAAAAAGGAATCGGTAGAGATGAAATGGGGAGCATTAAAAAGCAAAAGCTGCTCACTTTCTCTCTCTCTCTCTCATACATGTAATGGGTCTGTCTTTCTCTCTCATCAATATATATACACACAAAGACACATAGAGATGTGTATCTACTATCTTTTTTTATCTCTGTGTTGTTATTTGTGTGTGGTCTCAGTATATTGGGTAACTGGGATGGGTCTGTTCTCTTCTCTGGCAATTTTGTTCTGCCTACAGAGAGAGAGAGAGAGAGAGAGAAAGTGATAGATAGAGAGTGAGAGAGTGAGAGAGTGATAAAGTGCGCCGTGGGGTTTGGGTTTAAGGTACAACAGCCTTTCATTTTTATTTTTTTATAAGGACATGTCCAATATCTTATCTAAATTGTTTTTTCACCTTCAAGTTTCTCTTTTTTCCTTTTATGCCCAAAATTAAATTGTCTATAGTAATACCAAAAAAAAAAAATTATTGCTCTTGATCTAATCATAAATTAAAAGTTTCTTACAAAAAAAAAAAAAAAAAGATAAATTACACATTACCCTCTTAAACTATTTTTCAGTATCTCAGTTTATTCACACATCAATTAAAAATGTTACATTTTGTCACTTTGAAGTATTAATTTGTATCAATATGATACTTTCATTAAAGATTCCTTATGAAAATGGATTAAAAATTAACATATGATTTCCACATAGCATCTCAAATATTGTGAAAGACTTAAAATTATATTCTTTTTTTTTCTCTCTTTTTTTTTCTATCCACGATAGCAACTAAGGTTTGTTCTTGGTATGATTTATTTTTAAATTTTTTTTACTTATTACAAAAAAATGTGCAGAAAAGTAGAGAGGTGATATAATTCAAATAAGTCAATAAATTAATAAATTGCTTATTTTTTATGTATCCAAAACAAGCCTAAGTAAGTAGCCATAGTTGCTAAACTTGGTAAGAGAAAGAAGCGAAGAAGAAAGAGATTAAGAAAAAAATAATCAGTATGTTTGATTTCAATTTTCTAAAAATTGAGTTTTTTGTTTTTCGTATTTTTTAATTTTTAGTGAATATTTTTTAAATTTTAAGCAATTTTTTTTTTATTTTTTTAGATGCACCTTATTTAGATATATCTAAAAAGTAAAATATTTGTAAAAAAATATTTCAAAAAAATAATAAATACACAAAAATATAATTAAAAAATATATATTGAATTTTCGTAGTTTATTTTGTATTTTTGGTATTTATTAGTGAATTTTTTAAAGATTTTTTTCAGGAAAATTAAACTTTTTAAATATATTTATGTTAGTTGTGTCTAAAAAATTAAAAAATTACTTAAAATATTTAAAAAATCAGTAAAAATACGAAAAATAAGAAAGTAAAATTTTTTGAAAAGAGTTTTCAAAAAAATCAAAAACAAACATAATGAATAATGTCATTTTAAAATTTTGTAATATTAAACACATATCAATTTTTATATAATAAAGATTCCTAATAGAATTGATTCAGATTAAACTCTTATGGTGATAAAGTGTAATAATTTTTAGTTTTGAGAGATGAATTGGTAGTAATAATTTATGGGATAAAGTGTAATTCACTCAAAAAGAAGTTCAAGTTTGAAACCAAATAGAAAGGATTAAAAGGTAAAGAAACAATGTAAGGATTTAAAGAGAATAATGAGTTATTCAGGCTTGGTTTGGGAACAAGCTATTTTAGTAACTTTTTGGCTTTTTACGAAAAAGTGTGTAGAAAAATAGAGAGGTGATGTGATGTGTTTTAGTTGACTTTTTGACTTTTTGGCTATTTTAGCCACTTCCCAAACATAGCTTCAGGAGCATCTTTTTATAAAAGCTTGCAAGTAACCAAATTAAAATGCAAAATTGTAAAACTTTCAAGGACATAAGATCAAAATATGCAAATGTTGTCAAAAACAAGTTGTACCCACACTACATGCAACTAATTAACTAGTAGCAAAGTGTGGGATAAAGAAAAGGACACGTGTAATGAAGGTTTCCGTTGGTACGCGGAGTGGAGAATGGGGTGGAATTTCACAGCATAGATTCTCATTCTCTCTCTCTTCTCTATGTATATATTAATTTATAAAAAATATATGTTTTATTAATATTTTTATCAAATATTTTATATGAACGTAAGACTTATGTAAGTTTCATATGAATTCAATACCCATATGAGATATAATAAAAATAATAAAATATTTAAAAACCTAACATTACTCTTAATTTATCACTATTTGGGAGCAATTATTTGGTTGTAATATTATTCATAAAAAAATAAAATTGATTCAGTAATCATAATTATGTTAATTTATTCTAATTATTTCTTAAAATAAATAATATAATTTTTAAATAAATTTAATTTTTTATAATAAAACATCATAAATTAATATTGTTGTATAGTTATTTAATTAATTTAATTATTTTTATAAATATACCTTAAAATTTTTTAAAAAATAAACAGTTTATAAAGAAAATCAAGTAGATTTGTTGACTGCATCCACGCACCCTCACCGTGCACCTGCAGTCATTTTCCCACTTCGGCCTTCGTGTTAAAACATCTTCATTGGTTTTATGACTAGGAAACATCCCACTTTGGATCAATCGGATATTTAGGCGTCGTTTTTTCACGACACTTTTACTTTAAAAATCAAAAAATTATTTAAAAAATTAAAAAATTTATAACTTATATTAAAAATATAAAAAAAAAATTTCTCTTTACTTTTTACAAATCTTTTCGTTAAAAAAATTAAAAAATTATTTCAAATATATTATTTTTTTATCTCATATTTTAACCAAAAAATTGAAAAATTATTGAAATAATTTATTCCCAAACGAGACATTACTCTATTAAAAAGTTTGGTAAATTACACTGGCGGTTTTAAAATTTTTGTTTAATATAGATTTTTTTCACGTTTGAAAAATTATATTTATCTCCTATAAGATTAAAATGACATATTTATTCCTTAGTCTTTTATGCATATAAAATAATAAAAATAATATTAATATTTTATTCATGTCATTTGGAGAGAAATAACAATCATTTTCTTTAGTTTAACTCATAGAAAAAATTAAAATTTTTTATTTTTGCTGAAATTTTTTAATATTTTAAGTAATTTTTTTTTTTATTTTTTAGATTCACCTAATCTATATATACTTAAGAAATATAATATTTTGTGATTTTTTTATATTCATCAAATATAAAAAAAAATACAAAAATTCAGTAATACTGTAATAAATATGAATGGCGATGTTTAATAATATTGTAATAAATGTAGGTGAATAGACGAAAAAGAAAAATGATGGTGGAAAAAAAAAATGAAAAAAAATCTATTCATATATAAAATTTTATACCAAAAAAAAAAAATTATAAAAATATTAGAATAGTGATATTATTGTAAATATAACTAATGTTTATGGGTCTTTTGTTTTAAAGTAAAGTATCACCATTAAATTGTATCATTGTGTTTAAAAATTTTATATAAAACTTATGTTCGTAGAATATGTTCAAATAATGATAAAAAGATGTAGAATATAGTCATGATGATAAGAAGAAGAAATAGTAAGAAAAATGGCAAAAGTCATTTACAAAATTTTAAACATTACATCAGCAATTTATGAGGTAATTTGTAATGAGATTACATTACAAATCTTAGAGAAGGGAATGTAATTTTTCAAACGTAAAAGGAAAATTTGTATTAAACAGAAATCTCAGGGAATGTCAGTTGAATTTATCCTAAAAAGTATTATATTATATGTATTAATAAATTTTATAATGTTTTTATTAACTAATTTTAATAAAAAAAAATTATTAATTTATTTAATATTATTATAACAATTAACAATATCGTGATAGGTAAATTCAATTGCGAATTTATAAGAATGAATTTATTTTAAAAACAATTACACTGCAGTGGTGTAGAGATAATTAATTAATAAAAAAATTATAATTTTACTTATTAATATTTATAATATTTGATGATCGGAACAATTACTTATTATAAATATTTACAATTTTACTTAATTTATAAAAAAATTAAAAAAATGATTTTTAGTTTGATGATCCGAACACATATTTTTGATATCCAATCAACTTAATTTTTATAAGTACGATATATGCAATAAATTTTAAAATATAAATTATTTGAATAATCGGAATTGGATCAAAAAAATGAGCTAGGCGCCAATGGCTCGGCAAATAGGAAGGAAAGAGAGAGATCATGATTGATTATTATTTTTTCTTGACATCATTGTGAGATTATTTTTCTTTTATTTTGTCTCTCAATTAGTCTATTAAATTAAATGAAATCATTGCTTAATAATGAGAGCATCTTTAATGAGATAACTAAATTCAAGTGTTAAAATATGTATTATTTAACAAAAAATAATAAAAATTAGAAAAGTAGTTTTTGTGTGTTAAGTATTTATTTTTAAAGCTACCACAAGGACATGAACGGTTACTATCTCCACTTTTTTTGGGTGACTCTCTCCACTTTTTAATCGGTCCATGTAAGACACAAAAAGCACCACAATTTTGCACCATCTTTCTCTTATAAAGATGGTTACATTGATTTTTTTTTTTTTTTTTAAATCAAAAGAAAATATCCAAAAATAACAATAATAATTTCTTTTTTCGCATTTATTTAACATAAAGAGTATTGGAAAGTGCAAGAAAGTAATATTTTCTATATAACTCATACCACCATGGTAACTTAGACTTTGAATTCTTGCCCCAAAAAAAAAAAAAAAAAAAAAAAACAACACATGAATTTTATTTTTCTTGTGAAAGCAGATCATCTCAATTTCTAATTTTCTTACAAATTTTTTTCTCAAAACTTCTATTTAATAAAATGCATACAAGAAAATAAACATTTCTTCCATGTAATTTTCTATCATATTTTTCTCCACAAGCAAATGAACCCTAAAACATGAACTGTTAAAAAAGTAAGCATAAAATCCCAGCTCAAACATAGAGAGTCACACAATTATAAATATAAAAAATTGCAAAATAACAAATATAATTTACAAAACAAATACATTACACAAGAGTGAAACTCAAACAATAAATTTAAAAATACAGAAATCAAACACAGAATTAAATACAAAAAAACAAAACAATTGATAAGATTTTTAAAAATAAGCTTTGTTAATTAATCTTATAAAATCTTATTTATTCATATACTGTTGTCTCCAGTGTTCTGTTTTTGTTGTTTGAAGTAGGAAGCAACAACTCAGCTGGAATGCTTGTCAACAAATCTACACAAAGATCTAAATGCAATTATTTATGCTTTATCTGTATGTCATTGTTATCTACAAGCCACTTCAATCAAACTCACAAAATTCACTTACCATATCAACAGTTTTCAATGATATTTTTTTATTTAAGTCATCTGATTGTGACAACCAGATTCTAGAGCCCACACAATTTTTTTATATTTAAATAATAAGATAAAAAACAAATATTTAAATCAAGCTTCTAGATTTAAAAACTATATTATTATTTCCGTATTAATTGATGGCTCGAATTCAAATTCGCCCAAATTTTGACTTACCGATCATTCAGCTGGTTGTCTGACAAGAAAGTGAACACCACGATCAACAAGGGTGACAACTGTGGTAGACAAATGTTTCACCGGTCATTTGGGTAGTTGTCCGAACAGTCATTCGGCAATAAAAGTAACAACCGCAGTAGTCAAGGGTAACAACGTGATGAACAAATGTTTCACTTAATAAGAGCGGTCAACCGGCAAACACAAATTCAGACCTTCAAACAAACTCAAATTTAAGCTACCAATCATTTTTCTTATTCTTTTCAGCATTTTAAGCTGTTGAATTGTCCAATTGATTGTCTTCAATCAACCATGATGAGTGCATGCATCTTTGCTAAAGCTATAACAATGATTTGAAAAAATCAGGATGGTGACAATCAGACCCCACTAATAATTCTCAAAATCAAGCTACTATTGACATCAAGAGCACATAATTGCCAGTGTCTGACCTCCTGTGAACATTGTAATGTTAATCATGGAAAATTGTAACACTTGTGTCCTTTAAAGCTTTTGATAAGTGTATTTGAACCTGTTATTCTATTTTGGGAATCTTTGGTGTTGTTATAGGTTGGTTTTGGGGGAGTACAATCCGATTTAAAGTTGTTGGGTTTGTTTATTCGCACTTATTCTTGTCAAAAGTTCCTTGGAGACTTAAAAATTCCATTCTAGAGTCGACACCAGCCTTCCTAAGGGTCGACCCTTACCTGTTGGTGAAGTTCTAAAAGTGTTGCTGGAAGATAGGGTAGACACCAGACTAGGAGAGGGTCGACCCTCTTATGTCTGTGTGTTAGTTGCTGGAAGATAGGATAGACACCAGACTGGGAGAGGGTCGATCCTCTTATGTTTGTGTGTTAGTTACTGGCAGATAGGATAGACACCAGACTGGGAGAGGGTCGATCCTCTTATATCTGTGTGTTGGTTGCTGGAAGATAGGGTCGACCCCCTCCTATCTAAGGGTCGATCCCTGCGTGTTTTTTTCAGATTTTTGAGGTCCGAATGGGCCTTATCAAAGGGGAGTTTTGGAGCTATTATTTTATTTGACCTTAAGACTTTTCCTCACTACTATAAATAGGCCCAAACCATTCATTCTCTCATGATTTTCTTTCCTTTTTTCCTCTCAAACCGTCATCTCTCTCTTCTCTCTCTAAAACTCAACTTTTTCACTTAAATCTCTAGATCTACACACCTAGAGTGATCTTCTTATCTTGCTCCTTTGAGATATATTGTAGAGCTTGTTGAGGGCTTCATTTTGATCGAAGCAAAACATTATTTCTCCTCCTTCGACTTTTGGATTTTTTCTTCCTTCTTCCTCTTCTAAGCTTGAGGTAGGGATATTCTACTCTCATATATAAGTTTTAATATAGATATTGTCATCTTGTATAAATTGTGTGATTTGGAAAGGTTTTTGGTGAAGTTTTGGTTGGTTTCTATATATATAAAAGAGAGGTTTTCTATTTGGGTTCTTTATGTGCATGAGAGGTCTTGAACATGTTATGACTTGAGAAGAATTGATGAAATTTGATCTTAGGTATAATATTTGATAAAGGGGGAGATTTGCCCTAATTTGAATTAAATGAGTTATTTTGTATAAATAGCGATATTGACTTAGAAATTTTGGAATTGAAGGAACATGTGATTAAATAGTGTAGTTAGATTAATAAATCACTCACCTATGGGAAAAGTTGATAAATTATTTGTTGATAGATTTATTTATCTGTTTAGAAATATCTGTTTTGGACTATCGGTGGAGGATAGTCATGAATCATGATTGTTGTAGAAATTACATGATGATTAGGTGAATTGAAACTAGTCAATTGGATTATGTCATTGAATATGACAGTTTGATTAAAACATTGAATATGTGATTTAATTGATCATTGTATATGACAACGTACTTAAATACATTATATATGTATCTTTGTTTAGGAGAAGATAGGAGATGTACTTATTGTTTGGGAGGAAATAGAGAATGGACTCCATTGATAATTAAGTTGGCCAAAATGTCCGGTAAAATCCGAAATCTTATACATATTTGGGTGCCAGTTCCCTCGGACGTAGTTCCTTAAAATGGCAAGAAATGAAAGTGTATGAATAAATGTTTATGATTGAAGTATTGATAAATGAATTGTAGTCTCATCTTGAATTGTTTAGATGATGATGTCCTATGTCCATGAATTGAATTGGATAAGTAAATGTAAGTGAATGGAAGTATGGATATCAATGTTGATTGGTTATGAAAAAGGTGTAAGTTGATTTTCAAGTGTTAAACATTTATTGGATGTTAACGTTTTAGTTAATTCTCATATACTGTTTAGTATATCTCTCCTGAGTTTTGGCTCACCCTACTTGGGACACCATTTTTCAGGTACAGAAAGGTATACCACCTCCAAGGACATAGCTTAGAAGGTTTAGGGGTGGAAGACTCCCTTTTACATATTTTGTTTGGTATTAAATGTAAAATTTCAAGCCAAGGGCTTTATATGTAAAGAGTTAAAACACTTCCTTTGTTGTAACCAAGTGTTAACTTGGAAAGCTGTAAGCCCTTTGGGCACTTATTTTTGTTGTTTAGAAGTTAGAGTTACATGCTATAGTTTCAAGATGAATGTTTATGAAAATGTAATGCATGTAATATCTTTTGTAAAGGAAACTCTAATGAATGAAGAGATGACGTTTCCCCTATGTTTATGACAATTAGTGAATGGTTGTCTTGTACTTTTTTTTAGGGCGTTACAAAAATTATTCGATGCTCTAGAGACAACACGTGACTCATATCACCAATCAATTACTAAACATATGGTCCTTGTCTTTTCCCATGCCGCAACAATCAATTGTGGACCCTAAGTTGCCACAAATTTTCAAAAATATAAATAACTAAAAATCATAAGCAACCCCAATAAGTTGCACCAAACAAAAAAAATACACATATTCCATGATGAGTTTCGTCTTTCATATTCACTAATATATGTATGTATGTATATTAGTGCTAAGTAATAGAATTTATATGCAATATTTGAACTTGGCACCAATGGCTGCCTCAAGAAAGGTATTATCAAAGTGCCTGATCAGGAAACCTAACCATCTGACAGTTCAAACCTTTAAATTAACTCATATGTTATGACTACACAGCATGATTATACAAGGTTTGTCTTTAACTCATACCTGTTACATCAAAGATAAACTTTAAGGGCATTGAAGAGTAATCAGATAATGATGCTATGATTTGTTAGTTTATACAATGAATGCAACCAAAATAAAGACAACACTGTGAAAAACAATAGTCTATCCAGCTACTTTAATACTACAGTGTGCAACAACAAGATAACACAAAAAGAGAAGAGACAACCTTAGTTCACAAGCCTATTTGCCTCTTCTGCAAGCTCTGTAAAGATGAGAAACAAATGCGGGGTTAATTGAAGGACTGCTAGCAAGACCTTATGCTATATACTAGGAAGTAAATGTTCAACAAGCTTATCAAACATGAAGGATGAAGAGAATAATGAAAGGGCAGTGGTGACTGGCCCAAAACATCCACACACCTCATGCTGATCCTCCCTTGGAACTGTCAAGGAGTGGCGCCACCCTTGACAGTTCAGTTCTTGCAAGAGACTATCAGCTCATCACTCCAACATTATCTTTTTAATGGAAACTAACAATCAATTAAGAAGTAGAATTCTAAGAAATTGAGTACTGCATGTTGCATCGTTTCGCCATGTTTCAAAAAATGAATAATACAGATTTCACAAAGACTTTAACCCTAGATCAATGTTCTTCCAAAATCATTGATAAGTCATATTCACAATCTACAACACTTCTAACAATTCAATTATTTATGAAAGTATAAACAATTTTGAAATCAGCATCTGAATCTTCTGAGCATGTAAGGTGGCCATAGTTTAGAATGATAAAGAAGCTAGCATGTGATGAAAAATTAAATTTGAAATATAGATGAATCAATTTTGTAGCATTAGTACCATCTGCAAGGAAAAACTAATCTTAAGAAGCTCTGCCTTCTTTACACCATCCGTAGAAATTTACAGAGCAGCTGGATTGATTTCAACTCCTGTGATCGATCAAAAAGAATAGGCAACTGCTGGGACAATAATGCATTCCCCACCCAAAATGATCAACGTTCTGGTAAAAGATATCAGGAAAACCAAACTGTTCCTGGTCTTTTTCTGATATAACCTGTGTGTAAATATCAAAGAAGAAAATCCTTAGGGGAAGTCCTTTATATATGCCCATTGTATGTAATTATCCCTGACATATCAACTACTAAGGAGATGTAAACCAATAAATTTTTAAAAGGAATGCTAGCAGTACATTTCTTTTGGACATTAATCACAGGCAGCTTCTTGTGTTGGTAATCTTCATCTTCTTGGAAGAACTTCGTCCCATTTTATCAATGAAACCCACAGTACTCCTGTCATCCCAAATGCCCAACTGTCACATCCATATTGGTACACCCAGCACTCCATTCCCTTTCTTTTTATCTTCTTTTTTTCCCTCTTTTAAAAGAATATCTTACATTCTATAACAAACTATATTAATAGGAAAACAGAGTGGATAAAACAACCCCCAACGCCTAAGAAAGCCTCAAGACAAGTACTGTTAATATTGAATATACAAACTTGAACACCTTTGACAATTACAGTGGTCCACATTATCGATGTTCCAGGGTGTCCACGTGCTGATCCTTTGTATGCAAAATATCGGGATGGTCCATAACATAACATAGCCAGAAAAACTATAGCTTAGTCAAATCTCAAATGTAAAGACCAAGGCTCTTAAGATTTTCAACCTCTAGAATTTCACATCTTCTCTTGATATTTCTACCGACTGGTGTGCAACAGATATGTCTAAAACAGCATACTAAGATGGACTTCTACGCTTAACAAGTTCTCTTGGATTCCTGCATGTCTTTAAAGTATCAGACATTGCCTTGGCTTTCTGTATTATATTTGTTTTCCTTGCACGTGATGCATCTTCATCTAGGGTATATGTAATTGGCAGCTTCATTGAGTGAGGTACAGTGATCATCACATTACATAGTTTTCGGGCCATTTCAGTCATTCCTTGTGTCTTTAGTTCATCAATCATTTTCTGATAAGTAGCGTGCTGAGGAACAATACCCTCCCTATCATGTCCTCAAACTCTCCGAAAAGCCTCCTCAAATCTATGCATCTTGCATAGCAAATGGACCAACATGGTGCATGCAGCGAGTCCAGATCATATCCCCTAGCTTCCATTTCCTTTCTAACTTGCATTGCCAGGTCCAGTCTCTCCTGCTTGCACAACAACTTAACCAAGAGATGGTAAGTGAGCGGTCAGGGGTGTATCCATATTCCATCATCTTGGTATAAAGGTTCAGTCCCTCCTCAATTTTCCCTAACTTTGAGAAGTACCTAAAAAAGTAATTATAAGTTGTAGTGGTTGGCATAAAACCTCTACTAATCATCATCTTAAGGATCTTATTAGCCCCTTCAAGATCGCCTGCCTTGCAAAAACCATTCACCAGGGAATTGTACGAGGAAACAGTGGGACCTGATTCCAAAACCAGAAACCGTTCCATCATTCCTAATGCCTCTTTAAACCTTCCTGCTTCCCCTAATGCATCAATTATTGGATTATAAACAATCGCATCTGGTTCAATTCCCTCCCTTTTCATCTCATCTAACAATTCAACTGCCTCCTCAACACGACACATCTGACAATACATTTGAACAAGGATACCATATGTTACAACACTAGGCTTCACATTATCCTTTTCATCTCATCCCAAAGTCTTTCTATGCGTTCAAGCTGTCTTGATCGAAACCACCCTTTCAATAGTATATTATAAACATGAATTGTGAAGCCCAATAAGGGTCTATTCCTCTTTTTCTCTCAATATATGCTGATGCTTCCCAAACAAGTCCTTCCTTGCAAAAAGAGTCCAATAAAATCTCAAACAAATCCAGTTTTGAATTTGATTTGCAAATTAAGTCCAAACTGCAAGCAAATTCCAATGTTCTAATAGCAGGTGAGGGCATACCTGCAGAACCATAAACATTGTCAATTATGCATCTAGATAACATACTATGTATCCAATCCACATTAAACTAAACTCTAAGTGTTTGGGGTTACATAGCAAGCATTAAATAAACTAATTATGCACTACGGGCATCTCCAACCCTTGACTCAAACTCATATCAAATTCAAGTTTGGGTAAAATGGAGTTTTACCCTTTTTCACCCAAATCAAGAGAGGCTCGAATGTTTACTCAAACTCAAATTTTTCAAGATCATTTTGAGCTTTCAAATTTACAATTCTGGCATTCCTGAAGCTTTTACTTAAATTTATGCTTAAATTTGAGTGTGTCCATAGGAGTGCTTCATATCAAATTAAGCTTTCACTAAAAACTTTACTTGAGTAAAGGCTGGAAATGGCCTAAATAACTCAGTTTCATACTTGCAATTTCAAATGTCGGAATTGCGAATTTCAACACATTGCAAGTTGATAACAATCTTGAATTATCCAAATGACAAATTGAGTCTAAACTAAATGAAGATTGCGATGTACAAAACCATAAATTGCTGAAAAGAGAGTACCTGCGCGAGCATACCGTCGAATAAGAATGGCAAAAGTATCCATATTTGGTCCCTCGATTGGCCGTTTGAGCCGGTTCAGAATCAAACACCACGCCGACTCAAACTCTCTAGCTCTAGCAAACACCTTGATCATGGCATTGAAGATGTCCACCGAAGATCTGTACCCGGGTCGCCTCTCAGACCAGAGGAACAGACTGAGCATGAGTTTAGGAGACGAACCAAAACGATCGAAAATTTGCTGTAACAGAGGCGGACCCAATTCGATTCCAGTCCGGTCCAAGGCAGCTTCGAGGGTTGGACCGGGCAGGGAGCTAGGGTTTGTGAGGAGGTCACAAATGGTGGTGAAATCATTGCAGTCAAAATTAGGGTCAGGCTTGGGTCTGATGAGGGATTTGCCGGTGACGGAGAGGGATGATTGATTGGAGAAGAACCTGTAGCAGTGACTGGGTTTTTGATAACTAGGGTTAGGGTTTTTAGATGTGAGGAGGAGGAAGAAGGCTTGAGAGAGGAAATTGGAACGTGTGTGGAAGAAGAGGCTGGTCATGTGTGTACATATATATATATATACATACGTACGTATAGAGAGAGAGAGAGAGAGAGATATACGAAGATACAGGTGAGGTGAGTACTGGAATCTGAATTACAATTATCTTTTGGCCCCTTTAATTAGACCGAGTTTTTCAGTTTCACTTTTGGTCCCAAACTTTTTTTTTTTTTTTTTTTTTAATTTAATCTGTAAACTATTAATTGTAATTTATTTAATTTTCTAAAATTTAATATAAGCTAATTGTTGACGATTATTAAGGTTTAATTTCATGGATAAAAATATTATTTCAAAATTTAAATAATAGAAACTATGCAACCAATCTTTTATTTTTTATTTACTATTTTGAATAAGTCTTATTTGAAAATAAACTATTTTAATATTTTTTTAATTTTTTACAAAAATATGTACACAAAAATTAGAGATTGATGTGATAAATAATAGTGAATTTATTACCAAAATATATTTTTAGTTCCCAAGCAAGGTTTGAGTGTTTGAATGTAAAATGTAAATTATATTATATGAACATCAAAATGGAACAATTACAAATTAGTGGTAATACTACAATATATTTACAAATTTATAATTAAAAAATTTATAACTATAATTATTAAAATTGATACAACAAAATTTTTCACTGCTTTGTAATTTTTTTTTAAAAATTGTACTCCAGTGCAATTTCCTCTATCAAAATAGTCGTTTGATTGTATAATTTATTAAGTTGTTCAAATTATAAATTTTTAAAAAAAATTAATTTTTTTTAAAAAAAAACAATCCATTAAGTGAGATTTCTAAATAATACATAAAATTAATAATTTAAAGATGCAATAAAAAAATCATAATAGTTTAAGAGCTAAAAGGTAAATTATTTTGTCCCCAAGAAAAAAAAAATTGAAATTAACCCTTGGTTTTTTAACTACAAAAGTTCAGTAGTAATTTATGAAAATTCCTAAAATTTAAAAATAAACTAAATAAAAAATAGAAACTTGACAGTGAATTACCAAATAACCAGAGAATATTTAAGAGCCACAGAGAAAGAAGCAGAAAAGGAAAAGACGCAGAGCAGAGAAAGAAATGGGTTCAGTAAATTTAGCCCCCACACTACTCCGGCTGCCGGAATTCGGCTCCGGCAACATAATAAAGCACCGAAGCTCCGTCGCATTCACCACCGCCAAAAGGAGACCAATTTCAGCATCTTTGGCCGCGAATTCACCTGAATCAGCCCCCCCGGAAGCACCAGAAATCGAGCTCGAATTCATAGGGGTAAGCATAAGCATGCATACATTAATTGATAAATCTGCTTGAAAAAATGATGTTCTGATTGATTATATATATATATATATATATTGATGTAATCGTCCAATCTCAATCACATATGCGTGTGTATATATGTTTGTATGGATTGTTTTGATTTTGTAAGGAGAAGGCAGGAGGAGATGGGAAGTACCCGGTGGAGAGAGCGAGGGCAGTGAGTGGAGAGAAGCTGCTGAGGAACATCATGTTGGATAACAAGATTGAGCTCTACGCCCCCTACGTATGTTAGCCCCTATCCCTATGGCGCATTTTTAGAGTTTTCCCACTTTTTATGTTTGGAACGGCGTCGTTTCCTCTGGATAAATTACAATTACACTTCTTGAGATTTGTTTAAAGTACAGATTATCCGTTATAATTTAAAAAATTATAAATATTCCCTTGTTAGATTTTTTTTTATTTAGCAAAATTAACGAAAAAATGAAATTCATAATTTCTCCCCAATACAATAATAAAATTACTTAAATTATTAATTAAAACATATTTTTAATTTTATTAAAAATTGTTAATTAACTTGATAATTTATTAATAAAATAGTCAATTTGTTATGAAATTAAAATCTCAGGGGTGAAATGTGATTTCCAAAACTAAAAAAGGCGATTCGTATTTTAATCAAATCTCTAGAAATGTATTTATAATTTACTCCTCCTTAAAATACTTTCATGAATGTTTAGTACAAGAAAATCAAAAAATAAAAACAAATTGAAAAATGCATACATTTTTTTAAAATTTATTTTGAAATACCTTTTCACTGATTTTATATTTGGAGTGTCCTAAATAAATGCACTTTTTATTTTTTTGAACTAAAAAATTGAGGAAAAAAATATGAATGTTTGGATTAATTTTTTGACTTATTATGGAAAAATATGTATTAAAAAATTATATAAATTAGTGTGTAGAGAAAAATTAAAATTGTGAGTTGTGCAGCCGTAATTTTTGACTTTTGGTGAATAGTGATAACTTTTTAATTTTTTAAATAACTTTTTAATTTTTTGACTTTTTTTCAACTTGTCAAACTTTACCTAAAGAATGAGCGATGAGTCCTTGGTACATTATTTGCAATTTTACATCTGTATATGAAACCAAATCACTCTCACTTCATCTATTTTTATACATGCATCTGTATTACCTAAACTGAGAGAGAATTTAACCTTTTTTTTTATTTTTTTATTTTTAAATAGGGAAAGGTGATGAACTGTGGAGGTGGTGGAAGCTGTGGAACATGCATTGTGGAGGTATGATTTTCAATACTATATACACTCATTGTTGCATTGTGGCTCTTGTTTATTGACATTCAATTTCTTATGTTATATAATTTTATGTGTTTATCATGCTTCATCTTCCAGTGCAGATTATAGACGGAAAGGATCTTTTAAATGAAAGAACCAACACTGAACTCCGATATCTTAAGAAGGCACGTTTACTTTGCCCCTACTCGCTCGCTCTCTCTCTCTCTCTCTCTCTCTCTCACTGAGATAATGCTTCTAATACAACATTCTCTCTTGATAATCACTTCATTCATACTACCCCTTTGAGAAGTTTATCATGTGTTAACTCTCTCAAGACTAAGTGGTAAGAAATATTGATGAAAGATGGTAGTATGGTACTTTGGCATCTCTCACTTTTAAATTCCAAATTGTTGATGCTTTGTCAGTAAAGATATTGTTAGCAATTGTGGATCCCCAGTCAAAGTTTAGTGAAACATAAAAAAGTAACACAAAAATATTAGGTTTACATAGTTCAATCTAAAACTAAGAGAACGTGTACTCAGTATTAGGGTGCACTAAAACCCCTTACAACCATATTAGTCAAGTAAAAACATACATTTTAAGCACACATATCGCTGTATGAAGTGCCTTCAGCCCAAATTTGACTACCTTTTTATCAAATTTTGGTTTAACTGTACAGAAACCAGAATCATGGAGGCTGGCTTGCCAAACAATAGTTGGAAATAAAGAAAATTCCGGCAAGGTATGTTATTATGGAGTCCTACATTCTTCCATTTCTCTCATTAAGCACATTGAATTGTTTTGGGATGCTTATTATTTCTTTCAAATCAAGTTTTCAGAAGAAGAAAAAAATAAGTTCTGTATCTGATTATTGCAAATTCAGCATTTGTTTGTGTCATAATGGATCTCTATTGTTGTATATATTGGATTCAGGTTGTGGTTCAACGGTTGCCTCAGTGGAAGTAGCCATGACGAACGAACATTTATGTTACAAGTGAAAGGGGAGGGAGGGAAGGATAAAAACAGAGCAGCAAGCCAAGTGCCAAAATGAAAATTATTTTCTTGGCAAGCTTGTATTGAATATATGTATGTATTCACATATACATTATAGGTGTACAATAGATCTGTTATTGTTTTCTTCATTTCAGAATTCATATGAATTGTAATGGCATTGTATGTATTATTTGTTGATGACCTAAGAAAATAAATGGATAGTTTCTTCATCCATCTGAACCTCTTAGGTTATGATTGGAGATTGAATTTGTTGAGGGAAATGAAATTGCATATATATGTCTATTTTTATGGGTAATTAAACCAAATAATAATAATAATAATAATAATAAAGGAAACCAATGGTTGAAGCTCAAACTATCTATCCAGAACCTATAACAAACTAACCCACCTCATTGTGTTTGAATATGTTGTAATCTAACCCAATTTTTTATGAAGTTTTATTTTGTTATTTATTATCCTCACTTGGCTTCCACTAAAATATTTTCCTGTCAACAAAATTGATAAAGAAAACCAATCTGTATCTAGTCATTTATGATTCAAGATTCTCTGAACTAATCTGTATCTAAGAGGCGCGCCCACACACACACACACACATGTAAAAAGAAACCAGCCAACCAAGAAAAGCTGCGAGTTATGTAATCCACTAGATGGCCCTTTCAATTAAGGAAATCGAACTCCCCTAAATGATGAAACAGGTGGAATCAAAGAAGTTACAACAGGCTGTCACTGGACCATCATCGGCAAAAGTGAACATGTTTTCCCCAGATAACAGCTATACATACCCATAAATTTCATGTAGTTTGTTTTTCTCCACCATCCAAAAGAAAGGGACTAAATAGTGAAATTACAAAAGAAAAAGAGCCTAAGCAAGCACAGACTAAAATGACACATTGCGGGCAATGGAGGGGGTTACCAGAACAGCAGTTTTTCCTGTTACTGGCTGGAGGCTGGCTGCATTCTCTAATCGCTCCCAAGTTTGCTTCTGCTTCTCTGCCACCGAGCTTAGACTCGCTTGTTCCTCCTCAAAATGGGCATGGCAAGCCAGGAACAGCTCTTCATCCATCTCTGTGAACATCTGCCTCACATTTAGAGTTGAGTTGAGCACTGAAGCATTCCAGTGGCTCCGAGCATTCTTTTCCAGTGCTGGGAATATGATTGGTAGGATAACACGCCGATTATGTGCAATAAGGTTCACAATTTGGTCACTATTCCATAAGAATAGTGCCCTTTCAGCCACCTGAAATGATTAAATCAAATGATGTTATTTCAATTTAGTCAAACTTTGGTTAATATCGCCTATATTGATGTAAAGTCGCAATCACTTCAAAAGCTCTTCAAACAATCAGCCAAATAAACAACATACAAAATGTAACTATATCTGACTGAGAAGGATGTGGATCAGCGAACTTGGCTGATATGACATCCAAAATTGACCACTTTTTTTTTCCTTTTTTTTTTTTTTTTCAATCGGCCAAAATTGACTACCTTGATAAAGACTAAATATAGTGATCACAACCAGATCCATCACATTCATAAGATGTTGCAATTATAAGCTGCTTCAGCAAAGAATGACAAATAATAACAATAATAATAAAGGACATACTAATTGTGGTTCTCTGTTCACTATTTTTTCTTTTTTTTTATTTGGTGTTGGTGGTTGATGGATTTTTTTTATCTGTGTTGCCATGTGTGGGTTTTATCTTTGCCCTGCACCATCATCTTCACAGCTTTCTCATAAAACAATGATGCTACACAGTTGACATATTTTTATACCACATTTGGCATACCATCTCATGTGGTACAACTACAACTGGGCACCCATTTCCCTTCAAAGAGAAAAACAAATAGCCCTCTAGAAGAGCCAAACACACCTAGCCTAACCAAAAGGATTTTCACCCACAGCCCAAGTGGCTAGGCAAGTAGAAACTATCCCTAAAAGGAAAGCAATCAAAACACGTTGGCAAAATATAGGACATATAAACAACCAGCAAATACAACCAAATGGAATTCACAACAAACCGATGAGTAAAAAAAAGAGACCATTAAATCATCCAACCCATCCAAATACGCCTAGTTAAAAGGGTAACCCATATTGAAAACTTCATGAACCAGTCCATAACAGTTACAGAAAACTTGCATCTTCAATGTTACACGAACTTGAGTCTTTTTGTTGGGGAAATAGGGCCTAAGCCAATCGTGTGCAACAAACTTTGGAATATAAAGAGATGCTAGGGCAATTTTCAAATGCAATCCAAAACAGTAGCCCCCTACCCAAAGAGTAGGGGAAAAAAACACACACACTAGGAAGTTATCTATAAATGGGATTAGTGCCGTGACAAGTCATGCAAACATTTAATTTGTAACCAGAAAAATAAATTAATAAATAAAAAAAGGTGCTGTACATTTTTTTAAATAAGACGTAAATGTATTAACAAGCACCAAAAAGGAGCGTTGCCAACAACCAAAAAGCTAAACCATGATATCCTTCTAAGCTCAAACAAAAAGAGGCCTACACACTCGCAAAGGCCTAAAGAAAGCAACAATTCTTACAAACAAAGAGAATCCATAAAATCCACCAATGTGCTCAATATTAGAGATTCTTTTTTATATTTGGAGGAGGAAAATTTTATCTTAGTTCACACACATAATCACATAATTATCAAGACCCCACATAAATGTCTATGTGCATACACGTGCATACATCCAACTTCCAAAGACGAGATATCCACAGCTTTAACTTAATTGAAGACGTCAAGAAAGCATGATAGTATAAAAATGGAACGTACCTGAAAGTGGGAACTGTTGATGCAATACCCAATCCGCCAGAATAATGGAACCATGACCTTTTGGAACTCTCCCATGTTAATTCCTTCCAGAATCTCCTCTAACTCGGCAAGTATCATCACCTCCTTTTGGCTATTCGTAATTGGCCAATATTTCAACAACCCCCTTACCACAGTGCTAGCTAATTTTGGCTCCTTCTCTATAAACTGTGTAATACAAAAAGACAATTGTTGAAAATACGCTCCCAAACATTTGGGCTTATGTAGAGGAATCAAAGCCCTCCACAAGAAGATCTTGTGCTCCTCCTTCAAAGGTAACGCGAACCCACTAATTACACTCCCGAAAATCTCCAACAATTCCGCAATTCCATTATGTCGCTCGGTTTCAAATATAAAGCAATAAAAGACATTACCAATGCTCTTCCGGATAAAAGGCCTGTGAACCATGAACTTCCCGTAAATCCGGTGCAGAATAGTTTTCAAGCATTCTCTTTCTCTAGGATCCTCGGAATCAAAGAGGTCAAGCAAATTCAAAATAAACGAATGGTTTATATACTTTTTCGCTATTTTTGCTTCTAGGGAAGGAGAAGTCACAAATTTAAGCAATAGATCATACACAACTTGTAAGTGTGACCAAGCTGGATCAAACATTGGTTCATCATCCTCATTTTCACCACCACTTGGGTTAGACTGATTATTAGGTGGAAAAACCCTAAACAAATTATTAACACATTTTACACATAGCAACAATTGCTGGTTCTGTAAACTTAGGAGGAGCAGAAGCAACAAAATCATAAAGCTCAATCAATGTTAAACGTTTAAGATCTTTCTCTTCTATATCCTTATTTGGGTCAGTGAAGTCAAGAACCACACAACAGAGACTCAACTTACTGATAAAGAGATTCAATTTCTCTGAATTGGGAACATCTTTGAAGGCTAACAAATGCTCAGTTCAACCACAACACTCGATGGAAACACTGATGATGATGTCCGTTTCGCAGCGTTGGCCCGGGTAGAAGAAACCCCACTATCACTTCTCGTGCGTTGTAAACGACCGCCAATGGGGACGAGCTATTACGAGAACTACTACTCGGCGTACCAACGGAGTCGGATTTCGAAGACTTCCGAGGAAGTTTACTGAAATTAGCGAACATTGCAACAGTTTCGAGCGAAAAGAGGCACCAAAACCCTAGAACTCCGTCATAGCAGGTTGAGAATTTGAGATTGGGACACAAAATGCCTAGATCCAAAACCACACTACAACATCAATTGATTGAAAATTACAGATCTTTATGGCAAATTGGAATCTGAACCTCATGATTCCTGTGAGAATTCGCACTGAGCGGGCGAGCTAAGTCATGGCTTGAGAAGTCTTTGGGCGTCTGGCAAAGAGTTTTTGAGCTTCGACCACGATTGTCGGCGGAATTGGGGATGGGCGGCCGGGCTATGCCTGGCTCGGTGGGAATTGTCGAGTCCAATTGGTGTGTGAGAAGAAACCCGCCAATGGTGCGCGTCAATCTGGTTTAGCGGTTTGGCCATCGTTGTTTGGAGGTTTTGGCCTTTACGTGTAAGGAAGTGAGAGAAGGCGTCTGACACCTGTCGAGGAAGAACTGTGAGGTAGTCTGACCTAAGCATCTTGACTGAAAAGGGAAGAAAGGAGCGTTGGAGGCATGCGATCTGAACAACTCTCTCTCTCTCTAGCAGTGCTCTTCTTCTTCTTCAAGTGACCTAACTTGATCGTCGGAGGGCTTTCCGGCGCCGTAAAGGCGACTCACGTTCTGTGTTGCGGTGTGTGTGGTCAGTGAAGCTTGGAGTACAAAGCATAAGGATATTCGCCCGTCCGTACAATTGGCCGTCTGTGGGAAGAAGTTTGATACACAAACCTTGCTCTTCAAGCTTTAGGCCTTTTCATGGCAAACAACGAAGAAACTTATTGTCCGTCGTCGATGGTGTCGCGCGAGTTTGTTGACGAAGAGGCGCTTCTATTCGGCCATGGTGCGGCTTTCTCTCGAGGGTCTGTGAGACAAACGCAGGAGTATTGATCGCTCGAAGAGTCGGAAATTTGTCGGCAGCGAAGAGTCGCATGTCTGCGCCTGAGCACAAACTCAAGGACGGGGCGCCTTCATTCGTAAGATGGCGGTGAAATGGAAGTCTTTGAAGCCAAATAGAGGGAAGGGTGTTGTTGGAGAGGCAACCTCAATGGCGCATCCCGTCTCCTCGCTATGGCGATCGCCGCCAAGAAAGGTTACTCTCTGTGTCACCGGGAGTTATGGGGTGGGGACTCGACGCGGTGGGCAAATCTCTCGCTCGCGGCACCTCACCAGCCCATCGTCGGCGTCGCGATACTCTTTTCCACCTGTTCGAGACACGAGGATGTGTTGGAGGAGAGGGCATCTTAGTAAAGAGACTTCGAGATTGCGGTGTTGCGGAGGCTAAGCTCCCAAATCCGTTGTAGTAAGGTGACAACGCCTTGGCCAGGATGGTGACCCCTGTCTTTGGTGGACAAAAGCTGGCGAGACTTCTGACCATTGTCTCGAGATCGAGTACACCACTCCTGCCGGATTCCTGACAGTAAAAGTTCACTTTGTACAGCGGCAAAACGGATCCGTGTCTGCGTGAGTCATTCCGGCAAGTAATGGGCGGCGACGATGATGCCTTGATGTGCCTCGTATTCGGCAAGCTTAGGAGAAATGAGCTTGAAATGGTTCGAGAGGCTTAGGAGGAGCATCGAGGATGGCGGCGACTAAGCGGAGGCCTTCGTCACGATTCAAAACCAACACTCGAACACCAAGGGCGTCGACCATCTCACGGGCATCGAGATGGAGTGCGGAGGTTCTGTGAAGGCATACAATCGCAATCTTGGGAAACCTACAATGAGATCTCATTGCCCACCAATCTGGCGATTACCCAATACAAGCGTGGTCTCCCGATCGGACATAAGTGCGAGACTTCGCTCGCAATGAATCAACCATCGACCGTGGGTTGCTCGTACAGCGCATTAGTGACACATCAGGTCGAAGGCGATGCTGACGCGACTCTTAGTGACGGCCGAGTCCGTAATGGCGTGCAAACAACCATGGAAAAGATATAGGGAGTTCGGTTTTGGAAGAAGTAAGTTCTTTGGCGGACCTTGCTTGCCGAGCTTTGGAGTTCTTTGTCGGTGATTTTGCTCGCCAAGAAGTAAGTCGTAAGCGGACCTTTCGCCGACCTTGGATTTCCTTAGGTGATTTTGCTCGCCGAGAAACAAGTCGCCAGCGGACCTTGCTCGCCGACCTTGGACTTCCTTCTTAGGTGATTTTGTTCGAGAAGCAAGTCGTGGCGAACCTTGCTCGCCGACCTTGGACTTCCTTGGAGCTAACTTTGCTCGCCAAGAAGTGGTCGCCGTGACCTTGCTTGGACTTTGGAGTTCTTTGTCGGTGATTTTGCTCGCCAAGAAGTAAGTCATGCGGCGGACCTTGCTCATGACCTTGGATTTCCTTCTTGGTGATTTTGCTCGTAGAGAAGCAAGTCGTAGGCGGACCTTGCTCGCCGACCTTGGACTTCCTTCTTGAAGTGATTTGCTTTCGTAGAAACAAGTCGTAGAAGCGGACCTTGCTCGCCGACCTTGGACTTCCTTCTTGAAGTGATTTTGTTTCTTAGAAGCAAGTCGTAGAAGCGAACCTTGCTCGCCGACCTTGGACTTCCTTCTAGAGCTAACTTTGCTCGCCAAGAAGTGGTCGTAGGTGACCTTCTTGCGACTTTGGAGTTCTTTGTCGGTGATTTTGCTCGCCAAGAAATCGTCAGCCGGACCTTGCTCATCGCCGACCTTGGATTTCCTTCTTAGAAGTGATTTTGCTCGTAGAAACAAGTCGTAGAAGCGGACCTTGCTCGCCGACCTTGGACTTCCTTCTGAAGTGATTTTGCTCGCGTAGAAGCAAGTCGTGGCGGACCTTGCTCATCGACCTTGGATTTCCTTTCTGAAGTGATTTTTGTTCGTAGAAGCAAGTCGTAGAAGCGAACCTTGCTCGCCGACCTTGGACTTCCTTCTTAGGAGCTAACTTTGCTTTCGCCAAAGTGGTCATGGTGACCTTGCTTGCCGACTTTGGAGTTCTTTGTCGGTGATTTTGCTTTCGCCAAGTAAGTCATTGGCGGACCTTGCTCGTAGACCTTGGACTTCCTTAAGTGATTTTGCTCACCGAGAAGCAAGTCGTAAGCGGACCTTGCTCGCCGACCTTGGATTTCCTTCTTAGTGATTTTGCTCGTGCCAGAAACCAAGCGGACCGTAGACCTTGCTTTCGCCGACCTTGGACTTCCTTAGAGCTAATTTTGCTCGCCAGAAGTGAGTCAGCCGTGACCTTGCTTTGGGACCGGAGTTCTTTGTCGGTGATTTTGCTCGCCAAGAAGTGAGTTCTTGGCGGACCTTGCTCGCCGACCTTGCTTTCGCGAACTTGGAGTTCCTTAGAGCGATTTTTGCTCGCCAAAGTGTGTCCTTGGTAGCGTTGCTTTCGTAAACCATGGAGTTCCTTGTCGGTGATTTTGCTCGCCAAGAAGAAAGTCGTAGGTGACCTCGCTCGCCGACCATGGAGTTCCTTCTGAAGTGATCTTGCTCGCCAGAAGCAAGTTACATAGTGATTTTGTTTGCCAAGATGTAAAGTGACTTTGCTGTAGCGTTGAAAATCACGCCGAGCTAAGTTGATTTTGCTTTCAAGAAGTTGACAAGCGATTTTGCTCGCCAACTTTCGGTGAAAAAAGCGATGATTTGTTGGTCGAAGAGAATTCCAACCGCAGTGAACACGGTCTAGGGGCATCCATCTAATGCAGGTCCTTTGCTTTGCTTGTGTAAGTTTAAAAGCGAGCCCTGGGGAAAAGCGATAGGCGGATCTTCTTCGACCAAATGAGTTGATGACTTGTTCAGCTACAAGATTTTTGACGGAGATGAATTAGCTCGGTCAAAAAGTTGATGTGTTCAACTTTGGTAGCTTTTAGCGAGATGATCTAGCTCGGCTAAGGCTTTGATGATTGGTTCAACCGAAGATTTTTAGCGAGATGATTTAGCTCGGCGAAGGCTTTTGATGTTTTGATCAACTCCTAATGCTTTTGGCGAGATGATTTAGCTCGACCAAAAAGTTGAAGATTTGTTCGAGGTTTGCATAAAGCTCGAAAAATGAGTAGCACAAAAGGCGTTCAAGGTAAGCGTAAAGGGCCCAAAACAACTTTCCAAGGCTCTATCCCTCGTTAGCTAGCTCAAAGTGGATGTCATCTGGAATTTGCAAATTCCTCACTAAAATTAGATTGCTCTTGGCGAGCTCACTCTAAAGCGGAATTAGCCGATAGAGCTCGGTTAAAAATTTTGTTGAGAAAATAGCAGGTTACTCGGTTGCGAGCGCCTTGAGATGATAATTTTGAGGTAGCTCGGTTATTAACGGGCAACATTCTTAGCTCATTTGTAGAGCTAAAGGAATTTAGTTTGGTTTTGGAGCAAGTGTTATTACCTAAAGGCAATTGGCTCAAGCTGTTGAAAAATAGGCGGTATGTTAGGTTGCAAAATTAGCAAGTGAAGTCCATAACTTCGGTGGAGAGCACGAGGCAATTATAGCTCGGTTACGTGTGCGGTTCTAGCTCGGTCTCGAAATTGAAGAATGGTGAGTTGATGCAAAATTATAGCTCGGTTTTGGGCATTATTGAGAATTGAGTTGATGCAAAATTATAGCTCGGTTTTGGGCATTATTGAGGAATATGAGCTAATGCAAAATTATAGCTTCGGTGGTGGGAATTATTGAGAAATGTGAGTTGATGCAAAATTATAACTTCGATGAAGAACATGAAGCAATTATAGCTCGGCTATGTCTTGTGACTCCTAGCTTCGGTCTCGGAATTGAGAATTATAGTGATGAAATCTACATTTTTAGGTTTATAGCTCGGTGGTGGCATTTTTAATTGATTGGTGGCATTTTTTAATTCGGTGAAATTTGATGGAGTTATAGCTCGGTGGGCATTTTTAATTCGGTGAAGAGTGATGGAGTTATAGCTCGGTGGGCATTTTTAATTCGGTTTATTGAAAACAAAAAGGTTGCTCGGTTTTTTAATTCGATTTATTGAAAACAATGAAGGTTGCTCGGTGGGCATTTTTTTAATTCGGTTAATTGAAAACAAAGAAGTTGCTCGGTCACCAGAATTCTACATCAAAGTGTTGGATTGTTTCAAAGTTTTATGGTGGGCCCTCCAAGCACAATTGATTTGGCTTTGGAAAAGTCAAGACAAATGAAGATGTTTGTCTTTGAATTAATGCACGAGCTTGATTTTCAAATGGGACCCGCCAACCATTTTCATTACAAAATTGATTTGGCTTTGGAAAAGTCAAGACCTGGGCCCCACCTTGAATTCTTTTATGGTCTTGCCATGCATATTCATTTGTTTTGATTGCTTTGCACGTGGGTTGATTATTGTTAGCAATTCTTCAATTGTTTGATCAACTATTACTTTTTGACTGGCCCCATTGCTCGGCTTGTTGTCATTTCGGTGTTAAGGGTGTTGGTTTGGTTTGAGATAGCTTTGTTCTAGCTTTTGCTTTCGATTGAAGTTGCAAAAATTATTGCTCGGTTGTCAAAGCTTGCAAGTGCCAATGTCTTGCTTTCGGTTAATTATTAGTGCATTAGTTGGTCTTCCACTACCCAAGTATGATGGTTGAAAGGGCATTTGAATGTCATAACGAGCTATCTCAATGTTGAACACTAATAGAACTAAAATGAAGTAATCCCAATCGAGGTTACTGTAGATGGAATTAAGGGGCAATTGTGAGGAATTACCGAGCGACGGGCGAGCTAAGTCATGGCTTGAGAAGTCTTTGGTAGTCTGGCATTTGGTTTTGAGCTCGACCACGATTGTCGGTAGGAATTGGGGATGGAGGCCAAGGCTATGCCTAGCTCGATTGGAATTGTCGAGGTCCAATTGGTGTGTGAGAGAAGAAACATGCCAATGGTGCGCGTCAATCTGGATTTAGCGGTTTGGCCATCGTTGTTTGGAGGTTTTAGCCTTTACGTGTAAGGAAGTGAGAGGCGATCTGCCTGTCGAGGAAGAACGTGAGAGGTAGTCTGACCTTACTACCTCTATCTTGACCTAGAAAAGGGGAAGAAAGGGAACGTTGGAGGCATGCGATCTGAACAACTCTCTCTCTCTCTAAACAGTGCTCTTCTTCTTCTTCAAGTGACCTAACTTGGTCGTCGGAGACTTTCGGCACCACCCTGAGCGACTCACCGTTCTGCGTGTTGCAGTGTAATGGCCGTCAGTGAAGCTTGGAGTCTGAGCAGACATAAGACATGAGGATATTTCGCCCCCGTACAATTCCAAATATACATACATATATATATATATGTAGACAGAATGAAAATGAGGAAATTTCAGATCAATTAAAAATTGAGCCTGTAACTCTTCAATCAAATGTGCAAATCTTCAATGTTGATTACAATATGGATGCATAGAGAGAGAGAGAGAGAAAAAAAAATGAGAGATCTGGAAAAGGAAAATGGTCACTTTCTTTGTCAATTGTTAGTAGTAAATGTAAAACCTTTGGAACAGAGAGATCGATCTTGATGCAGAGAGCATCAGAAGGGTAATTATTTTTCTCGACATATGAGATGCTTATGGCATTTTCCCGAGAAAATGCAGGAACGTCTCTCAGGTGGAGGATATTATTATATGTTTTTTTTTTTTAAATGGTGACTTTCGGATACAGTGATGGTCTTTGCAGGTTAATCTGTACATCTTCAATCTGAGCCGTTCGATCATAATGATTTGAGTGCAATGTCGGAGTACAAATTGTCTGTAGGGTGGACAACAGCGCGTTGGTTCACCCGTTTTAATTTTTTATTGAGAAGGTGTATTTAATTCATAGAGGGTTGGTTTTGAAAATGAGTTGGTATTTTAATTTTTTTTGATTATTTTAATTTTAGATTAAAAAATTTCGTTTAAAAGAAAATGAATGTAATAATTATAAATTGAATGTAATATTTTGTTTTATTAAATTAAAAGGTTTATTTTATATTTTTATAACTAAAATAGTTCCAAATCTAACCTAACACTTCTTCATAAACGAAGCTATTTCGAAAGTAGGTTTGGGTGGATTTGAGGCTAAAATAATCACAAAAAATAAAATAAGTTTTTAATTTCAATAAGACAAAATATTGCATCCAACCTATAATTATTATATTCTTTTTCTTACAAAAAAAAGTTAAAAAGCCAAAAGTCATTTTCAAATCAAACTTTTTAACCTCAAATTAAAATTATCAAAAAAGTCAAAAAAATAAAAAAACTAACCGACTTTGCAAACCAAACCTAATTAGACTATTATTATCAACTTAAAATATTAATGAATTGAGTTTAAGATTTATAGTAATGAGTTGAGTGTAAGATTTATAATTTTACTACCGTCCGGTTTGTTATTAAATTAATTAATTATTTATTTATTTACAATACATTAAAAAATATCTAAATTTTTTATTTGTTAATTTTATTAAAACTTATATTTGTGGTGTTGTGTGATTAAATTTATTCAATAAATACTTTAATTTATATACAAAAATTTTCAATTTATAATGATTTCAATATATTTATTTAAGAAATATAATTTGTAATTGAATTTAATTATGAAATATTTTAATTTTTTAACATATAGTACGATAGGTGAGTTTGGAATTTATAATTATTTTTTGTTAGAACTTGGGCAGATATAGAGGCTAAGGTTGCGTTTGGTAAAGTTTTTTAAATGTGATTTGAGAGTATGAGTTGTATTTTGAATTTGTGAGTTATAAAATTATGATTTGAGTGTAGAAAATTTGTTTGCTTATGATTTTTTAATAGAGTATTGAATTGAGTTTTGAATTGAGTGTGAAATTGAGTTTTGAAAGTTTAATTTGACATGTGAAATAAGAAAATTTATTTGGTTATTAATTCAAATTATTATAACTCATAACAAAACACACTACTTTTACACTATTGAAAATTCTTATCAACACTCATAACTAAATTCTTTTTAAAATTCAATTAAAAAAATTTATTATTAATAGAAAATAATATTAATCAATTTTTTAATTGAAAATACTACAAAGGAAATAATTTTTTTTCAAAATAAATATTAAAAAAATTTAAATCATAAATATTTAAATAATTTAAATAATCTAAAAAATTTAATAAGTAAAAAATTTAAATAAATATTCAAAAAATTTAAATCGTAAAAATTTAAATAATTTAAATATTCAAAATTTTTAAATAATTTAAAATGTTAATAATTTAAATTTAAAAAAACTCTACACTCAAATCGTAACCAAACACATAAAACAAAACTAAATTAAGAAATTATTTTTAAAACTCATAACCAAACACATAACTCGAAACTCCATACTACTTTCACAATTCTACACTCAAATCGTAACCAAATACATAACAAAAAAATTAAAATATTTAAAAATATTTTTATAAAATAGAGTTTGAATTTATTTTTATAAAATATTTTAAAATTTAAAAAATTAAAATCGTAATATTTTGAAATTAAAATATTTAAAAAATTCAAAAAATTAAAAATTTAAAAAATCGTAACATATTTAAATATTAAAATATTTAAAATCTTAACAAAATTAAAATATTGATTTGAATTAAGTTTTGAAAAGAATTTTGAGTTATGTGTTTGGTTATGAGTTTTGAAAAGTAATGATTATGTTTTGAATTGAATTTTGAGAAATGGGTTTAGAATTATGATTTTAAAGCTCTACACAAACAACACACTCAAATCAATAGGTAAAATTATATTTTGAGAGGCTTATCGAACGGAACTTAAATGTTAGGGTCGTGCCAGATTTAAACAAATACAAAATATTTTATTATGTAGCGTCAACTCAACTCGACATTTGTCCACCTCTAATCTAGACTAAACCGTGTTATTTTGATCCATAAAATAGCCATGAGTATATTTATTTATGAAAGGAAATTAGTGATAAATATTATTTGAAAAGAAGACTATTAATTTTAAAAAATAAATATAATAAAATAATATAATTACAATTATTAATTTAATTTAATTTTTTATATATATAATTTATAATTTAAAAAATAAATATTTAAATTATTTAGATGGAATATTGATGGACCTCACAAACCTGAAAGCTTATTCCAAATTTTGATGAAATACTTGATGGACTTCATGAGCCCAAAAGTGGGGATTCTGTTTGCACTCAAAGTCTGATTTTCCAGTATAATTTATTAACAATAATGTTTGGGAACACTAATTAGTCTTATCGCTAATGATGTGACAATAGGTCTCATTCATTGTCACATTATTTGTTGTGTCTTGTTTTTTTTTCTCCCTTTTCCACCTCATTAGTGGTGGGTTAGAGATATCAAATTAGTGGTATGTAGCATTGTTGATTTATTAATTATTTAGAACTATAATTTATTAATACATCTTATATATTTTTTTTTTAACATTTAGGTCTTATTTGTCATAATATAAAAAAAGTAAAAAAGGCAAAAAGTAACTATTCTATTTAAGTCACATCATCTCTCTATCACATCATTTCAAATACAATCCATACCTAACTCATATTTTATAAAAAATCAAAAAATACACTTATTTAAATCATTCCAAACCACCTCTTAAGATATACCTAAATAATAAATAAATTTAAAATTCCAAATTACATCATTTTGATTGAGAATCCACGATGTTTTTTTGCATCCGATTGAGTCAATGTCTTTGGGAAGGAAAATATTATGGATTTTAAATAATTTATAAATTTCTTACATGAGTGTAAAATTCATGTAAAAAATCTCATAAAAATTGATAAATTATTTAGGTAGCGTTTGGTAAAGTTTTGTAAATGTGATTTGAGTATGAGTTGTATTTTGAGTTTGTGTGTTGTAGAATTATGATTTGAGTGTTGAAAATTTGTTTAGTAAAGAGTTTTGAAAATAGTTTTGGAAAAGAGGTTTGATTTGAGTGGGAATTGTTGATGTGACATTTGATATGTGATCTGAAATTTCTGACTTCGTAACTAAATATACAATTCAAAATTATTTTAAAGCACATAAAATTTAAAATTTTCAAAAATATATTTTTTATTATATAAGTCAATTGTAAAAAAAAAAAAAAAAAAAAAAAAAAAACAAATTTCGAGGTGTACGATGAGGACATCTAGTGGATGTCCCATGAATATCCGGGAAGACAACTTCTTCTCATACAAGACCAACAACCCAGTACCAAAGCCTACTTGCAAAACCTGTCTCTGAAGGCAGCTGATTTGAGAATGATAATAAACATCATACTAGAAAACATGGGTGAAAATTGATTAGCGTAAAAAAGCAGGCCTTAGATTCTCTAATATAACTCTTTTGAAAAAGATCACTATAAATACTAAATAAATCAATTTATAAAAAAAGAAAAAAAAGAAAAAAGAAAATGATGGATGAGAAGAAGAGATGCTCACTGATGAGACAGTTGAACGAGGCAGACATGGAGAATAGGGTTACAATTAATAATGCTTTCATGATCCTGAATCCTGGTACGGCTGTCATGATCCGAATCCTTTGTCCACTCAATCCAAACCATCAAAACTCTTTCCGTTTACATAGAGAAAAGAGGCTGTATTATTGATGGTGGTAATAAGTGGTACGAGAACACTGAGGGGAGGGAGACAACCATGGTTGAGCCCCATTTGGCATGTTGGTTTTAGAATTTAAAAGATTAAAATAATTATAAAAAGATAAAATATATTAAAAAATTAATAAAATAAAATATTATATTTAAATATAATCATTTTATTTTTTATTATAAAAATTAAACAAATTCATTCCAAGTGACTCAAATTAAAATAATCAAAAAAATTAAAAAATTTACCCACATTTTAAACGAAACTCAAATTGAGTTTGCTTTGCCTTGAACACGAAGAATAGGATGTACATAAAAATATATATATATATATTATTTTAAAATTTAATGTATAATACATTTATATTAACATATAATTAAAATTAAAATTTTGATTAAACCTGTTAAGTTATTATTTGAATACAAATAAAATCACCCTCAAAAATCTATTCCATTTGTGATTAAAGACAAGCTGGACCCGCAATATGAAAGCTTTCAAAAGGCATGCCATTAATCATGTTTAAACAAATAATGTCAAAATCATTGGAAATTACTATTTATTATATTAAAAATTTATCTCAACAATAAAAGGACTAGGGTAGTGATGAAATCGTATGCCAAGAATAATGTTATATGTATTAATTAATATATTAATTGATTATGGGATATAATTTAAGATATTTTTAGTATTTATAATTTGTATAATGAGTAAAGTCAATAATAATATTATAACTAATATTGGTATAGTAATTAATATACTAATTAATGCATATAATACCACCGCATTAGAAATGAATGCAATTCAAAAGTATTATCTTTTGAATAACCATAATATCAAAATATTATGTCTTTCGTAATATTGCTCCAATGATATGGAGAAGAGAAGAAAAATCTTTAATTTATTTATTTTTTTTGTGAAATTAAAAAAACAACATTTCTACTTAACTTTATGCCACTTTTGCTATAAGGTTCGGTAAAATTATAATTTGACAATGAATTTAACTATCCATTAAAATTTAATTTTTTACGTGTTTGAGAACTTAGTTTTTGGGTTTTTTTTTATTTTTTTTCACTACAAGACAAAATGTTTTATAAAACTAAAAAATAAATCCAAACAAATATCACATCAAACTCCATAATCATTTAATTTTTTCTTTCATCGCGTCATCCAATCACAAAAAGCTCCAACTATCTTTCAAAACACAAAAAAAATTTCTCCAATAATGTCATACAACTAAAAAATCTACAAAAAATCCACTTCCAAACACCCATAGACAACTTATAGTTTAATGATAAATTTAAGGAGTAAATTACAAATATATTACTGAAATTTGATTAAAATATGAATAAGCTCTTGTGATTTTAGAAATTACATTTCATCTCACGAGATTTCTAATTTCTGCCAGATCACCTCTTTTATTAATAAATCATCGGATCAATTAATAGTTTTTAATGATATTAGAAATATGTTTCAATTAATAATTTAGATAATTTTATTATTATATAGGAGTAATTATAATTTCATTTTTAGCTAATTATGTTAGATAAAAAATTCTAATAATGGAATATTTATAATTTTTCAAACCACAAAAAAAAATCTCTATTTTAAGTAAACCTCCAAAAGAATATATTTGTAATCTATCCTAAATTTAACTATCATTGAAGATATTATAAAGCCCGCATACCCTTCTATTTGTATAAATAGATTAAAAAAAATGATTAAATGTGTAAGTTGGTGGAAAAAAAAAAAAGATTAACTTTGATCTATTTTGTTCCTAAAATCATAATGTTTAAAGATGGGTTTAACTATTTTCTAGTACATTATTCAATTTAAAATATATCTATCTATCTATCTATATCTATATCCATCTATCTATCTATATCTATCTTCTATACTATATATATAACCAAATGTAATTGTTTTGTCCAAAGCTTCAAAATATTTATTCTAAATTTTCATAATTTTAAAACACTCTCTTTCTTCGTAGCAACCTTCTTTGATTGCCTTTCATGTTTTCTATTTTTCTTCATTTTTTATTTGTTTGATTAATTAAAATTAAAATTAATTTCATTATTTATGGATAAAAAGATTTGAATTTCAAAATTCCTCCATATAGATAAACATACTAAAATTAATTTTATAATCTCTGAGATAAAAGATACACTACAACATTTTCTTAGTTTAGTGACATTTGAAAGTGCCACAAAACTATTCTTCTAATGACATTTTTTTGGTCTTGTGGCATTTTGAACAAGTGCCTTACTTTTATCGGTGCCACTGCAGTGAATCTGAGTCTTGCGGTAGATACTTGCAAGTGTCATTTGCACCATCATAGCTAAAACTTTCAATGACATTTTAATGTCATGATAGATATTATTGTGGCACTATCAAAGCGCCATTAAAAAAGTTAGTGAGCACTTATAAGTGTCATTACACCATCAAGACTAAAACCTTTCGGTGACACTATTCATGGCTATCCAAGTGCCATTTGTGATGATAATTAGTTGTAGAACAATTTGATCCGCTCTTGCGGAGACTCGAGTTTTCCACCAACCTCTGCACCATAAACCTTATACACCACCTCTTCCCACTACACCTCTATAGCACCACATGATTATATCACATAACATATATTATTTATATAATATATACATCAATATTAATATAAAGTATATGTATAAACATAATTATTTTATTGAACATAATTTATGTAAAATAAACTATTTACTACCAAAATAAAAAAAAAGACCACTTTTGGGAACTAAAAATATTTTTTAGTCGCCAATTCTATATTTTTGGCTACTAATTATTTTTAGTTGCTAAAAAATTAACTTTAATGGACCAAAATCGGATTTACAGTGCTTGAAGATGCACTAGCTACCAAAATTTTGGTCACCAAAAATTTGATTCCCACCTTAGGATTTTTAGTTCTCCACTTTAAAAATGATCACTTTTGGCGACTAAACTTGTTTTAATTAAGCTAATTGTAGACTTTTGGCTACTAAATTTTTAGTTGCCAAAAACTTTACTTTGGGCTACTAAAAATCTTTTAGTCACTAAAAGCTCATATAATCAAACAACCAAACTTAGTTTTGTAGTCACCAATTGTAGACTTTGGCTACTAAAATTGTTTAATGCAAAAAGCTTTACTTTGAAACTAATCTTTGTTTTGGTCGTGAAAGCTATACTTTCAAATGACCAAATTTTTCTAGATACCGGAAATTTGAAGTTACATGCGAATATCTTTTTCTGCGAGTGTATATTGAGTTTAATTCATTTATTTTTTAATCATTTCTTTTGCATTTTAAAATTTTTGAAAAATATATTGGCATTTTTGTTTTTTCAAAATATGTCGTTACTTATAAAACTTGGAAAGTTTTTGGCTTAGTGGCATTTCTCAAATGCTATAAAATATTTGTTTATGACACTTTTCCTTTATAAGTGCCATAAAAGTAATTTGCACCTACCTAGTGTCACGACATTTTTAAAAAATGCCATTGCAACTAAAGTTTAAGTAGCATCGTTGGTAAATATCACGAACATAATTTTTGTGTCATTATTTTATAAAATGCCATAAAATTGATGTGACATTTCTTTGATTAAAATACCACTAGAACCTTATATGTTTTTGTGGTTCTGCATGGCATTTTCTAAAACATTTAATGCCAATTTTTTATTTTTGTGATATTTTCTAAAAACATATGCTATTAATTGTGAACATCACTAAAGTGTAAATTTGTTGTAGTGACATTTTTGTTTGTGTAAGTGAAATGACACTTTTTTTACAATTGAAATGCCACTAGAGCAGCTTGTACATGTTTGTGGCTCTATGACATTTTTCTAAAATACTACCAAATATTCCTTTTGTGACATTTTTTTAGAACATCACCACTAGTATGGTGTCACTAAAATATGTTTTTGTTGTAGTGTTGTGACACTTGTTTATTTAAATGTCACTAGAACACTTTTATGTTTGTGGATTTTTGTATTGGCATTTTTTCAAAAAGCGATGCCACTAAATATCATTTTTGTGGCACATTTTGCTAAAAGCTATGCCACTAGGTGTAGTGCCACTAAAAGTATGTTTTTATTTGTAGTTTTGTGACACTTGTTCATTGAAATATCACTAGAGCTTTTATGTTTGCAATTAGATTTTGTGGCATTTTTCAAAAAGCGTGCCACTAAATATCATTTTTGTGGCATTTTCTAAAATATGCCACTAGTGTAGTGCCACTAAGTATGTGTTTTTGTTGTAGTGATAAAAATAAACAATTAATTTTAAAAATTAATTTCATAACTTATAGATAATT